>ML786746.1:531160-561532 GCA_009831015.1 Picea engelmannii | reverse complement strand
GGGGTTCCCATGAGGTTTTCCCTATTTGTATAATTTGTATTTGGGTACCTAACATGGCCTAATTTCTAGGACCCATTCTTTATTTTCACCATAGTGATGTTCAGGGGGGGTGTCGGACTTACTTCATAAACACCTAGGATTTCTTTTTCCTATGTTTATTAGTCATTATTTAGTCTCCTATATTTTAGGAAGAATATTCCTCTAAGGAGAATATTCTCTTCAGTTTTCACTTTAGTTTGATCAGTTGAATGGAGTCTAGATGCTACATTGGGATTATCAAGATGAGGAATTGAGATCATCACCAGCTAATGCGCATTGACCTCGGGATCATCACCAGCTAATGCGCATTGACCTTGGGATAATCACTAGACTAGCACATTGCCCATGATTCCCTGATCTCCTCCTCACTTCACTTTGTTTCAGTTAGTTAACTAAATACTAATAGAGTATTTAACTCATCTAGGTGGCATTTCACTCTCATAACTGCCCAAGAGACTAGAATAGGTGGAAGTTTACTCCCGTAACATCTGGTGTGTGTCCATATCACTCTAGACCACCATTATGGTGCATTGGCTTCTCCTCCAATGTGCATTGGTTGAGTTATTTAGAGTATATCGTGTGTAAATTATCGTTCATTCATTTGGTTAATGAGAATTCTTCCATTATTTCTTTCCTGCTTCTCTTTTCTTCTATTTTCTCTGCAACTGCGTATGTCAATTCCCAACTAGATCTATTCTGTGCAGGTTCAACACATTTACAATATATATGTGTGTGTGTGTGTGTGTGTGTGTGTGTGTGTGTGTGTGTGGGTGGGTGGGTGGGTGTGTGTGTGATCATCTTGCAGTTCATCTAAATTGAAATATTATATGTTTTAATTTTATTTTTTGTACATTTAATAGTTTGAATGTACATTGTTCATGGATATTGTATTATGGTGTCTTTTCATACTTGGAAACTCTCAGTCACAATACTGTACTACTTTTAACAGTTTTTATTATATATATGGTCATCTTGCAGTTAATTTAAATTGCAATATTATATGTTTTAATTTTATTTTATGTCAGATTACTTGAGTTTTTTTTATCATGATCATGTTAGAATCAATCTTTTATCTTTTATTTTATTTTTTAATTTAAGTTTAATACTAATTTATTTAATGTTTTAAGTTAAGTTTAATACTAAGTTATTTAATTTTTTAATTTAAGTTTAGTACTATGTTTATTTATGCATTACACAATTAACTTATGGTAAATAATAAATTATTCATATCATTATATAATTGGACATTTATTACTAAACTTGTAGTAAATATAATTATTATGCAACTAATAAACATTATATCAATAGACTACAAATTCACATAAATTAGTGAATCAAAATGACTAAATAGTTTATAGTAATAACTGATACACATGACTAAATTTACTACTTGTTGACGACAATAAATTACTACCACAACTAAATAAATGACCAGTTAATGACAATCAATAACTACAACAATGACTAAATATACTAATATACTACCAATGGATGGAGATTAGAGAATAAAAATGACTAAATCTACTACTAGTTGATGAAAAATGATGATTACAGTGACTAAATATACTACCCGTTGATGGAAAATGATGATTACAATGACTAAATATACTACCAATTGAGGGAAATAAATTATACAAATGTCTAAATTTACTACTTGTTGACGACAATAATGGATTACCACGACCAAATAAATGACCAGTGAAAAACAATTAATGACTAAAACAATGACTAAAGTTACCACAAAAACGAGCAACCAAAACAACCAATAAATGACTAAATGTTTTTAGTCATATATTTGGTCTCATTATATATGTCCAACAATATAATATTAGTAGTCACGTGACTAAACTTAGTCATTTATATGCAATTTTTAGTCATTTTTTTAGTCATAAATTTGTCTTTTTCTACTAGTGGAAAGAAGGCCCCATGATATAAAAAGGAAAGCAGAAGAATGCAATTTTAAAAATTATTTAATAACTAAAGTCCTGGCCATAGTGATCAGTAAAAGATGAATATCTTATTGTTTGATGGCCATGTGAGATTTGCATTAAATTATTAAAAAGTTACTATTGTCTCAGTGTAGTTCAAGAACAATATGGGAGCTTGACATTTCCGTGCGGATAGAGAAGGATAAATGTGCATAAAAGGTTTGTGCATGAATTGTAGAATCTGGTTCTTACTTTAATATTTATCCATAGACTATTTTTAATCATCCAAAAACAATAGTTAATGTGTTTATTGAAAAGCCTCATATGAACAACCAAATGTTTTTATTCAAAAAAATTATTTTAAGATGAGTTTTATAGAATTTATCTGCTTCCTTAGTATAACACATATCCATACTAGTGGACGTTAATAAAAATTGTGTGTCTATTCCATTCTTTCTTTTATAGTTTTGTTCTTTTTTTCATTAATAAATTTATAAAAGCAATCAAATTGATAGTGGTAAATCTGAAAACATAAATTTATTTTGTTAGATAGTGTAATAATTACATGATATTTGTGTTTCCAAAAATGAGAAATGAGAAATTAGAAATGGAATGATGAAATTCTCAAGTTTTATACCAGAAATTTTTTTCTCAACTTTTGTACAAGAATGTTTTGGGGTTTTTAATAATGTTTTTAATATATATGTTAAGAAAGTAACTCCAAACATGGTACCTTTCTCTATTCCCTATAGAATGGAAAGAAGAGTGTGCACAAGGTATATATATATATATATATATATATATATATATTAAAAATGTAACTCCAAACATGGTATCTTTCTTTGTTCTCTATAGAATGGAAATAAGAGTGTCCACAAGGTTTAAAGCAAGTTTGTTTTTCTCAAGTTTTGTACAAAAATGTTTTGGGGGTTTTAAGAATTTTTTTAATATATATCTTAAAAGAGTAACTCCAAACATGGTACGTTTCTTTGCTCCTTGTAGAATGGAAAGAAGAGTGTCCACAAGGTTTAATGACTTTCTTTGGAGAAACTAATTTCTCAACAAGTACTTGAGAAGACCACGGTTCCCTTTACCATGGAATTAAAGGTGCAACTAAGTTCCATAGAAGTAATTGAAAGGAGCAAGGCATGAAAACCAAGATTGTTGAACCTTGTCCAATTCTATTATGGGGTGCAAAGTCATATTAGATGAAGCTCATATCAAATCTCCAATGTTTAAACTCCACTCTTCAGGCGAGGATCCAAAGAGTCCAATATTGGCTTCAAACTTCTAAAACCTTGACTATCACACAATACAATGTAAAACCTTGATTTCACACAATACAATGTAGGGACAAAATGATCTCAAACATTGGACCTAGTCTATTGTATTTCTTCACAAGATAACAATTATATCTTCATGGCCTTATGAAACTATGTTAGCATGGTTTAGAAATTATATCTTCATGGATTTATGAAACTATGTTAGCATGGTTTAGAGTTACAAACTTACTATAACACTCATCTATATTTTTTTTCACTTTCCATTGATGATGTTTATCTGATATGGCCTATATTTCTAAAAAGGGCTAACTGTTTCATAAATAAATGGGGCAAGTTTCAAAAAACTAACATAAAATGTGTAATAGAAACAATTTTTACGAGTTTCCTACGAGCAATGGGTACTTTCTCCCAAATACAGTGCCTCAACATCATGTTACTCGTAACCTAGCATGAGATAGTGTGGAACTACTGTTGCATGAAACAAGCTATCGTAAAAGAAGTTTATTATTACACATGCTGTGATTTTTAAGTTTTTGTTAATTTCTTTAATGCGTTTTGTTAAGAAATTTGGTTTATATATAGGAGGATATGTAACTCACAATAGAGCTAGGAGCTGCTATAGTGAATTACTAGAATTTTATTACTGTAACATAGTATTTTTACAAGCAAAATAATAAACGAGTTCCTTCTCTCTTTAGTAATCTAGGCTCATTGGTTGTTTTTTCTCTCTTGTTTTATGTTTTTGGTCACTTTCTATGGAATAAGACATATGGTATTTTCTTTCAAGTTGAATACGATGGGATGTTGTCTTTCATGGTATCAAATTTTTTTTCCCTATGTTGGATTTACATATTTAAAGGCCTATTGTGGCTGTTGCAGTATAGTTGCTACTGTTTTATTTGTGCATGAATCTTTTAATCTTTTGTATAAGCCTCAAGGTGTCACAGTGTCTTGGTTAGATTTAAAGGCTTGGATCCTTGTTTTGGTTGGCTAGAGTTGAATCTGAAGAGTGTTAGCTCTGGGCCTCCCTATTTTACCATAATCCTATTTTGGTTATCTGCAAGTGGAAACTCTACCATATTTAATAAAAGTGGGGTTTGAAGATTGTTGGGAGAAAATAATATTTGATAAAAATGTGGTTTGAACATTGTTGGGAAAAAGGAATTTTTGGAGGATTATTTAGAAAGATGTTGATGATAGGTTAAATTTCTGTAAGGGAAAGCCAAGAGGCATGAACAGTAGGATTGTAACTAAGAATTTAAATAAATATTTTATGATAAGATAACCCAATAGAGTTGTGGCAACAATTACAGAATGATTATAAATATGAAAATGTTTATCATGTGTTTAGAAAATGTCTTTATGAAAATATACAACTTAATCTTAATGTGATGCATTAGCATTGCAAACAATTTGGAGATAGCCGACATGAGAGCACTTGAGGGTCTGTACAAATAAGAAGAAGTTGTGTGTAAACCTCATGGGATAACACAGTTGGTGAGATGTGCACACACTTCCTTGGTATGGGGTAGGTCACGAGTTCAAGCCTTGTGTCCCTGGCATTTTGGTTTAGCACCCTTATCATCCATGAACGTGGGGAAGTATTGGTGAGTTTCTCATGCCTATTTTCCCTAGTGAAAAAATGAAGAAATTGTACGTAATAGGGAAAGGGATGAACACCGAGAAAAAGGAAGAGACATGTGTAAAAAAGAAGAGTTTGAACATAAGGAATCACGTGTAAAATAGAAGAGTTTGAACACAAGGAACCACATGAGCTTCAAAGAGCACATATGGGTTGCAACCTCAGATTGGTCATTGGGGAAATGTGAAGATGGGTCAAGCCTATAGAATAAACAATTGAAAACTTTATGTGGTACTCTCGATGAATAGATGATGAGCGAGGGAGATGATACTATAGAAAGGGAGAGGTCATGTGGAAATTAAAAGGATGAAAAAATGAGTCTCCATTAGAGGAAATGAGTTATTTCTAGGAGGAAGAGTGGAAAAGGAAGTTAGAGGGAGTGATATGAATGATTATATATTCATTTTAAACTTATATATAACAGACATCAAGAGGCATCAAAAGAAACATATAAATGTAATTCATTTTAATTTAGTATAGATTTATTTTAACCTTGAATATAACAAGCACTTGAATAAAGTTAATTCATTTTAATTTAGCATAGATTTATTTTAACCTTGAATATAACAAGCACTTATATAACAAGTACAAAAAAGAATGATGTATTTTAACCTTGAATCTAACAAACACAAAAGAGAATAATAAAATAACAATAACCTTAAATATAACAAGTACCAAGAAGAATGATGCAATTTAACCTTGAATACAACATGCAAAAAAAGAATAATAAAAAAATAATGCATTTTAACCTTGAATATAACAAGCACACAAAAATAATAAAAAAATAACATAAATTCATTTTAACCTTCAAGCACAAAAAAGAATAAAAAAAGAAATAGACTTAATAAAAATAGCATAAATTCATTTTAACTTTCAATATAATGAGCACCAAAAATTAAAAATAAAAAGAAATAGACTTAATAAAAAAATAACATAAATTCATTTTAACTTTCAATATAAGAGCACAAAAGAGAATAAAAATAAAAAATTAAAAAAGAATTAATTTTTTCTGAGGTTGAAAATATGAAAAGAATTAAAAAAAAAATTGAGGTTGAAAAGATGAAAAAAAAAAAAATAGGCTTAATTTTTTTAGGTTGAAAATATGCTTATTTTGTTATAAATTTTATAGTATTATGTTTTTTTTTACTATAAAGTTTTATATTATTATGGTGGTTTTTTGGGGTTTTACTTTCTTCATAGTACTTGGGACAACCATTCTCTCCAAGAAACCTCTTCAAAATCCCTTATCTTAGCAAGTGTCACTACACCACACTTAGTTCCTTTAAAATCCATTAGCTTAACAAGCGTCACTACACCAAGCTTGGTTTTGTGTGGAATCATTCAGGAGAACATTTCAAAATCTTCTATGAATCAAACATCTTCCATACATACTTGAAACTTCAACCACCTAAATTAATTATGGTTCATGTGTGTAGATTCTTAAAAATATTAAATAGCATACTAAGTTCAAAATATAGTAGGAAGTTGAAACAATGAAGCACCGAGCTAACCATGTTAAACATATAGTAGGAAGCTAAAACAAGGAAGCACTGAGCTAACCATGTGTGCAAATGAACTTTATTATTATTATATTATTATAATATCAAGACTCATTTTCATTCCGACGTAAAGTGAACACCCCATAGCCACTAAAAGACATTTAAGACAATTGTACATTCAAAATGTTATTTCTCTAACCCAAGCACTTATTATTCAATGAAAAGAAAGACTATGGAAGACCAACATGCATTTAAGAAGATTGTACATTCAAAATGTTATTTCTCTAACCCAAGCACTTCTTATTCAATGAAAAGAAAGACTATGGAAGACCAACATGCATTTAAGAAGGTTGTACATTCAAAATGTTATTTCTCTAACCCATACACTTCTTATTCAATGCAAAGAAAAACTATGGAGGACCAACATGCAAGACTATGGAAGACCAACATGCATAATGTATTATCAACATCAATTTCCAACTCAATTGCAATGTTATTTTAATCTATACAACTCACTTCAAATCATAACCACAAGAAAATATGGTTATTACCATAAAGTTGAAAACAAATTATAGATATTCAAGCACTAAAAACTTTATATTTTCAGAGTACTTAGAATTCTAGCAAAGCTAAACACTATTTTCTAAAAATCATAAAGATTTAATTCAAAGAAATTGACAAAATATACGTATATGTTAAATTGTGTTAATCAATTTCAAAATAGTGAACCGACTTCAAATATAATCATTTTGATTTCAATATCTTTATAATCTTAGTTAACAACATTAGCATGAAAAAGTTCAAATACAATAATTTTAATTACAATATATTTATAATCTCAATTAACAACATTAATATGAAACTTCCCTAAAATTACTTTGGAATTCCCATTCTCCCACTTAGGGGTATGCTAGTTTTATATTTATTTTTAAAATATTATATTCATATTATTAACCAAGTTTGGTTAAAAGTGTGGTCATCTTCTATTTTTAACGAAACGTTTATATTATATAATGATTTTTTTTGAAGTAAAAAAGAGATGTAGATCGTGCTATATTAATTGCCAAAAAATACAACTATGCCTAGGCTACCAACTATTCTACCAAATTAGTAGAAACTAGAACAATTGGCAGCCAATGCTATCCTTGTCAAGAATAGGTGGTCCACCATCTGTCCTGCCCATAGGAAACTAGGACGGATGGCGTCCCATAGTCTGAACTGTAACTGAAAGTTTAGAAAATATAGCTATCTTAGACCATGACAAAACGACCTTGATTGACTCTAGAACCGTAAGTAGAAGCATAACCATACACAGTTATACCATAACCATAAGCATAACCATAAAAAAATACTCAGTGGCCTCAGAGGTGGCCATGTTGACATCTTCATCATGTGTTCCCTCCCTAGATGGCATCATGAAAGGCTACGCACAGGTTGGGCATCTCTGCCCTACTTGTGCGCTAGAGAAGGTGTCGTATATCATATCCAGATGTTGGCTCATGAGGGTGCCATGATGGACTTGGTTCGCCATCTGGCTCCTCAAATAAAACATCAATTCAAGGTGCTCTGGGTGGAAAAATGGTGGCGGGACACGCCACTGTTCCTGCATGGACAAGATGGGAGGTGGCGTGAGGACCTTGCCATCCTCCCTCGACTTGCCACCTGACCTGTTCTTCGTGGCCTCGCTTGGTGTTACCTCTCTGTGTTTCTCCAAATCTGTTGTCTAACCCTGTGACTCTATCTTCTTTTCCTTGTTTCTCTCCATGCATTTGGTTGAGGTGTATCCAGTTGCGGGTGCAACATTATGAGAATCCAGCTCCTCCGGAGTCTCCTCCTCTATGTAGAAAGTGGAAACTTGTCCAATTGTGCTTCCCCTGTGTTGTGGCCTTGGTGCTCCACAATTGCGGCCATGGTGGCTTCCCCTAGGAGGCTTCTTGGTGGCTGCAAGTTATCAGGCACAGTGAAAAGAAGATGCTCCGGAGGAGCCTGAATTGGCTCCTCTGGCAATACCTCCTCCACGTATGCCATGGGAGGCGTTCTGACCAATTTTTCCCTGCGTGCGAGTTAAGTTTGGGCCATAGACAATGCGTGCTCCATCCACTGTTGTATCTTCTAATGAGAAACAAATGTGTACTAGGTAGAGCCATGACCTGGCTTCCTTGGTTCTCGCGACATTGGAATGAAAATTTGGATGGATAGATTGCAAAGGGTGCCCTGGTGGCTGCACCAAAGCTCACAATTACTTGTCCGGTGCTGGCCAAACTCAAACTGGATGAATCCATGGAGAGGATTGTTCGTAAGAGGATGGAGCAACGATATAGGCTCATCCATTAACTCTCCCACCTTAACTGACTGCATCTTCAGAATGCTCATGCGAGGGAGAAGTCCCCTATCATATAAATGGTGGTTCGGGCCAACTCCCATCCTTAATGTTGAGGGGATGGGAGTTGGCTTGCCTCATTTATGGTCAGGCCTAGATCCATTCTAAGTGGCTTTGATGTGTTTCGTGTCACCCCATCTGGGGTTAGTAAGTCCCTGTTGGAAATATCTTGGCAACATCTCGAGAGATTAGTGCAAGAAGAAGTTTGGGCCTTCCGGTGGATGTGTTCTATCATGGTATTAACTCCTTCGTTTTCTAGGAAATCCGCTATTTTGTTTGATTCCCTTTTCAAGTGAGAGGGGGTAATGGTAAGACTAGGAAAAAGGAGGGATCTGAGGTCCTCCAAAAGTCTTGAGAGATGTCGTCCAGGTGATATTTCCAGTGGGTATTCCCCATGGAGAATTTTGGTTATGAGCTGGATGATGATCTGAGAATATCCTTCCACAATGAACCTATTGAACTGACTGTCCATTGTGACCTTGAGGCCTCTCAGGAGACATAGAAGCTCAATGACATTATTTGTATTGTCGACCAGAAAGCCTGCTACTAGGTGATTGATTTCTCCATTTGAGTTCCTGATAATTGCCACAAATCCCGTCAGTCCTGGATTTCCTTTTAAGGCTCCATCAGAACTTATATCTATAAAACCAGTTGGAGGGGGTGTCCAGGTTGTCGGGTTGCTAGGTTGGTGACTGGTTAAAATCATAGTGGGGTCTAGTTTTGAAAAATGTACCTCTCTTTCGGACTACATTTTAGGTCCTCAAGGGTCCACAGTTTACTCTTGATCGTTTCTCGGATTATATTTTCTATTCTTTCCCAAGTTAGAGCGGGAGGGGAATCCTTTGAGTGGAAGATCCTTTTGTTTCTCTCTTTCCAGATATTCCAGAGGGTGAATATTAGGAGTATCTTCCAAATATGCACAAGAATTGGGTTTTGAAAGGAGAGAGAGTCCCAATTATCTATGGTATATCTGATACTATTTCTGTTTCGGTTAGAGAGGCACATTTTTTGGGACCCCTGGTCCCAAATCCACTGGCTGTAGTGACAATTGTTGAAAAGGTGTTCCATTGTATCCTCTTATTGTTGGCATAGGGTGCAGATTGATGGACCTATAAATCCCATTTTTTTGAGGTTATCCCAGGTGCAGATGCAGTTTTGAACTGTAAGCCACATAAATATTGACACTTTGGACCAGAGGGATGAATTCCAGATCTTGCCCCACATACTCTCCTTAGTGTGATTCTAATAGTTCCCTTGCAAGTAATAGGCCTCTTTGACTGAAAAATTACCTGTTGTAGAGTACCCCCTTCTGATAATGTTCGGACCTTCCGAAGTTGGGATTTTCCTATGGCTTGCACAAGCTTGCTAGGCTTGGAGATTCGTTTCCCCTGAGAGATGTAGTTCAGGGTTTTCTGTTTTCGATTGTTGCCAAGGCAGGTTCCTATCATATGTTCTCCATAGATCTTTAACTCATCAAAATATATCTGGTTGTAGTTCCTTCCTAAGGGGGTTAAGTTATTCTAGGTTGATTAGAGGTTCTTTCTGTTGCCATGAGTCCTGCTAGATTAGTGCACTTTCCCCGTTCTTGATTTCCCGGAAGGCATGCTTATGAACTAGAGGTCGATTTTGCCAGGCTATGTTCTAGATGTTAGAGCCTTGGATTTGGTTATTGAATCTAATTATCTGGTTTGCATGGGTGGTTGGGGAATACCTTTTTTTCTAGATTTGTGCCCATAATTCTGTGGGATGTTTGAGCCATATCCACCACATTTTATCTCCCATGACTTGATTGAGCTTCCCTGGGTCGGGAAGTCCCAGTCTACCTAGAGATTTAGGTTTGCAAATCTTATCCCAGGTCACCAAAGCCCACTTCTTGTTAGGTTGATGTCCATGCCATAAGAATGTTCATTGGAGGCTCCTGATGGCCCAAATGACCGACTTAGGCATTGTCAGGGTGGCAAAAAGGTAGGTGGGCATGGCTTGCAAGACTGACTTGAGAAGAACCAATCTAGCCACAATGTTTAGAGGTCTGAAGGTCCAGTTATTGAGCCTATGTGATATGGAGAGAAGAAAAATGACCCAAGAGATGGATAGCGTCGGCTCTCCTTTGAGAAGTATGACAAGGTAGTTGGATGGAAGGGGGCTCTTGGGTATGCCTAGGAGTCAAGAAATATGATTATGTACAACAATCGACATGTTGAATAAGTAGAGTTTAGACTTGTCAAGATTGAGGGCCATACCTGAGGCCTCCGCAAATTTAGAGAGAATGGAGTTGATCTTGTTGGCTTTGCACACTGTGGGGGTGTTCATAAGAAGGGTGTCATCAACAAAACTAGTTGTGTGAGGGTGCAAGTCAGATATTGTGCAGGGGCAGGCCGTTAAGGGATCCTTCTAGAACCACCGTCTTGATATAACATCCTATTCCTTCCGCCATAAGAACAAAGAGGAAGGGAGAGAGAGGGTCTCCTTTCCTGATGCCCCTAGAAGGGGAGAAGGGTTGGGAAGGCACTCCATTGACCAGTATGGAAAATAAGGATGGAGAGGTGAGATTGAGGATCCAGTTCACCCACTTTCTGTTGAAACCAAAGGATTCGAGCATGGAGCATAGGTACTACCAAATGACTCTATCAAAATATTTTTAAAGGTTGAGTTTGATAAGCATACCTGGGATTTTGGTCATTTTTAGTGAGTGGATCACCTTGTGAGCTAGGATGACACTGTCCATGATTTTTCTACATTCCATGTAGCATGCTTGTTCTTTGGAGATGAAAAAAGTGAGGATCGACTTAAGGCATGTGGATATCACCTTTGTGATGATTTTGTAGATGAAATTGCATAGGGAAATTGGTTTGTACTGCTTGGGATGAGTGACTTTCTCCTCCTTTAGGATGAGAGTGAGAAAAGTGGCATTGATGTTAGAGAGGATTTGGCTTGAGGTTCTAGATTCCTCCATGACCTGCCAAACCTGTTCCCTGATTAAATCCCAGCAGTGATGGAAGAAGTCCGTGGTGAAGCTGTATGGACCAGGCGCTTTCCCTGAGGGCATTTCCTTGACTGCATGGTGCACCTCTTCTTGGTTGATAGGCCTCATTAAGGATTCATTCTTCTCTTGATTTACCAGCGAGGGTATACGCCTGGTTATTTCTAAATTGTTTCCTCCCTGTCCTCGTTGATTTCTGTAAGAATCTCTTTGTAGTAGGTGTTTAATTCCTCATCGATATGGGTGTGCTCTCTTATAGGGTTTCCTTGAGAGTCCTACAATTGGGTTATTTCATTGATGTATCTACAGTGCACCATTGCTCTATGGAAGAACTTTGTGTTCCTCTCTCTTATATAATGAAAATATTAACATGCTAGATATTAAAAATTAAAAATTAAATCATCTCTCATATTTTTAATGAAAATTTTATATTATATAATGAAAATATTAATGTGTTAGATATTACAAATCATAAATTATGACATAAATATATTAATGAAAATAAATATTAATGTGTTTGACATAAATATAATATATTACTGACTAAGTTTTTTAATCCATTTTTTCAAGTTTAATTATTTTTTGTTTGAGTGAAAGAGTTAAAGCCATTATCTAGACATTGGCTCTAGCTCTTTCACTCCGGCTCTATCTATTTTGGAGTGAAAGAGCTAGAGCCATTGTCTAGACCCAACTCATTAGTAGACATGGAGTGACTTATATCCATCTAAACTTTGTCGTTCATCTTCTTGAAACACATCCAAAGGTATCTTGACATTACCATCATCATGTGAACTTCCAGAATCCCACATCTTAGTGGGCCCAACAAGGCAGTCTTCGTGATTGCATGATAGAAGACGAAGAATTGAATGAATATACACTATCTATTTTGTGAATTTTTTTAGGTAAGTCAATTCCTCTTAATTAAATAAATGAAAACCCCCAATGGGGTGTTGGGGAGGCGACAAATACTAGGGACAACTCCCAATGAACGCGTGGATTCTTGAGTACAGACGGGATCAATGTGTCCTCTCACATAGAACCTCGAGCATGAGAATGATAGTGCCAATTCCAAGGTCGTTAATGCCAAAGTTAATGTGCAATGAGGGTAATTCATGCACCTCGGTCATCAGTTCATCCATGTTAAGTTACATGGGAAGTATGGGGAAGGATCGAGCAAGAGATACTCAACCTGCATTTTCTCTCCTGGATGATAGGCGCAATGAAAAAATATGGGGAAAAATTTGGGTTCCCTACCGATGGATACCCAATCCATCTATGTTTCCATTTCACCTTGGTTTCTAGGAAGGTACTCTAGGTTTGATGGGTTTGAGGAGAGGTTAAAAAATAGGATACAGATGAGGAGGTGGAACTCAAGTGGAACCACCCATCCACAACATAAATGAAGGAACCTCCAATACCTAGGTGTAGTGCAATGCCTAGGATGCGACAACTACTTTCCATAGGGTAACATCACATTTTTTTTAAGCTCACCGCAAGGATATGGAAGATGAAATTTGGATGGAACGAAGCATAACACCAAACTAGGAGGTGGAAGAAACTATTACCAATTGGTTTCTAGATGTGGTACACTCAATAGGTTGCGAGACAAAAAATTGGAAGATTGTAGAGTTGTATTGGCATCTCAAAACATTAATTGGAAAAATTCTACAAGCAAAAGAAGGGGCTCAAGATAACATCCAACTACAATTGGATGAGTAACACCTGTTGATCATAGCCGTCTTGGATTGGATACCACCCTTAGGCTCAACGATGACAAATCCAGTTTCTAAATGTTCTCAGCAAGTGGGTGCTCAGCAAGTGGCTCCTGAGCCACCTCAGGATCCAAATGCAACCTCACCAGATTAATAAACAATATGTACACCCCCTTTTTTTTTATCTTTTTTAATGATGAAGGACAATGGTAGATATAAAAAATCTTCCAATAGGCTTTAGATCTTTCTTTACAATTCTTATATAACTAGATAGGGTATTAGATAGAACCTTTCTTAGACTAAATGGATTGAAGACTTATTTCTTTGTTGTTGTTTTACTGGTTTAGTTTCTCGAGTGGAAGGCCTACAAAAATGTATTTTTTATAAATTTTCCAAATATATATTAATATAAGTTGTTCTGTGTGTTTACCAAAAAAAAACTAAACAGAAGAAAAAAATTTCACTCCAATTTATCTCACATGTTGATGAACTAGTCACCTTCATATCCAAATGGAAACGTGACCATTAGAATTAGAATTTTACTGAACTAAAATTCAATAGATAAATACACACACACATATAATAACTTTAAAACAAGAGACTCAAACATACATTTAGATTACCTGAGAAAGAAAGAACATAGCCAGTAGATGAATAAAATGAGTGCTAATTCCAGATTTCAACCAATATTCTATGGGCCTGATTATATCCATGTTATATGAATAATCATCATATGTAAAGCAGTCCTAAGATCCCAAATATCTACCACACTCTACTTGTATGTTGATTAGATCATTGTGAACATAACATCTCTTAATGAAGGTATTCCAATCACTCATAACCTCTTCATCATTAATTGGTTTCTTATGAAACCATTTAGGGTTCAATAAGAAAGAAATCAAATGGAGAGGGCTATGCAACATATTCCATCCACTGTGGCTCCAATTGCACTACATCTCTAGTTTAACTGTCTATTCTAGAATGTTCATTAAACACAATCATTTTCGCCTCATTTGATCAAGGAACTCAAAAACACCCCCTAAGCATTGTATATCATTGTCAAATATGTAAAGGGCATAAAAAATAGAGGTAACTAGTGTGACTATATCCTCCAATCACATCCAAAAATAATCAAATAAGTAACCTATGATAAGGACTTCAACATATTTTCCATCATGAGAACAATTCCAATGCCTTCACCTTTCCACTCAAGGGAAATGACCATGTGTCTATGTGGCTATTTCACTTTAAAAAAATATTGCAACATAATAAAGGTGGAAGAAAACATTGTTTCTACACACTGTAATAGGTGGAAAGTGCCATATTTTCTATAAATTGCAATAGATGTTGCATTATTAACAATGAAATATATGGGTGACAAGTGCAGGGGGATTCTCTAAAATCTTGAAGAATAAATACTAGCTACTTATGTGTGGGGTCTTGGTCAAGTTTCAAACAACTAGGTCAAGACACATTCTCTATTGTATGGAATCCTCTTAGCTAAAGACACAAATGTCATATCATTGAAGATCATTGGGGATTCTATGGTGGTCATCGAATCAATGCTAGGAAAAATCACACCAATGGATAACAAACTAGAAATCACCATTGGTCAAATTAAAAAAGAGCTAAGCTCCTTCTTTAAAACCTCATTCTTTCATTTGAAAAGAGAATTGAATCATGTCATGGATTAGTGGGATAATAGGGATATAAAACTTAGCACTAGGGTGTATAAGAAAAATGGGCAACACAATAGTTGTTTGATTTCCTATTGTCTTATTATGGATCAATACATCAATCAAGAAGCAATAAACTATCGCATGCATCAACAATCACTGCATCATTATATTTTCTTTGGAAAGGGAGTTCTAAGGACAGCCTGAAGTACCCACAACATGTGGAAATTAACTTTGTACTAGGTGATGAGGGTCCTAAATTGAAATCTCATTCGCGTTGTGGGATAATGGAGGAATTGTGCATAGGATTTGGGTGCTTGATTGTTTTGGATTTGGTAGTGGTTGAACCTATCATAACTTTTATCTATGTTCTTGGCATGCTTGTTAGTTCAACCTACATTTGTTTGATTAGTGGAATCCTTCACAAGAATGTGATTTTGGTGGAAGGCTTGGAATATTGTGATGGTGGATTTAGTTCTTATAATGGGCTCTCTCTGATTATCAATTCTTATCCCTCATATCATTTGTCTCATCTTTTGTATCCATTCATTTATGGGTTTGTTTCCATTGGAACATATGGTGCTGTAAATTTGGGCTCTAGGATTTGTTTTAGGCTATTGCATGGTTCTTATTGAAAAATAGGTATTTTCATTGTTGGTTGGTTCTTATCTTGGGATACTAGTCTGAATTATGATGAAGGTAGCTATTGCTCTTCGAGAAGGATTTTTTTTCTAATTTTTAGTTATTGTCTCGTTTTATGTTTGATTCTCCCTTTCTGCCTATTGATCCCTAGTATTGATTATTTTGGGTCTCATAGTGAATAAAATATAGGGCTTAGTATTTATTTCATTTCTAGGTTTCAAAGTGAGTGCAGGGAATTTGGAGGCCCCTCCCTTGTTTAGGTGGGAATATACATTTTCTTTGGTTCTTTCATTCTTCATTTGGTTTGGTTATCAGAAACATGAAGCATGGACAATGTAGACACTAGAATTTAGGATAATTTCATGAAGGACTGAAGAGACCATATAGTCCAACAAAAACTCATTTTTCTCACTGACAACAAGGGTGCACAAAAATGAGCACCACTGCATCTCTCAACATTCCAATATCATGAGCATGTTGGTCCATCACAAGTAGAGGGTTGGGATACTTGAATTTGAATGTAATATACTTTGGAATCTCACTCTAAATATTCAGAAAGACTCCTTGTCAACAACCTCTAACAAAAAAGCATAAAACAATTCTTCTCTGGTTGATCTTAAAGAGGATGAAACAACACATCAACTAAAGGAGCCAATGGACACAAAACATAAGAATTCTCCTCCCTATTATGTTGGTCAAGAGGAAGCAAATAGAAACCATGTTTTTATTTTATTTCTATGTTCTTCAATGTTATTAGGATGCTATATGTTTTTTTCAAACATGCAACATGCAAGAAAACTTGGAATGTATATCATATAGTCTATTGTGAAATTCTTCTTATAACTATAGAGAACTACTTATTTTTCTTTTTGAAGCATTGGAAAGTCCTATGTATCTTTTATTAGTTTGGTTACAACCCTATTATGATATAAAAAACATTTTTGTTTCGATTTAAAAAAAGAAAGAAAGAAAGAAAGAAATAAACTTTGCAACATCTTTCTAAGTTCATTTGATGTATGGGCCAACATATGCTATAATATTGATATCCTTTAGTAGAAGGTTCATGTAATGAAAAACACAAGGAGTCTAATAGATATTTTGGAACTCATTCTCGATCATATTACTTGCAAGTATGTTAATGGATGCAATTTCTACCACAATCTACACCACATTTTCCTTCCCAGTCGCTTTGAAGAGCCCCATCAAATATGTTTCGTACTTTTTCTTCCCCATAGTGCCATGACATCTTAGAAACACAACACCTCATGGATTAAGAACCAATATATTAATGAGTAGTCTAAGATAAATATCTATTCAAACTTCAAAGATAATGGACACCCAAAAATCTCTCCATCTCTCTCTAATATTATGAGATTTTGTATGAATGTGAGATTTCTCTTCTAAAAAAAATAGTGGGAGTTTATATCCTTTGGGAGTTTGTTTGACCAAATCATTTTACCATCTCCTTCCAATAAGGATAACTACACACATTAAATTGAATTCCATTGTCAAAAAAACCTTCCTACCAATACATCAATGTTTGTATGACTCTTTACATCCCAAACATGATCTAATTGCATGCAATGGAATTGAAACTTACCAACATTACTACGTGCCTAAGATTGATCTACATTTAGAGTGGGAGGGAGAGGTTTTTCAACTTTTCAACATACTTATAATGATGTTTCTCTAAGGTAGGAATCATATTACACAATTTTACTTGCTACTTGTTTCCAACCCCTTCTAAAAGCTACCACATGCATCCAACCCCCTTAATTTTTACATCTTATAGTAGTGGGAAACAAAACCCTTTGACTCAGTGGACCCACTTACTCTAATGTATGTATGGGTGGATTTTAAAAGGTCCAACAACCTACTTTCAAAAGTCCATTTTTTTCAACAAGAAGTGGGGGGAATTTTATTGATATAAAAGTGACGTTGGGAAATGTCTGGGAAGTACATCAAATCCAAAATTTGTAACCAAACTATAAAAAAATATCATTTGAGGAGACTAAAACTACTAATATCAAAAATATCAATTTCTCATATTGCTTACATCGAAAAAAAATTCTTGTATAGAGTTTGTAATATATACCCAATATATATAAGCAAAGATGGAGCATATTGTTGTGAGAAATATTACCCTGTGGCCAGGTTACACTCCCCTTAGCCGGGTTCTCTTTGGCTAAGACATAATAGAGAAATGAAAACTACCATCCCTTGCTCATGTCTATTCACACATGAAAATGAAAAGAGGGAAAAGGAAATAAGAGTGCACCTTTTTCAAAGGTTGTCCTCACTTCTCCTTTTTTCTCTAGCGTTGGATCCAGTCCTAGATCGAACACGATCTCCCTGCACTTAAAAATAATGATCTTCATCTTCTACTACTTGAAATTTTTTAGATGAAATCAAATCTAACTAAATGAAACAATCATAACATTCATATGTAAACTAAATGAGACATAAGTATAGGAATAGGACAAACTTATTTTCATATGAAACAAAGGAAAACACTTATAATCACTTGATTTTGAGAAATTCCTCCAATTCTCCTCCTATCCAACCCCTTTTGTGCACTACCAAAATGCTACTAAACTATGTTTGAATATCATAAGAACATAGGTTTGATACTCTTCAGAACACTGCTTAACTCCTGAGTGGCCTCCTTATATAGAAAATGAAGGCTCAACCGCCATGGAGTATTTTAGGAGTATGGTTGAGGATATGGCTCAACTAATTAGGATCTTTAGCCTAGGATAAAGTATATATATAGGACTTGGATACCTTTGACCCAAACAAACTCCAATCTCCCAGAACCTTCCCTCCAAAATGGTGGAATTTGTTGTAACCAAAATAACGCTCCCCAAAGGATTATCACAGAGCGTCACTATTTCCCCCCTAAAGTTGATCAGGAAGTTTTACCAAGGGACTAACACTCCCTATGTATGGGCATGGGAGCGTCAGTCATAAAAAATGGTCAAAAAATGAAGGTAAAAGGTGGTTTTTCGACATTCAAATGATGAGTTTTCTTCACCAATTTGTCTAGGGAACATGATAGACACTTCCAAAGGATGATAAAGTGTATTTAGTCCTCCATGTGATGGGGTTTCTCCCCTAATTTGTCTAGGGAACATGATCAACACTTCGACAGTTTCAACATTCAATTATGACACTTAGTAAAATATAAGTGTGCCACTTAGGAATGTGTCAAATCGACACCTACATAAGTGATACATAAGTGCGACACTTAGGAGAATACAATACATAAGTGTGCTACTCATTAGCGTGGAAATTTTGTGTGTAACAAATTCCCCCTAAAGTGTGAGGTCAGAAGAGAAACTAATAGATGAAACACTTTACAAAGTTATGTGCGCCAAGGGGCATTGGAATAGGAGAGCCAAATGGAAGTTGCAAACAAACATCAAACAACATATATATGAATCATCCCGAGGTAGGCATACCCATACTCAATACAAAATGGAATTAAAGCATGGTCATCGACCAATAAACTATATATCCATGAAAGCACTAACTAAAGATATGGCCACTAAACATACAATGTTTATCCATACCTCCATGACTGAATCAGGTCGTATCCATGAAAAACTACATAGTGGACCTACGATATGACAATAACATAGCCACAAACCAATACAAATTGGATCTATATGACAATGTACATCATTAATATTGTTCTCCATCGCAACCTATGTTGGTAACATAACACTGGTAGGTGTCAAAAAGGTTCCCAGGGTCTTCATCCCGATCTCGAACTAGTACAATTATAACAATGCGAATACATGTGTTGATGTCAAACATGGTAGAAACCACTTGATTACTAATCATTAATGTATATCGTTAACAAGTGTGAGGGAAATAACCAGTGATGTCAATGACTCCCAAGGCACCCTAGTGCAATCTGACGGATGTGAATCAATGAGTTGAAGTGAAACATTCGATGGAATTTTTTCAATTAGGGGCCAATGATGTAAACCCGTCGAAAGTGAGAAAACCTACCATTGAGGCATGCAAGATTCGAGACACTAATTGGTTTCTAAGTTTGACTCCTAGATAATGTGTTGAAGTTGAAAAGAACAGACTCATTGAAGGAGGTCCATGATGTGTCCCCTATCATCAACATGAAATAGATTAGGATAGTGATTTGAGATGATAGAGAAAATTTGGACAGAATGACACGAATACGAAAATGGATAATACTATAGAGGTTGATTGAATTTGATACTTCCCTTGAAAATTGCATGCGACAAAAAGTGACTTGGAAACATTGACTCGACGAGGCATGGATCTAAATAGAATGTGACAACATCCAAAGATTCTCTTCGAAGGAGTTGAAAGAGTATGGCGAAACATAGAATTGGTATGATCGAGAGACAAGCATATTACCCAACTATAAGCATAATGCATACATGTGCCATGTTCAAGGGTAACTAAGAACAACAGTCGTAATGTTTCAAAATCTCGACCCACGTCCCAAATCCACCCCCCCCCATATAGATAAATGAGTACCTTTTTGTTTTTTAATGAGATCAATGAGGATAACATATGCTCAATATACCTCACCTTTGGTATGTTCCTCTTCACATGTTTAACGAACCTGAAGAAGTAAGGGTTCTATCCTAGATGGGTCCTTCAATGAATAATTTTATGAGTCCATAGAAGGTAAAATCGATGGTTTTTCATGTTTAAGGAGTTTGAAAATAACTTAAAGGAAACTCCAAAGTTGTCTTTTTCATAAATTTTAGTTTCCCAAGACTGAAAAATTATAAAACAATATGAGATAGAACTCTTTTAAATGAAAGGGGATAGCGTATTTTTTTTTCATAATTAGTTTACGCGACCAAAAAAGGGGTAAAATACCACTTTAAAGACACAATTTCAAATCCTTTAATGAGTGTGAAAGGAGACAATCTCGCTCTACAATATTTTCATGTTTAGAGAGTCTTAAAAGAGCTTAATGAAATCTCCAAAGAGTTCCTTTTTCATATATCTTTTACGAGTCCAAAAAAGTGATAAAAGTATACTCGATAACCTATTATCATGTATTTACGAGAATAATAAATAAAAAATACTAAGCTCGATAACCTATTCTCGTGTATTTACGAGCACATGAAAGAACAATGACTAAGCTCAGGGTGGGTTTTATTTTTTCATGAGCTTGAAACTAGAAAACAAACTATGCTCGAGGTTGGTTCCATTTTTACTTGATATTGAAACCAAAAATAAACTATGCTTGGTGTGAAACCCTGTCAACGGGTTCCTTCGCAATGCAACATTTAAATATTTCAGGTGATACCCATGTGTGGTTGGTAATTTTCCCCCATATTGAAAAGATAATGACTTAACTCCAACATGAGGCCCAGAGGCCGAAGACATGCCCCCCAAGATTCATTTCGTCTACCAACTCTTATGTTGTCACCAATTTTTATACCAGATAAGACTCCTAGTTACTAATACGTAAATTTTCACCAGAGGAAGAAAGAGGATCAACTGACATAGGCATATGAAATGAAGGTTCAGTTACAAGATAGAGGATCAACTAACATAGTCATATGAAATGAAGGTTCAGTTACAAGATCCAGTGAAATACTCGACTCAACATTTATGAGATCTAGCAAAAGACTCGATGCAATGTTTACGAGATTGAGTGAAAGAATCAACTCAATGGAAGGTGGATCTGTTTTATTTGTTAAATATCTTGACAAAAAAAATGGAATTATGCTCATAGACATATGATTCATTTTTTAACGAGCTTGAAACAAAGATGGGAACTTTGCTCGTAGATGCTTTTATTTTTACACAAGATTGAATCAAAGAAAAATTATGCTTGTGGGTACCTGTTTCATTTTTCAACAAGCTTGAAACAGAAACAGGAACTATGCTCGTAGCTGGTTTCATTTTTACACAAGCTTGAAATAGAGAAAAACTATGCTTGTGGGAACATGTTTCATTTTTTAATGAGCTTGACACAAAAATGGGAACTATGCTCATAGCTAGTTTCATTTTTTAACGAGCTTGAAACTAGAAAAGGAATTGTGCTCATCACTCTCTACCATGGCTTCCAAAACATCTTCATCAGACAAAAGAAAAATACTGTGGATGGAATACATGTTAAGGGAATCACTCAGATCAATAGGGGGAAGAATATAATCCAAGGTCCCTAATGGGGGAGATACCATGTAAACTATTGAATTTAAATCCAAAGAAGATGATCATGTAGTAAGAGGCTCTTTCTCATTATTAGTTGAAATCAAGGGACATGTTTCCACATAAATAATCTATGGCAGGGTGGATACCACTTTCATGTAAGGAACATTCAGGGAATTCAGATGGTTGGTTATCATATGAGGGCCAATGAATGAAAGTTGTTCAATTGTCACAATGTTTCCATTATGAGGGAAAAACATCACTCAGAAAAATGTGGACACAACAACTTTCATAGCATATACGTAGTCTTGCCCAAGGAGAAAATTAAAATCTGAGGGACCTTGGACTACCATCACATAAACATAGACAATTTTCCCTTCTAAGGTAGTAGGTAACTAAGGAAGGATCCATAAAGTTTCATTGGATATTCTTTTGAAAGCCAATAAATTCTAAGTACCAAACACGCATTGAGAGGAACCTAGAGCTTTCTAAACGTTTGACGATAAAATGCTAACAAAAGTGCCTTCATCTATAATAGAGTGACATATGTTTATATCACAAACTTGTGAAATTATTTTGAAATGAAAGTAACAAGGAAGGCGAGGTGCCATCAATCTATTCCAATAAAAGGAAATGACCTCAATACTTGGAGGGGGTTCCATGGAAATGGGTGAAATTCCCCCTTGTCTGGAGGAATCTAAAGTGACAAGAAAAACCTAACCAGTATCTACTTCACTCTTCAAGGAAAGAGTGGGATCGATCGATGATGGAACCATGTCGATCACTTGAACTTCACTCTCCAAGGAAAGGGTGGGATCGACTGATTATGGAACTAGATCAACCACTTTAATTCACTCTCCAAGGGAAGAGTGGGATCGACTGACTATTGAATAGGATCAACCACTTTATCAACCAATGGTTGGTCAATAGAAATATTACTATAAACGATTGGAAATTATTACTGGGAAACAAAAATCTCTTCCAACAAACTTGAAGCCTCATCCATACAAGGGAAAAGGTAAGTTTGATGACTTGCTTCACATAACCTACAAGGAAAATTGTCTCTACCTTCCTTACTTCCAACATTAATATCACTATTTGATGGGTTGTCACCAACATGACCGGAGGTAGCTAGTGACACGAGTTGTTGGGAGCTTGTAAACTACACTTCTAGGACCTTGGGAAGACAAGGGAAATCATTAAGAAGCTAGTCACCCTTACAAATCCTGCAAGGGAATTTGGGCTTGGGAGTTAGCTGGGTAGGCTTGTCAATATCATCAACACTCCCAACTTTATTAACAGTAACCGGTTGATTTCCTCCAACATGACCTATAGTGGTTGGAAGCTTGGCCCCTTACTTAGTTTTTTTCTCCTTAATCTTCCTTTTCTTCTTCTTCTTATCCTCCTGGTTACTAGCGTCAAATATTTTACCAGGAAAGGAAGAGGAAAGGGAGGAAGATGAAACATGTGAAGAAGGAAAAGGTTCAATGTGAGGTTGATTTTCTTGGGGTGGAGGGCTTGCATACAAAGCACCAAAATAATTGGGATCACTGGAGTGGAAAAAAACCATCCTGGTAACCCAATAGTTAATCTGGTAAGAGTCAATGTGGAAATATAAGGAGGACCAATGTTTCCAAAATAAGGAAAAACAAAAGGTTCCTTAGGAAAAGGGGTCCCTTCATTGGGAGCTCTAGGAACTGATGCGATAGACAAAAAATCAAACTAGAGTCCAGTAAATCAAAGAGTCCACAATACCAAAGTCCTTATAATATAATATCAAACAAACAAAGGAAGTAGGTATATTCCAGTTATGGAAGATGATGCCATCAACAAAGATATGAGAAGAAGTTACCCCAACCTCCACGTAATAACCCTTCCCAGTGCAAGTAACCCTCGCTTCGTGGGGCCACCCTCTAGGGGTATTGAGATTTTGATGTGATGTCTACCTCATGTACCACAAGGAACCTTCTGAATAAGGAAGACCCCTTGTAGTCACCCATGTAGAATCTTAGGAAAATAAACTATGTTTACCAATTTCAGAATGGACGGTCAAGAAGGTATCCAGTCAACAATCAAGACTAAGAAAATGGAACTGGGGATGGTGGAAAGAAATACACGACCCAAATACTAAGAATAAGTGGTGTGACCCCAAGGACTTGCCACTCTTCAAAGCTCCAAACTTGTTGTAGTCCCACTAGGTAAACAAAATATGGGTGATTTCAAATCGTCACTTCACTTGACCTAGTGCTTAAATCACTACAACATAACAAGTAATTAGCGTATGAAATAACACAAAAATTTAGTGTATTTTACTCCATGAATCGAACACCTTTTCTGGCGCAAAACTGAGCATAATATGGACTTTTTATAATTGCACCAGATTTAGCGCCATAATTAGCATTAGATTTAGCGCTAGGAATATCGCTGGAAAAGTAAGGCCAATAATAGCTCCAATATTAACTCTAAGTTTATCATGAGGAATAGCACCAGGAATAGCACTAGAATTAGCTCCAGGAATAACACCAGAATTAGTGCCAGGAATAACGCCTAAATTAACGCCAATCTTAGTGCCAAGTGTTGCTTCCAGTTTTTCTTTTGATATGCCTTCCAATTTTTCTTCCATTTTTGCATTTGGTTTGGCTTCTTGTTTTACATCTAGTTTTTCTTTTGATATGGCTTCTAATTTTTCTTCTAGTTTGATGCTAGGAATAGTAGCAGGTTTAGCGCTAGGTGTTGCTTCCAGTTTTTCTTCTGATATGCCTTCCAATTTTGCTTCCATTTTGGCTTCTCGTTTTTCTTTTGATATGGATTCCAATTTTGCTTATAGCTTGGTTTCTGGTTTGGATTTCTGTTTTACATCTATTTTTTCTTCCATTTTTCTTCTAGTTTGGCTTCCCATTTTTCTTTTAGTTTTTCTTCTGGTGTGGCTTCCAATTTTGCTTCCAATTTTTCTTCCATTATTGCTTCCTTTATTACTTCCAAAGATGCTTATTGTTTTTCTTAACATTATTAATTTAATATGTTTTATTTCAATTTAATTATTTAAATATATCATGTCTCTTAAATAACTTATATGATTATACAGTAAGTCATATAAATATTGATGGGTAAATTATATACCTAATTTCTCTTGATTAAATTATCGATCAGGGTAAGTAATCTTCGAGTTGTAACACAATATGAGTCAGGATAGAACAAGAGCTAATTGTTTATGTATTCCTACCACTATGTTCTATGACTAAATCCTAGTACCAAAATGAGGTCTGGAAAGTGAATTGAACAAGCAAAGAGTAATCTATCCTAAGGATCCACAATGTGCTTCAATTTGCAATTCTATTTTCAAAATATAATACAAAGACTACAAGTAGACTAAGATCTGTTTGAAAAGTAAAATGTGAATTTATTCCAAATTTATAAAGTAAAAATATGTAGATACTATAACGATTCCAAATTATAAGAAATCTACGACTATGGAACTAAAATAAACCATCTTTTCTCAAAAGCAATTAACTTTGTTTTAGAATTGATTTTAAATATTGAGTTAAGAAATAACAATTACTTCTACATTAAAGAAAATAAAAACGTTATCTAGCTTACACACTAATATATGACAAAAGGTACCCTCCTAATTTATTTATTTCTACCTAATTCAAATTGAGGTGCTTAATATATTTTTACTGTCTATGTTGGCGAATAATTTCATGATGACACCTAAGTATAATTGATAATTCAAATGGAATAAAATCGATATTGACTTCTACAGATAGATGCAAAGTAGAAACAAAACAATTCACTAAAAACTTCACCATTGAATAAATGTCAATACAATGGAAAAATGGTCTTTAAAATAATTTAGATCTATACAATAATTACTCAAAAGGAACTTAGAGTTGGAAATTATGATATCACACTTGAACTTGAAATGTTTGAATAGAGATAGGATGGTTTACACAATCTTGCAGGGGTTAGCTCAGGTGATTCTATGATATTCACAATAACAGTCTAAATGGATTATGAACAACCTTTTAATTAATATGCACCATTTGAGTAATCAACCTACAAAAGGGATACATACTTGAAACATAGTCTAAGTAATCAAAAGAGGGTATATATATTTGCAACATAGTTAAGTGATCAAATATATATATATATATANCAATCAAACACATAGACTACTGGTTCGCCCCCCTGAGTATTTGTGGTAATCCGGTTCACAAGATAGTCACAAATTTCAGAAAATTGAATCGAGTAGTCTCTATTACAACCAAGAATTCATAACAATGACGATTTTTAACAAGTACAAAAATCATCTCCCTTCTCATTGCTTTTAGTGGCCTCATATATATAGAGTTTCATTACAACTGAGAGGTCTACCAATGAAAGGGTCGACACTCTTCTAAAACATAAAATCCTTAACCCTCATCAATGAGACAACAACAAACAACATCTTCATTAACATCCATACCCTTGAATATAGGGGTGAATTCAACTACTAAAACAAAAGCATGATATGACCCATAACACGAAGGTTCTAATAGACAAAAAACCCACATTATGTATTTTCTAGAGAATGCCCATGGATATGCTAAACAATGGCTTCACTGTGATCCAAGTTTTGTATTAAGTGTCGAATGAAGGTCCAGTTTTTTTTTATATGTAAATTATAGCTGTTGGATGAAGGACCATATTACAACTTTGACCTGTTTATCATAAGAACAAGATGTCAAATGATTTACCCCAATTAATTAAATTAAAACTTAACATTAAATCTATTAAAACCATCAAAATAAATGCATGACTTACCTCATTTGTATCCCATAGAAAAATGTTGGAAGGAACTTGATAAAAATTCCAAAAAGGATGATAGATATACAAAATGCTTTATTTTCATATGCAAAAAGAGTTTTGAAGCGAGGAAAAAGTAGGAAAAATGTGGGGTGATCATCTCCCCCACTCCTGAGTTCTTGCAGGTTCGTCTCCAAAGAAAAATGGGATTTCCAAAATGTAATTATACCCCTAAGTAAGTGACTTGAACTTCAAGGAGGAGTTGCATTAGTATTTAGGTGCAATTTCCTCATGTACTGAAGATTTTTGTTTGGATTTCTTCTAATGCTTCAATTTCATTCTTAAGTTGTGGTTGAAGGTAGCCATGTCATCAACTAGACATTGCGGAGAATTAACCTTGGACTGCAAAACACCATTATCATGTTTAATATGATGATCCAATGTTTCATATTCTTGAATTCATTGGGTTAATTGAGCATTCTCCGGCTATAACTGTTCAATAGTTGAAGGCTGAGTAGATTTCAAAGTAGAGGATGGCAAGGGCTCAATGGTTGATGTGTATGGAATTTCACACTTTGTGGATGGTATACAAGTCTTAGGAGAAGGTGTGATAGTGGATTCTTGAAGAATATTAGGCATAATAGGTTCATAATCAATATTCACAATATGCTTAGATTCTCTTATAAAACTCTCTTTAAGATTCTTATGAGGATTCTTGTGATTAGAGGGTGATGAAGACACCTGGATGGGATCAGAGGTATTAGGAGTCCCCTTACCAAATTTATAAACCATACTCTGGGTACACATTCGAGATGGTTGAGTTTTAAACCTATTATCACCACGCCTCTTTGTAGGAACTGGAGGGATTTTTTTTTTAATGGAACCCTGGATCCTTTGTTGCTTAGAAATAGTGGAATTCGAAGAAGGTTGAAAGTGAGTAGTAGGCCTATCATCCTCTAGGGTGAAAATAAACTTTTTAGGATTTTTAATTACTGAAGGGATAGGATTGGTTGGAGGATTTTTGTACTTAGAAGGATGAGGGAAAGAGTGAGGATTAATCTCGAAATTAACTACTCTCTTGGCTGCTTGGATCATCAAATGAGGGTTCAATAATTCATAAAGAAAATCCTCCTAAGTTTGATTATTCTTTTGTAGCTCTAAGACAACGAGTAGTTTGATAAGACTATGGTGGAACCCAATAAAAATTCTAAAAAGGATGATAGAGATACAAAATGCCTGATTTTCATATGAAAAACATGGTTTGAAGCGAGGAAAAAGTAGGAAAAATGTGGGGCCATCATCTCCCCCAATCCTAAGTTTTTGCAGGTCCCTCTGCAAAGCAAAATGGGATTGCCAAAATGTAATTATAACCCTAAGGAAGTGACCTGAACTTGAAGGAGGAGATGAATTAGTCTTTAGGTTCATTTTCCTCACGTTCTGAAGATTTTTGTTTGGATTTCTTCTAATGCTTCAATTTCATTCTTAAGGTGTGGTTGGAGGCAGTCATGTCATCAACTAGACGCTGCAAAGAATTAACCTTGGACTGCAAAACAACATTATCATGTTGAAGATGATGATCCAATGTTTCATATTCTTGAAGTCGTTGGGTTAATTAAGCATTCTCTTGCTGTAATTGTTCAATAGTTGAATGCTAAGAAAATTTCAAGGTAGAGGATGGAAAGGGATCAATGGTTGATGTGTATGGAATGTCACACTTTGTGGAAGGTATAAAAGTTTTAGGGGAAGATGTGACAGTGGATTCTTGAAGAATATTAGGCATAATAGGTTCAAAATCAATCTTCACAATAGGCTTAGATTCTCTTATAGAACTCTCTTTAAGCTTCGTAAAAGGATTCTTGTTATTAGAGGGTGATGAAGACACCTGGATGGGATCAAAGGTATTAGGAGGTCTCTTACCAAATTTATCAACCATACTCTGGGTACACATTCGATATGGTTTATTTTTAAACCTATTATCACCATGCCTCTTTGCAGGAGTTGGAGGGAAAGTGTTTTGAAAAGAACCTTGCATCCTTTGTTTCTTAGAAATAGTGGAATTCAAAGAAGGTTGAAAGTGAGTAGTAGGTCTGTCATCCTCTAGGGTGAAAATAGATTTTTTAGGATTTTTAATTACTGAAAGGATAGGATTGGTTGGAGGATTTTTGGACTTAGGAGGACAAGGGAAGGAGTGAGAATTAATCTTGAAATTAACTTCTCGCTTGACTGCTCAGATCATCAAATGAGGGTTCAAGAATTCATAAAGAAAATCCTCCCAAGTTCAATTATTATTTTGTAGCTCTGAGACAATGAGTAGTTTGATAAGACCATGGTGTAACAAAATATTACTGGGGTTTTCCATATTCTTACGAAACTAAGAAGAAATTTTCTCAAGGCTCTTCCAAAAGAAAAATGGAAAGTTGAGAGGCTTATCAGAATGGAAATGAGTCAATATATGAAAATGGAAAATCTTGAAAGTGGAATGCTTAACCTCACAAGTGATTAACCAAGTGATGATAACCAGAGGGCTAAGCAATTGATCCCTAATCCAACCCTTTGAATAACCCTTATCCCCAGAAATGTTTTGATACTCTTGTTTGAAAACATGGTCATAAGCTTGATGTGACAACTTATAGATTTTAAGCCATCAATCTCCAATTCGCGGAAGCTTTTTGGAAATGGAGATGGATTCTTCAGAGATAGGGAAAGTGAGAGACCTGATATGGACAGTCTTCCCATCAAAACTGAGGGCGATTTGGAGAGATAAACCATCGTCATGCCCTTGCAAACTTGAAAGAAACACTCCCCACCTCGTGCATATAAAAATCTCTCTACAAGATACAAACTCTAGAATGGATAATAGTTTGACATATCAAGAGGTTTCATGGCTATTAAGCATGACAACAAATTGTAAGGTGAATGCAAAATGAGAATTTGATGAAGAGACATAGTGCTCTATTTTTAAACAAAACCCTGAGTATGCTCGAATGATGTAAAGGAGTGGCATGTTGTTCAGTTCATTTGGCACATATGAATGTATACCAATCCACCACCCAAAGTAATCATTACAAAAAATAATTGAAGTTTCCATAATGTTGTATCCTAAGATCCATCCTCCCTAAAAAATGCCATCGCATGAAATGTTCGATCAATTTCTAAGTCAAAGACTTGGACATTATGATCGAAAATGATAATCATATGAAGAGTATGAAGAATTTCTAGGTTTCCTTTTGATTCATGGAATATAATTATGAAATGATGGCTATGAAACCACTTACAAAATATAACAGTTAATACCCAAAAATCACTTGTAAATTATCATAAAATATGAATGTTTGAAAATAGACGAATGTTTAGATCATAAATGAATATCGAAATTGACCATATGAAGAATATAAGATAGCCCATCTTATTAAATTTATATGCCAACTACGTAGTTTGAAATCATAAATTTGCAAGTTTAGCCATCTTTTAGATACAAATATCATGGTATTCAAGTAGCTATACCTAGGTTTTGGTTACCTTAGGCATTGTAAATTACAACACTTCATACAATACTCCATCCAACACTCCATCTGACACTGGGATTGAAAATTATACAATAATAAACATGTATTTTCTAAGATCACCAATACTGTAATACT
>ML786746.1:509022-519261 GCA_009831015.1 Picea engelmannii | reverse complement strand
CAGATGGAGTGTTGGATGGAGTATTGTATGAAGTGTTGTAATTTACAATGCCTAAGGTAACCAAAACCTAGGTATAGGTACTTGAATCCCATGATATTTGTATCTAAAAGATGGCTAAACTTGCAAATTTATGAGTTCAAACTCCCTAGTTGGCATATAAATTTAATAAGATGGGCTATCTTATATTCTTCATATGGTCAATTTCGATATTCATTTATGATCTAAACATTCGTCTATTTTCAAACATTCATATTTTATGATAATTTACAAGTGATTTTTGGGTATTAAATGTTATATTTTGTAAGTGGTTTCATAGCCATCATTTCATAATTATATTCCATGAATCAAAAGGAAACCTACAAATTATTCATACTCTTCATATGATTATCATTTTCGATCATAATGTCCAAGTCTTTGACTTAGAAATTGATCGAACATTTCATGCGATGGCATTTTTTAGGGAGGATGGATCTTAGGATACAACATTATGGAAACTTCAATTATTTTTTTGTAATGATTACTTTGGGTGGTGGTTTGGTATACATTCATATGTGCCAAATGAACTGAACAACATGCCACTCCTATACATCATTCGAGCATACTCAAGGTTTTGTTTAAAAATAGAGCACTATGTCTCTTCATCAAATTCTCATTTTGCATTCACCTTACAATTTTTTGTCATGCTTAATAGCCATGAAACCTCTTGATATGTCAAGCTATTATCCATTCTAGAGTTTGTATATTGCAGAGATATTTTTATATGCACGAGGTGGGGAGTGTTTCTTTCAAGTTTGCAAGGGCATGATGATGGTTTATCTCTCCAATTCGCCCTCAGTTTTGATGGGAAGACTTCCCATATCAGGTCTCTCACTTTCCCTATCTTTGAAGAATCCATCTCCATTTACAAAAAGCATCCGCGACTTGGATATTGATGTCTTAAAAGCTATAAGTTGTCACATCAAGCTTATGACCATGTTTTCAAACAAGAGTATCAGAACATTTCTGGGGCTAAGGGTTATTCGAAGGGTTGGATTAGGGATCAGTTGCTTAGCCCTCTGGTTATCATCACTTGGTTAATCACTTGTGAGGTTAAGCATTCCACTTTCAAGACTTTCCATTTTCATATATTGACTCATTTCCATTCTGATAAGCCTCTCAACTTTCCATTTTTCTTTTGGAAGAGCCTTGAGAAAATTTCTTCTTAGGTTCGTAAGAATATGGAAAACCCCAGTCATATTTTGTTACACCATGGTCTTATCAAGCTACTCATTGTCTCAGAGCTACAAAATAATAATTAAACTTGGGAGGATTTTCTTTATGAATTCTTGAACCCTCATTTGATGATCCAAGCAATCAAGCGAGAAGTTAATTTCGAGATTAATCCTCACTCCTTCCCTTGTCCTCCTAAGTCCAAAAATCCTCCAACCAATCCTATCCCTTCAGTAATTAAAAATCCTAAAAAGTCTATTTTCACCCTAGAGGATGACAGACCTACTACTCACTTTCAACCTTCTTCGAATTCCACTATTTCTAAGAAACAAAGGATGCATGGTTCTTTTCAAAACACTTTCCCTCCAACTCCTGCAAAGAGGCGTGGTGATAATAGGTTTAAAAATAAACCATATCGAATGTGTACCCAGAGTATGGTTGATAAATTTGGTAAGAGTCCTCCTAACACCTCTGATCCCATCCAGGTGTCTTCATCACCCTCTAATCACAAGAATCCTTTTACAAATATTAAAGAGAGTTCTATAAGAGAATCTAAGCCTATTGTGAAGATTGATTCTGAACCTATTATGCCTAATATTCTTCAAGAATCCACTGTCACATCTTCCCCTAAAACTTTTATACCTTCCACAAAGAGTGACATTCCATACACATCAACCATTGAGCCCTTTCCATCCTCTACTTTGAAATTTTCTTAGCATTCAACTATTGAACAATTACAGCAAGAGAATGCTCAATTAACCCAATGACTTCAAGAATATGAAACATTGGATCATCATCTTCAACATGATAATGTTGTTTTGCAGTCCAAGGTTAATTCTTTGTAGCGTCTAGTTGATGACATGACTGCCTCCAACCACACCTTAAGAATGAAATTGAAGCATTGGAAGAAATCCAAACAAAAATCTTCAGAACGTGAGGAAAATGAACCTAAAGACTAATTCATCTCCTCCTTCAAGTTCAGGTCACTTCCTTAGGGTTATAATTACATTTTGGTAATCCCATTTTGCTTTGCAGAGGGACCTGCAAAAACTTTGGATTGGGGGAGATGATGACCCTCACATTTTTCCTACTTTTTCCTCGCTTCAAACCATGTTTTGCATATGAAAATCAGGCATTTTGTATCTCTATCATCCTTTTTAGACTTTTTATCGGGTTCCACCATGGTCTTATCAAACTACTCATTGTCTTAGAGCTACAAAAGAATAATCAAACTTGGGAGGATTTTCTTTATGAATTATTGAACGCTCATTTGATGATCCAAGCAGCCAAGAGAGCAGTTAATTTCGAGATTAATCCTCACTCTTTCCCTCATCCTCCTAAGTACAAAAATCCTCCAACCAATCCTATCCCTTCAGTAATTAAAAATCTTAAAAAGTCTATTTTCACCCTAGAGGATGATAGGCCTACTACTCACTTTCAACCTTCTTCAAATTCCACTATTTCTAAGCAACAAAGGATGTAGGGTTCTATTAAAAAAAAAATCCCTCCAGTTCCTACAAAGAGGCGTGGTGATAATAGGTTTAAAACACAACCATATCGAATGTGTACCCAGAGTATGGTTTATAAATTTGGTAAGGGGACTCCTAATACCTCTGATCCCATCCATGTGTCTTCATCACCCTCTAATCACAAGAATCCTCATAAGAATATTAAAGAGAGTTTTATAAGAGAATCTAAGCATATTGTGAAGATTGATTATGAACCTATTATGCATAATATTCTTCAAGAATCCACTATCACACCTTCTCCTAAAACTTGTATACCGTCCACAAAGTGTGAAATTCCATACACATCAACCATTGATCCCTTGCCATCCCATACTTTGAAATCTACTCAGCCTTCAACTATTGAACAGTTACAGCAAGAGAATGCTCAATTAACCCAATGAATTCAAGAATATGAAACATTGGATAATCATATTCAACATGATAATGGTGTTTTGCAGTCCAAGGTTAATTCTCTGCAATGTCTAGTTGATGACATGGCTGCCTTCAACCACACCTTAAGAATGAAATTGAAGCATTAGAAGAAATCCAAACAGAAATCTTCATGACGTGAGGAAATTGCACCTAAATACTAATGCAACTCCTCCTTGAAGTTCAAGTCACTTCCTTAGGGGTATAATTACATTTTGGCAATCCCATTTTTCTTTGCAGACGAACCTGCAAAAACTCAGGAGTGGGGGAGATGATGACCCCACATTTTTTCTACTTTTTCCTCGCTTCAAACCTCTTTTTGAATATGAAAATCAAGCATTTTGTATCTCTATCATCCTTTTTGGAATTTTTATCAAGTTCCTTCCAACATTTTTCTATGGGATACAAATGAGGTAAGTCATGCATTTATTTTGATGGTTTTAATAGATTTAATGTTAAGTTTTAATTTAATTAATTGGGGGTAATCATTTGACATCTTGTTCTTATGATAAACAGGTCAAAGTTGTAATATGGTCCTTCATCCAGCAACTATAATTTACATATAAAAAGAAACTGGACCTTCATCCGACACTTAATACAAAACTTGGATCACAGTGAAGCCATTGGTTAGCATATCTGCGGGCATTCTCTGGAAAATACATAATGTGGGTTTTTTGTCTATTAGAACCTTCGTGTTATGGGTCATATCATGCTTTTGTTTCAGTAGTTGAATTTACCCCTATATTCAAGGGTATGGATGTTAATGAAGATGTTGTTTGTTGTTGTCTCATTGATGAGGGTTAAGGATTTTATGTTTTAGAAGAGTGTCGACCCTTTCATTGGTCGACCTCTCAGTTGTAATGAAACTCTATATATATGAGGCCACTAAAAACAATGAGAAGGGAGATGATTGTTGTACTTGTTAAAAATCATCATTGTTATGAATTCTTGGTTGTAATAGAGACTACTCAATTCAATTTTCTGAAATTTGTGACTATCTTGTGAACCGGATTACCACAAATACTCAGGGGGGCGAACCAGTATTCTATGTGTTTGATTGTATAATCATATTTATATATTTTTCTTTTTTGCAGGCTAATACCTTAAACTATGTTTCAGTTATATATATATATATATTTGATCACTTAACTATGTTGCAAATATATATACCCTCTTTTGATTACTTAGACTATGTTTCAAGTATGTATCCCTTTTGTAGGTTGATTATTCAAATGGTGCATATTAATTAAAAGGTTGTTCATAATCCATTTAGACTGTTATTGTGAATATAATAGAATCACCTGAGCTAACCCCTGTAAGATTGTGTAAACCATCCTATCTCTATTCAAACATTTCAAGTTCAAGTGTGAAATCATAATTTCCAACTCTAAGTTCCTTTTGAGTAATTATTGTATAGATCTAAATTATTTTAAAGACCATTTTTCCATTCTATTGACATTTATTCAATGGTGAAGTTTTTAGTGAATTGTTTTGTTTCTACTTTGCATCTATCTGTAGAAGTCAATATCGATTTTATTCCATTTGAATTATCAATTATACTTAGGTGTCATCATGACATTATTCGCCAACACAGACAGTAAAAATATATTAAGCACCTCAATTTGAATTAGGTAGAAAAAAATAAATTAGGAGGGTACCTTTTGTCATATATTAGTGTGTAAGCTAGATAACGTTTTTATTTTCTTTAATGTAGAAGTAATTGTTATTTTTTAACTCAATATTTAAAATCAATTCTAAAACAAAGTTAATTGCTTTTGAGAAAAGATGGTTTATTTTAGTTCCATAGTCGTAGATTGCTTATAATTTGGAATCGTTATAGTATCTACATATTTTTACTTTATAAATTTGGAATAAATTCGCATTTTACTTTTCAAACAGATCTTAGTCTATTTGTAGTCTTTGTATCATATTTTGAAAATAGAATTGCAAATTGAAGCACATTGTGGATCCTTAGGATAGATTACTCTTTTGCTTGTTCAATTCACTTTCCAGACCTCATTTTGGTACTAGGATTTAGTCATAGAACATAGTGGTAGGAATACATAAACAATTAGCTCTTGTTCTATCTTGACTCATATTGTGTTACAACTCGAAGATTACTTACCCTGATCGATAATTTAATCAAGAGAAATTAGGTATATAATTTACCCATCAACATTTATATGACTTACTGTATAATCATATAAGTTATTTAAGAGACATGATATATTTAAATAATTAAATTGAAATAAAACATATTAAATTAATAATGTTAAGAAAAACAATAAGCATCTTTGGAAGTAAGAAAGGAAGCAATAATGGAAGAAAAATTGGAAGAAAAATTGGAAGCCACACCACAAGAAAAACTAAAAGAAAAATGGGAAGCCAAACTAGAAGAAAAATGGAAGAAAAAATAGATGTAAAACAGGGATCCAAACCAGAAACCAAGCTGGAAGAAAAATTGGAATCCATATCAGAAGAAAAATGAGAAGCCAAAATGGAAGCAAAATTGGAAGGCATATCAGAAGAAAAACTGGAAGCAACACCTAGCGCTAAACCTGCTGCTATTCCTGGCGTCAAACTAGAAGAAAAATTAGAATCCATATCAAAAGAAAAACTAGATGTAAAACAGGAAGCCAAACCAGATGCAAAAATGGAAGAAAAATTGGAAGGCATATCAAAAGAAAAACTGGAAGCAACACTTGGCACTAAGATTGGCGTTAATTTAGGCGTTATTCCTGGCACTAATTCTGGTGTTATTCCTGGCACTAATTCTAGCGCTATTCCTGGTGCTATTCCTCGTGATAAACTTAGAGTTAATATTGGAGCTATTATTGGCCTTACTTTTCCAGCGGTATTCCTAGCACTAAATCTAATGCTAATTATGGCACTAAATATGGTGCAATTATAAAAAGTCCATATTATGCTCAGTTTTGCTCCAGAAAAGGTGTTCGATTCATGGAGTAAAATACACTAAATTTTTGTGTTATTTCAGACACTAATTACAGCACTAGGTCAAGCGAAGTGATGATTTGAAATCACCCATATTTTGTTTACCTAGTGGGACTACAACAAGTTTGGATATTTGAAGAGTGGAAAATCCTTGGGGTCACACCACTTGTTCTTAGTATTTGGGTCGTGTATTTGTTTCCACCATTCCCAGTTCCATTTTCTTAGTCTTGACTGTCGACTGGCTACCTGCTTGATCATCCATTATGAAATTGGTAAACATAGTTTATTTTCCTAGGATTCTACATGGGTGACTACAAGGGGTCTTCCTTATTCAGAAGGTTCCTTGTGGTACATGAGGTAGACGTCACATCACACTCTCAATACCCCTAGAGGGTGGCCCCACGAAGTGAGGGTTACTTGCACTGGGAAGGGTTATTACGTGGAGGTTGGGGTAACTTCTTCTCATATATTTGTTGATGGCATCATCTTCCATAACTGGAATATCCCTACTTCCTTTGTTCGTTTGATATTATATTATAACGACTTCGGTATTGTGTACTCTTTGATTTAGTAGACTCTAGTTTGATTTTTTGTCTATCGCATCCGTTCCTAGAGCTCCCAATGAAGGGACCCCTTTTACCGAGGAACCTTTTGTTTTTCCTTATTTTGGAAACATTGGTCCTCCTTATATTTCCACATTGATTCTTACTAGATTCACTATCGGGTTACCAGGATGGTTTTTTTCCACTCCAGTGATCCCAATTATTTTGGTGCTTCGTATGCAAGCCCTCCACCCCAAGAAAATCAACCTCACATTGAACCTTTTCCTTCTTCACATGTTGCATCTTCCTCCCTTTCCTCTTCCTTTCCTGGTAAAATATTTGATGCTAGTAACCAGGAGGATAAGAAGAAGAAGAAAAGGAAGATTAAGGAGAAGAAAAATAAGTAAGGGGCCAAGCTTCCAACCACTATAGGTCATGTTGGAGGAAATCAACCGGTTACTGTTAATAAAGTTGGGAGTGTTGATAATATTGACAAGCCTACCCAGCTAACTCCCAAGCCCAAATTCCCTTGCAGGATTTGTAAGGGTGACTAGCTTCTTAATGATTTCCCTTGTCTTCCCAAGGTCCTAGAAGTGTAGTTTACAAGCTACCAACAACTTGTGTCACTAGCTACCTCCGGTCATGTTGGTGACTACCCATCAAATAGTGATATTAATGTTGGAAGTAAGGAAGGTAGAGTCAATTTTCCTTGTAGGTTATGTGAAGGAAGTCATCAAACTTACCTTTTCCCTAGTATGTATGAGGCTTCTCGTTTGTTGGAAGAGATTGTTGTTTCCCAGTAATAATTTCCAATCGTTTATAGTAATATTTCTATTGACCAACCATTGGTTGATAAAGTGGTTGATCCTATTCAATAGTGAGTCGATCCCACTCTTCCCTTGGAGAGTGAATTAAAGTGGTTGATCTAGTTCCATCATCAGTCGATCCCACTCTTTCCTTGGAGAGTGAAGTTCAAGTGATCGACATGGTTCCATCATCGATCGATCCCACTCTTTCCTTGAAGAGTGAAGTAGATATTGGTCAGGTTTTTCTTGTCACTTTAGATTCCTCCAGACAAGGGGGAATTTCACCCATTTCCATGGAACCCCCTCCAAGTATTGAGGTCATTTCCTTTTATTGGAATAGATTGATGGCACCTCGCCTTCCTTGTTACTTTCATTTCAAAATAATTTCACAAGTTTGTGATATAAACATATGTCACTCTATTATAGATGAAGGCACTTTTGTTAGCATTTTATCGTCAAACGGTTAGAAAGCTCTAGGTTCCTCTCAATTCGTGTTTGGTACTTAGAATTTATTGGCTTTCAAAAGAATATCCAATGAAACTTTAGGGATCCTTCCTTAGTTACCTACTACCTTAGAAGGGAAAATTGTCTATGTTTATGTGATGGTTGTCCAAGGTCCCTCAGATTTTAATTTTCTCCTTGGGCAAGACTATGTATATGCTATGAAAGTTGTTGTGTCCACATTTTTCTGAGTGATGTTTTTCCCTCATAATGGAAAGATTGTGACAATTGAACAACTTTCATTCATTGGCCCTCATATGATAACCAACCATCTGAATTCCCTGAATGTTCCTTACATGAAAGTGGTATCCACCCTGCCATAGATTATTTATGTGGAAACATGTCCCTTGATTTCAAYTGACGATGAGAAGGAGCCTCTTACTGCATGATCATATTCTTTGGATTTAAATTCAATAGTTTACATGGTATCTCCCCCATTAGGGACCTTGGATTATATTCTTCCCCCTATTGATCTGAGTGATTCCCTTAATATGTATTCCATCCACAGTATTTTTCTTTCATATAATGAAGACGTTTTGGAAGCCATGGTAGAGAGTGATGAGCACAATTCCTTTTCTAGTTTCAAGCTCATTAAAAAATGAAACTAGCTACGAGCATAGTTCCCATTTTTGTGTCAAGCTCATTAAAAAATGAAACATGTTCCCACAAGCATAGTTTTTCTCTATTTCAAGCTTSTGTAAAATTGAAACTAGCTACGAGCATAGTTTCTGTTTCTGTTTCAAGCTTGTTAAAAAATGAAACAGGTACCCACAAGCATAATTTTTCTTTGTTTCAATCTTGTGTAAAAATAAAAGCATCTACGAGCAAAGTTCCCATCTTTGTTTCAAGCTCGTTAAAAAATGAATCATATGTCTATGAGCATAATTCCATTTTTTTTGTCAAGATCTTTAACAAATAAAACAGATCCACCTTCCATTGAGTTGATTCTTTCACTTGATCTCGTAAACATTGCATCGAGTCTTTTGATAGATCTCATAAATGTTGAGTCGAGTATTTCACTAGATCTTGTAACTGAACCTTCATTTCATATGCCTATGTCAGTTGATCCTCTATCTTGTAACTAAACCTTCATTTCATATGCCTATGTCAGTTGATCCTCTTTCTTCCTCTGGTGAAAATTTACATATTAGTAACTAGGAGTCTTATCTGGTATAAAAATTGGTGACAACATAAGAGTTGGTAGACAAAACGAATCTTGGGGGCATGTCTTCGGCCTCTGGGCATCATGTTGGAGTTAAGTCATTATCTTTTCAATATGGGGGAAAATTACCAACCACACATGGGTATCACCTGAAATATTTAAATGTTGCGTTGCGAAGGAACCCGTTGATGGGGTTTCACACCAAGCATAGTTTATTTTTGGTTTCAATATCAAGTAAAAATGGAACCAACCTCGAGCATAGTTTGTTTTCTAGTTTCAAGCTCATGAAAAAATAAAACCCACCCTAAGCTTAGTATTTTTTCTTTCGTGTGCTCGTAAATACACGAGAATAGGTTATCGAGCTTAGTATTTTTTATTTCTTATTCTCGTAAATACACGATAATAGATTATCGAGTATACTTTTATCACTTTTTTGGACTCGTAAAAGATATATGAAAAAGGAACTCTTTGGAGATTTCGTTAAGCTCTTTTAAGACTCTCTAAACATGAAAATATTGTAGAGCGAGATTGTCTCCTTTCACACTCATTAAAGGATTTGAAATTGTGTCTTTCAAGTGGTATTTTACCCCTTTTTTGGTCTCGTAAACTAATTACGAAAAAATAATACGCTATCCCCTTTCATTTAAAAGAGTTCTATCTCCCCACACGGTTGTAGACGAATTGGCAAGTGCCGTGTAAATGGAAGGAAATTTGTAAAATGAAGTCTCATGTTCGATTCTCACCCGGATTTACTCGTGCACCATTCTTGCGGGCTGGGTGGTTGCACCTAGGGTTATAGTGGTAGCCGATGGGGATCGACCCCGTGTCACGCGAGTACGAGAACCGCGAGTTGCCGATTCCCCCAGTACAAAAAAAAAAAAGTTCTATCTCATTTTTTTTATAATTTTTCAGGCTTGGGAGACTAAAATTTATGAAAAAGACAACTTTGGAGTTTCCTTTAAGTTATTTTCAAACTCCTTAAACATTAAAAACCATCGATTTTACCTTCTATGGACTCATAAAATTATTCATTGAAGGACCCATCTAGGATAGAACCCTTACTTCTTCAGGTTCGTTAAACATGTGAAGAGGAACATACCAAAGGTGAGGTATATTGAGCATATGTTATC
>ML786746.1:489259-508106 GCA_009831015.1 Picea engelmannii | reverse complement strand
AAAACCACCTTTTACCTTCATTTTTTGACCATTTTTTATGACTGACGCTCCCATGCCCATACATAGGGAGTGTTAGTCCCTTGGTAAAACTTCCTGATCAACTTTAGGGGGGAAATAGTGACGCTCTGTGATAATCCTTTGGGAAGCGTTATTTTGGTTACAACAAATTCCACCATTTTGGAGGGAAGGTTCTAGGAGATTGGAGTTTGTTTGGGTCAAAGGTATCCAAGTCCTATCTATATACTTTATCCTAGGCTAAATATCCTAATTAGTTGAGCCATATCCTCAACCATACTCCTAAAATACTCCATGGCGGTTGAGCCTTCATTTTCTATATAAGGAGGCCACTCAGGAGTTAAGGAGTGTTCTGAAGAGTATCAAACCTATGTTCTTATGATATTCAGACATAGTTTAGTAGCATTTTGGCAGTGTGCAAAAGGGGTTGGATAGGAGGAGAATTGGAGGAATCTTTCTCAACATCAAGTGATTATAAGTGTTTTCCTTTGTTTCACATGAAAATAAGTTTGTCCTATTCCTATACTTATGTCTCATTTAGTTTACATATGAATGTTATGCTTGTTTCATTTAGTTAGATTTGATTTCATCTAACATTTTTCAAGTAGTAGAAGATGAAGATCATTATTTTTAAGTGCAGGGAGATCGTGTTCGATCTAGGACTGGATCCAATTCTATAGAAAAAAGGAGAAGTGAGGACAACCTTCGAAAAAGGTGCACTCTTATTTCCTTTTCCCTCTTTTCATTTTCATGTGTGAATAGACAGGAGCAAGGGATGGTAGTTTTCATTTCTCTATTATGTCTTAGCCAAAGAGAACCTGGCTAAGGGGAGTGTAAACTGGCCACAGGGTAATATTTCTCACAACAATATGTTCCATCTTTGCTTATATATATTGGGTATATATTACAAACTCTATACAAGAAAAAAAATTCGATGTAAGCAATATGAGAAATTGATATTTTTTATATTAGTAGTTTTAGTCTCCTCAAACGATATTTTTTTATAGTTTGGTTACAAATTTTGGATTCGATGTACTTCCCAGACATTTCTGAACGTCACTTTTATATCAATAAAATTCCCCCCACTTCTTGTTGAAAAAATGGACTTTTGAAAGTAGGTTGTTGGACCTTTTAAAATCCACCCATACATACATTAGAGTAAGTGGGTCCACTGAGTCAAAGGGTTTTGTTTCCCACTACTATAAGATGGAAAAATTAAGGGGGTTGGATGCATGTGGTAGCTTTTAGAAGGGGTTTGAAACAAGTAGCAAGTAAAATTGTGTAATATGATTCCTACCTTAGAGAAACATCATTATAAGTATGTTGAAAAGTTGAAAAACCTCTCCCTCCCACTCTAAATGTAGATCAATCTTAGGCACGTAGTAATGTTGGTAGGTTTCAATTCCATTGCATGCAATTAGATCATGTTTGGGATGTAAAGAGTCATACAAACATTGATGTATTGGTAGGAAGGTTTTTTGACAATGGAATTCAATTTAATGTGTGTAGTTATCCTTATTGGAAGGAGATGGTAAAATGATTTGGTCAGCCAAACTCCCAAAGGATATAAACTCCCACTATTTTTTTCAGAAGAGAAATCTCACATTCATACAAAATCTCATAATATTAGAGAGAGATGGAGAGATTTTTGGGTGTCCATTATCTTTGAAGGTTGAATAGATATTTATCTTAGACTACTCATTAATATATTGGTTCTTAATCCATGAGGTGTTGTGTTTCTAAGATGTCATCGCACTATGGGGAAGACAAAGTACGAAACATATTTGATGGGGCTCTTCAAAGCGACTGGGAAGGAAAATGTGGTGTAGATTGTGGTAGAAATTGCATCCATTAACATACTTGCAAGTAATATGATCGATAATGAGTTCCAAAATATCTATTAGACTCCTTGTGTTTTTCATTACATGAACCTTCTACTAAAGGATATCAATATTATAGCATATGTTGGCCCATACATCAAATGAACTTAGAAAGATGTTGCAAAGTTTCTTTCTTTCTTTTTTTAAATCGAAACAAAAATGTTTTTTATATCATAATAGGGTTGTAACCAAACTAATAAAAGATACATAGGACTTTCCAATGCTTCAAAAATAAAAATAAGTAGTTCTCTAAAGTTATAAGAATAATTTCACAATAGACTATACGATATACATTCCAAGTTTTCTTGCATGTTGCATGTTTGAAAAAAACATATAGCATCCTAATAACATTGAGAACATAGAAATAAAATAAAAACATGGTTTCTATTTGCTTCCTCTTGACCAACATAATAGGGAGGAGAATTCTTATGTTTTGTGTCCATTGGCTCCTTTAGTTGATGTGTTGTTTCATCCTCTTTAAGATCAACCAGAGAAGAATTGTTTTATGCTCTGTTGTTAGAGGTTGTTGACAAGGAGTCTTTCTGAATATTTAGAGTGAGATTCCAAAGTATATTACATTCAAATTCAAGTATCCCAACCCTCTACTTTTGATGGACCAACATGCTCATGATATTGGAATGTTGAGAGATGCAGCGGTGCTCATTTTTGTGCACCCTTGTTGTCAGTGAGAAAAATGAGTTTTTGTTGGACTATATGGTCTCTTCAGTCCTTCATGAAATTCTCCTAAATTCTAGTGTCTACATTGTCCATGCTTGATGTTTCTGATAACCAAACCAAATGAAGAATGAAAGAACCAAAGAAAATGTATATTCCCACCTGAACAAGGGAGGGGCCTCCAAATTCCCTGCACTCACTTTGAAACTTAGAAATGAAATAAATACTAAGCCCTATATTTTATTCACTATGAGACCCAAAATAATCAATACTAGGGATGAATAGGCAGAAAGGGAGAATCAAACATAAAACGAGACAATACCTAAAAATTAGAAAAAAATTCCTTCTCGAAGAGCAATAGCTACCTTCATCATAATTTAGACTAGTATCCCAAGATAACAACCAACCAACAATGAAAATACCTATTTTTCAATAAGAACCATGCAATAGCCTAAAACAAATCCTAGAGCCCAAATTTACAGCACCATATGTTCCAATGGAAACAAACCCAGAAATGAACGGATACAAAATATGAGCCAAATGATATGAGGGATAAGAATTGATAATCAGAGAGAGCCCATTATAAGAACTAAATCCACCATCAAAATATTCCAAGCCTTCCACCAAAATCACATTCTTGTGAAGGATTCCACTAATCAAACAAATGTAGGTTGAACTAACAAGCATGCCAAGAACATAGATAAAAGTTATCAGAGGTTCAACCACTACCAAATCCAAAACAATCAAGCACCCAAATCCTATGCACATTTCCTCCATTATCCCACAACGCGAATGGGATTTCAATTTAGGACCCTCATCACCTAGAACAAAGTTAATTTCCACATGTTGTGGGTACTTCAGGCTGTCCTTAGAACTCCCTTTCCAAAGAAAATATAATGATGTAGTGATTGTTGATGCATGCGATAGTTTATTGCTTCTTGATTGATGTATTGATCCATAATAAGACAATAGGAAATCAAACAACTATTGTGTTGCCCATTTTTCTTATACACCCCAGTGCTAAGTTTTATATCCCTATTATCCCACTAATCCATGACATGATTCAATTCTCTTTTCAAATGAAAGAATGAGGTTTCAAAGAAGGAGCTTAGCTCTTTTTTAATTTGAGCAATGGTGATTTCTAGTTTGTTATCAATTGGTGTGATTTTTCCTAGCATTGATTCGATGACCACCATAGAATCCCCAATGATCTTCAATGATATGACCTTTGTGTCTTTAGCTAAGAGGATTCCATACAATACAGAATGTGTCTTGACCTAGTTGTTTGAAACTTGACCAAGACCCCACGCATAAGTAGCTAGTATTTATTCTTCAAGATTGTAGAGAATCCCCCTGCACTTGTCACCCATATATTTCATTGTTAATAATGCAACATCTATTGCAATTTATAGAAAATATGCCACTTTCCAAGTATTACAGTGTGTAGAAACAATGTTTTCTTCCACCTTTATTATGTTGCAATATTTTTTAAAAGTGAAATAGCCACATAGACACATGGTCATTTCCCTTGAGTGGAAAGGTGAAGGCATTGGAATTGTTCTCATGATGGAAAATATGTTGAAGTCCTTATCATAGGTTATTTATTTGATTATTTTTGGATGTGATTGGAGGATATAGTCACACTAGTTACCTCTATTTTCTATGCCCTTTACATATTTGACGATGATATACAATGCTTAGGGGGTGTTTTTGAGTTCCTTGATCAAATGAGGCGAAAATAATTATGTTTAATGAACATTCTAGAATAGACAGTTAAACTAGAGATGTAGTGCAATTGGAGCCGCAGTGGATGGAAGATGTTGCATAGCCCTCTCCATTTGATTTCTTTCTTATTGAACCCTAAATGGTTTCATAAGAAACCAATTAATGATGAAGAGGTTATGAGTGATTGGAATACCTTCATTAAGAGATGTTATGTTCACAATGATCTAATCAACATACAAGTAGAGTGTGGTAGATATTTGGGATCTTAGGACTGCTTTACATATGATGATTATTCATATAACATGGATATAATTAGGCCCATAGAATATTGGTTGAAATCTGGAATTAGCACTCATTTTATTCATCTACTGGCTATGTTCTTTCTTTCTCAGGTAATCTAAATGTATGTTTGAGTCTCTTGTTTTAAAGTTATTATATGTGTGTGTGTATTTATCTATTGAATTTTAGTTCAGTAAAATTCTAATTCTAATGGTCACTTTTCCATTTGGATATGAAGGTGACTAGTTCATCAACATGTGAGATAAATTGGAGTGAAATTTTTTTCTTCTATTTAGTTTTTTTTTGGTAAACACACAGAACAACTTATATTAATATATATTTGGAAAATTTATAAAAAAATACATTTTTGTAGGCCTTCCACTCGAGAAACTAAACCAGTAAAACATCAACAAAGAAATAAGTCTTCAATCCATTTAGTCTAAGAAAGGTTCTATCTAATACCCTATCTAGTTATATAAGAATTGTAAAGAAAGATCTAAAGCCTATTGGAAGATTTTTCATATCTACCATTGTCCTTCATCATTAAAAAAGATTAAAAAAAAAAGGGGGTGTACATATTGTTTATTAATCTGGTAAGGTTGCATTTGGATCTTGAGGTGGCTCAGGAGCCACTTGCTGAGCACATTTAGAAACTAGATTTTTCATCGTTGAGCCTAAGGGTGGTATCCAAGCCAAGATGGCTATGATAAACAGGTGTTACTCATCCAATTGTAGTTGGATGTTATCTTGAGCCCCTTATTTTGCTTGTAGAATTTGTCCAATTAATGTTTTGAGATGCCAATACAACTCTACAATCTTCCAATTTTTTGTCTCGCAACCTCTTGAGTGTACCACATCTAGAAACCAATTGGTAATAGTTTCTTCCACCTCCTAGTTTGGTGTTATGCTTCGCTCCATACAAATTTCATCTTCCATATTCTTGTGGTGAGCTTAAAAAAAATGCGGTGTTACCCTATGGAAAGTAGTTGTCGCATCCTAGGCATTGCACTACACCTAGGTATTGGAGGTTCCTTCGTTTATGTTGTGGATGGGTGATTCCACTTGAGTTCCAACTCCTCATCTGTATCCTATTTTTTAACCTCTCCTCAAACCCATCAAACCTAGAGTACCTTCCTAGAAACCAAGGTGAAATGGAAACATAGATGGATTGGGTATCCATCGGTAGGGAACCCAAATTTTTCCCCATATTTTTTTATTGCGCCTATCATCCTGGAGAGAAAATGCAGGTCAAGTATCTCTTGCTCGGGACTTCCCCATACTTCCCATGTAACTTAACATGGAGGAACTGATGACCAAGGTGCATGAATTACCCTCATTGCACATTAACTTTGGCATTAACGACCTTGGAATTGGCACTGTCATTCTCATGCTCGAGGTTCTATGTGAGAGGACACATTGAGCCCGTCTGTACTCAAGAATCCATGCGTTCATTGGGAGTTGTCCCTAGTATTTGTCGCCTCCCCAACACCCCATCAGGGGTTTTCATTTATTTAATTAAGAGGAATTGACTTACCTAAAAAAATGCACAAAATAGATAGTGTATATTCATTCAATTCTTCGTCTTCTATCATGCAATCACGAAGACTACCTTGTTGGGCCCACTAAGATGTGGGATTCTAGAAGTTCACATGATGATGTTAATGTCAAGATACCTTTGGATGTGTTTCAAGAAGATGAACGACAAAGTTTAGATGGATATAAGTCACTCCATGTCTACTAATGAGTTGGGTCTAGACAATGGCTCTAGCTCTTTCACTCCAAAATAGCTAGAGCCGGAGTGAAAGAGATAGAGCCAATGTCTAGATAATGGCTTTAACTCTTTCACTCAAACAAAAAATAATTAAACTTGAAAAAATGGATTAAAAAACTTAGTCAGTAATATATTATATTTATGTCAAGCACATTAATATTTATTTTCATTAATATATTTATGTCCTAATTTATGATTTGTAATATCTAACACATTAATATTTTCATTATATAATATAAAATTTTCATTAAAAATATGAAAGATGATTTAATTTTTAATTTTTAATATCTAGCATGTTAATATTTTCATTATATAACAGAGAGGAACACAAAGTTCTTCCACAGAGCAATGGTGCACTGTAGATACATCAATGAAATAACCCAATTGTAGGACTCTCAAGGAAACCCTATAAGAGAGCACACCCATATCGATGAGGAATTAAACACCTACTACAAAGAGCTTCGTACGGAAATCAACGAGGACAAGGAGGAAACAATTTAGAAATAACCAGGCATATACCCTCGCTGGTAAATCAAGAGAAGAATGAATCCTTAATGAGGCCTATCAACCAAGAAGAGGTGGACCATGCAGTCAAGGAAATTCCCTCAGGGAAAGCGCCTGGTCCATACAGCTTCACCACAGACTTCTTCCATCACTGCTGGGATTTAATCAGGGAAGAGGTTTGGCAGGTCATGGAGGAATATAGAACCTCAATCCAAGTCCTCTCTAACCTCAATGCCACTTTTCTCACTCTCATCCTGAAGGAGGAGAAAGTCACTCATCCCAAGCAGTACAAACCAATTTCCCTATGCAATTTCATCTATAAAATCATCACAAAGGTGATATCCACATGCCTTAAGTCGATCCTCCCTTTTGTCATCTCCAAAGAACAAGCATGCTACATGGAATGTAGAAAAATCATGGACAATGTCATCCTAGCTCACAAGGTGATCCACTCACTAAAAATGACCAAAATCCCAGGTATGCTTAGAAAACTCAACCTTTAAAAATATTTTGATAGAGTCATTTGGTAGTACCTATGCTCCATGCTCGAATCCTTTGGTTTCAATAGAAAGTGGGTGAACTGGATCCTCAATCTCACCTCTCCATCCTTATTTTCCATATTGGTCAATGGAGTGCCTTCCCAACCCTTCTCCCCTTCTAGGGGCATCAGGAAAGGAGACCCTCTCTCTCCCTTCCTCTTTGTTCTTATGGCGGAAGGAATAGGATGTTACATCAAGATGGTGGTTCTAGAAGGATCCCTTAACGGCCTGCCCCTGCACAATATCTGACTTGCACCCTCACACAACCAGTTTTGTTGATGACACCCTTCTTATGAACACCCCCACAGCGTGCAAAGCCAACAAGATCAAATCCATTCTCTCTGAATTTGCGGAGGCCTAAGGTATGGCCCTCAATCTTGACAAGTCTAAAATCTACTTATTCAACATGTCGATTGTTGTACATAATCATATTTCTTGACTCCTAGGCATACCCAAGAGCCCCCTTCCATCCAACTACCTTGTCATACTTCTCACAGGAGCGCCGACGCTATCCATCTCTTGGGGCAATTTGCTTCTCTCCATATCACATAGGCTCAATAACTAGACCTTCAGACCTCTCAATATTGTGGCTAGATTGGTTCTTCTCAAGTCAGTCTTGCAAGCCATGCCCACCTACCTTTTTGCCACCCTGACAATGCCTAAGTCAGTCATTTGGGCCATTAGGAGCCTCCAATGAACATTCTTATGGCATGGACATCAACCTAACAAGAAGTGGGCTTTAGTGAGCTGGGATAAGCTTTGCAAACCTAAATCTCTAGGTAGACTAGGACTTCGCGACCGAGGGAAGCTCAATCAAGTCATGGGAGCTAAAATGTGGTGGATATGGCTCAAACATCCCACAGAATTATGGGCACAAATCTGGAAAAAAAAGTATTCCCCGACCACCCATGCAAACCAGATAATTAGATTCAATAACCAAATCCAAGGCTCTAACATCTAGAACATAGCCTGGCAAAATCGACCTCTAGTTCATAAGCATGCCTTCCGGGAAATCAAGAACGGGGAAAGTGCACTAATCTGGCATGACTCATGGCAACAGAAAGAACCTCTAATCAACCTAGAATAACTTAACCCCCTTAGGAAGGAACTACAACCAGACATATTTTGACGAGTTAAAGATCTATGGAGAACATATGATAGGAACCTGCCTTGGCGACAATCGAAAACAGAAAACCTTGAACTACATCTCTCAGGGGAAACGAATCTCCAAGCCTGGAAAGCTTGTGTAAGCCATAGGAAAATCCCAACTCGGGAAGGTCCGAACATTATCAGATGGGGGTACTCTACAACAGGTAATTTTTCAGTCAAAGAGGCCTATTACTTGCAAGGGAACTATTAGAATCACACTAAGGAGAGTATGTGGGGCAAGATCTGGAATTCATCCCTCTGGTCCAAAGTGTTAATATTTATGTGGCTTACAGTTCAAAACCGCATCTGCACCTGGGATAACCTCAAAAAAATGGGCTTTATAGGCCCATCAGTCTGCACCCTATGCCAACAATAAGAGGATACAATGGAACACCTTTTCAACAACTTTCACTATAGCCAGTGGATTTGGGACCGGGGGTCCCAAAAAATGCGCCTCTCTAACCGAAACAGAAATAGTATCAGATATACCATAGATAATTGGGACTCTCTCTCCTTTCAAAACCCAATTCTTGTGTGTATTTGGAAGATACTCCTGAGCTTCACCCTTTGGCATATCTGGAAAGAGAGAAACAGAAGGATCTTCCACTCAAAGGATTCCCCTCCCGCTCTAACTTGGGAAATAATAGAAAATATAATCCGAGAAACGATCAAGAGTAAACTGTGGACCCCTGAGGACCTAAAATGTAGTCTGGAAGAGAGGTGCATTTTTCAAAACTGGCAACTCAATATGAATGACCATCCCACTATGATTTTAACCAGTTGCCAACCTAGCAACTCGACAACCTAGACACCCCCTCCAACTGGTTTTATAAATATAAGTTTTGATGGAGCCTTAAAAGGAAATCCAGGACTGGCGGGATTTGGGGCAATTATCAGGAGCTCAAATGGAGAAATCAGTCACCTAGTAGTAGGATTTCTGGGCGACAATACAAATAATGTTGTTGAGCTTCTATGTCTCCTGAGAGGCCTCAAGGTCACAATGGACAGTCAATTCAATAGGTTCATTGTGGAAGGATATTCTCAGATCATCATCCAGCTCATAACCAAAATTATCCATGGGGAATACCCACTGGAAATATCACCTAGTCGACATCTCTCAAGACTTTTGGAGGACTTCATATCCCTCCTTTGTCCTAGTATTACCATTACCCCCTCTCACTTGAAAAGGGAATCAAACAAAGTAGCGAATTTCCTAGAAAACGAAGGAGTTAATACCAAGATAGAACACATCCACCGGAAGGCCCAAACTTCTTCTTGCACTAATCTCTCGAAATGTTGCCAAGACCTTTCCAATAGGGACTTACTAACCCCAGATGGGGTGACACGACACACATCAAATCCACCTGGAATGGATCTAGGCCTGACCATAAATGAGGCAGGCCAACTCCCATCCCCTCAACATTAAGGATGGGAGTTGGCCCGAACCACCATTTATATGATAGGGGACTTCTCCCTCGCATGAGCATTCTGAAGATGTAGTTAGTTAAGGTGGGAGAGTTAATGGATGAGCCTATATCATTGCTCCATCCTCTTATGAAAAATACTCGCCATGGATTCATCCAGTTTGAGTTTGGCCAACACCGGACAGGTAATTGTGAGCTTTGGTGCAGCCACGAGGGCACCCTTTGCAATCTATCCATCCAAATTTTCATTCCAATGTCGCGAGAACCAGGGAAGCCACATCATGGCTCTACCTATTACACATTTGTTTCTCGTTATAAGATACAACAGTGGATGGAGCACGCATTGTCTATGGCCCAAACTTAACTCGCACGCAAGGAAAAATTGGTCAGAATGCCTCCCATGGCGTACGTGGAGGAGGTATTGCCAGAAAAGCCAATTCAAGCTCCTCCGGAGCATCTTCTTTTCACTGTGCCTAATAACTTGCATCCACCAAGAAGCCTCCTAGGGGAAGCCACCATGGCCGCAATTGTGGAGCACCAAGGCCACAGCACAGGGGAAGCACATTTGGACAAGTTTCCCACTTGCTACATAAAGGAGGAGACTCCGGAGGAGATGGATTCTCATAATGTTGCACCTGCAACTGGATACACCTCAACCAAATGCATGGAGAGAAACAAGGAAAAGAAGATAGAGTCACAGGGTCAGACAACAGATTTGGAGCAACAGAGTTAGGTAACACCAAGCGAGGCCACGGAGAACAGGTCAGGTGGCAAGTCGAGGGAGGATGGCAAGGTCCTCATGCCACCTCCCATCTCATCCATGTAGGAATAGTGGCATGTCCCGCCACCATTTTTCCACCCAAAGCACCTTGAATTGATGTTTGATTTGAGGAGCCAGATGACGAACCAATTCCATCGTGGCACCCTCATGAGCCAACATCTGGATATGATATACGACACCTTATCTAACGCGCAAGCAGGGCAGAGATGCCCAACCTGTGCGTAGCCTTTCATGATGCCATCTAGGGAGGGAGCACATGATGAAGATGTCAACATGGCCACCTTTGAGGCCACTGAGTATTTTTTTATGGTTATGCTTCTGGTTATGGTATAACTGTGTATGGTTATGCTTCTACTTACGGTTCTAGAGTCAATCAGGGTCGTTTTGTCATGGTCTAAGCTAGTTATATTTTCTAAACTTTCGGTTATAGTTCATACTATGGGACGCCATCCGTCCTAGTTTCCTACGGGCAGGACAAATGGTGGACCGCCTATTCTTGACAAGGATAGCATTGGCTGCCAATTGTTCTGGTTTCTGCTAACTTGGTAGAATAGTTGGTAGCCTAGGCATAGTTGTATTTTTTGGCAATTAATATAGCAGGATCTACATCTCTTTTTTACTTCAAAAAAAAATCATTATATAATATAAACTTTTCGTTAAAAATATGAAAGATGATTTAATTTTTCAACATTTTTATATTATACAATTTAAACATTTCATTATAAAAATAGAAGATGACCACACTTTTAACCAAACTTGGTTAATAATATGAATATAATATTTTTAAAATAAATATAAAACTATCATACCCCTAAGTGGGAGAATGGGAATTCCAAAGTAATTTTAGGGAAGTTTCATATTAATGTTGTTAATTGAGATTATAAATATATTGTAATTAAAATTATTGTATTTGAACTTTTTCATGCTAATGTTGTTAACTAAGATTATAAAGATATTGAAATCAAAATGATTATATTTGAAGTCGGTTCACTATTTTGAAATTGATTAACACAATTTAACATATACGTATATTTTGTCAATTTCTTTGAATTAAATCTTTATGATTTTTAGAAAATAGTGTTTAGCTTTGCTAGAATTCTAAGTACTCTGAAAATATAAAGTTTTTAGTGCTTGAATATCTATAATTTGTTTTCAACTTTATGGTAATAACCATATTTTCTTGTGGTTATGATTTGAAGTGAGTTGTATAGATTAAAATAACATTGCAATTGAGTTGGAAATTGATGTTGATAATACATTATGCATGTTGGTCTTCCATAGTCTTGCATGTTGGTCCTCCATAGTTTTTCTTTGCATTGAATAAGAAGTGTATGGGTTAGAGAAATAACATTTTGAATGTACAACCTTCTTAAATGCATGTTGGTCTTCCATAGTCTTTCTTTTCATTGAATAAGAAGTGCTTGGGTTAGAGAAATAACATTTTGAATGTACAATCTTCTTAAATGCATGTTGGTCTTCCATAGTCTTTCTTTTCATTGAATAATAAGTGCTTGGGTTAGAGAAATAACATTTTGAATGTACAATTGTCTTAAATGTCTTTTAGTGGCTATGGGGTGTTCACTTTACGTCGGAATGAAAATGAGTCTTGATATTATAATAATATAATAATAATAAAGTTCATTTGCACACATGGTTAGCTCAGTGCTTCCTTGTTTTAGCTTCCTACTATATGTTTAACATGGTTAGCTCGGTGCTTCATTGTTTCAACTTCCTACTATATTTTGAACTTAGTATGCTATTTAATATTTTTAAGAATCTACACACATGAACCATAATTAATTTAGGTGGTTGAAGTTTCAAGTATGTATGGAAGATGTTTGATTCATAGAAGATTTTGAAATGTTCTCCTGAATGATTCCACACAAAACCAAGCTTGGTGTAGTGACGCTTGTTAAGCTAATGGATTTTAAAGGAACTAAGTGTGGTGTAGTGACACTTGCTAAGATAAGGGATTTTGAAGAGGTTTCTTGGAGAGAATGGTTGTCCCAAGTACTATGAAGAAAGTAAAACCCCAAAAAACCACCATAATAATATAAAACTTTATAGTAAAAAAAAACATAATACTATAAAATTTATAACAAAATAAGCATATTTTCAACCTAAAAAAATTAAGCCTATTTTTTTTTTTTTCATCTTTTCAACCTCAATTTTTTTTTTAATTCTTTTCATATTTTCAACCTCAGAAAAAATTAATTCTTTTTTAATTTTTTATTTTTATTCTCTTTTGTGCTCTTATATTGAAAGTTAAAATGAATTTATGTTATTTTTTTATTAAGTCTATTTCTTTTTATTTTTAATTTTTGGTGCTCATTATATTGAAAGTTAAAATGAATTTATGCTATTTTTATTAAGTCTATTTCTTTTTTTATTCTTTTTTGTGCTTGAAGGTTAAAATGAATTTATGTTATTTTTTTATTATTTTTGTGTGCTTGTTATATTCAAGGTTAAAATGCATTATTTTTTTATTATTCTTTTTTTGCATGTTGTATTCAAGGTTAAATTGCATCATTCTTCTTGGTACTTGTTATATTTAAGGTTATTGTTATTTTATTATTCTCTTTTGTGTTTGTTAGATTCAAGGTTAAAATACATCATTCTTTTTTGTACTTGTTATATAAGTGCTTGTTATATTCAAGGTTAAAATAAATCTATGCTAAATTAAAATGAATTAACTTTATTCAAGTGCTTGTTATATTCAAGGTTAAAATAAATCTATACTAAATTAAAATGAATTACATTTATATGTTTCTTTTGATGCCTCTTGATGTCTGTTATATATAAGTTTAAAATGAATATATAATCATTCATATCACTCCCTCTAACTTCCTTTTCCACTCTTCCTCCTAGAAATAACTCATTTCCTCTAATGGAGACTCATTTTTTCATCCTTTTAATTTCCACATGACCTCTCCCTTTCTATAGTATCATCTCCCTCGCTCATCATCTATTCATCGAGAGTACCACATAAAGTTTTCAATTGTTTATTCTATAGGCTTGACCCATCTTCACATTTCCCCAATGACCAATCTGAGGTTGCAACCCATATGTGCTCTTTGAAGCTCATGTGGTTCCTTGTGTTCAAACTCTTCTATTTTACACGTGATTCCTTATGTTCAAACTCTTCTTTTTTACACATGTCTCTTCCTTTTTCTCGGTGTTCATCCCTTTCCCTATTACGTACAATTTCTTCATTTTTTCACTAGGGAAAATAGGCATGAGAAACTCACCAATACTTCCCCACGTTCATGGATGATAAGGGTGCTAAACCAAAATGCCAGGGACACAAGGCTTGAACTCGTGACCTACCCCATACCAAGGAAGTGTGTGCACATCTCACCAACTGTGTTATCCCATGAGGTTTACACACAACTTCTTCTTATTTGTACAGACCCTCAAGTGCTCTCATGTCGGCTATCTCCAAATTGTTTGCAATGCTAATGCATCACATTAAGATTAAGTTGTATATTTTCATAAAGACATTTTCTAAACACATGATAAACATTTTCATATTTATAATCATTCTGTAATTGTTGCCACAACTCTATTGGGTTATCTTATCATAAAATATTTATTTAAATTCTTAGTTACAATCCTACTGTTCATGCCTCTTGGCTTTCCCTTACAGAAATTTAACCTATCATCAACATCTTTCTAAATAATCCTCCAAAAATTCCTTTTTCCCAACAATGTTCAAACCACATTTTTATCAAATATTATTTTCTCCCAACAATCTTCAAACCCCACTTTTATTAAATATGGTAGAGTTTCCACTTGCAGATAACCAAAATAGGATTATGGTAAAATAGGGAGGCCCAGAGCTAACACTCTTCAGATTCAACTCTAGCCAACCAAAACAAGGATCCAAGCCTTTAAATCTAACCAAGACACTGTGACACCTTGAGGCTTATACAAAAGATTAAAAGATTCATGCACAAATAAAACAGTAGCAACTATACTGCAACAGCCACAATAGGCCTTTAAATATGTAAATCCAACATAGGGAAAAAAAATTTGATACCATGAAAGACAACATCCCATCGTATTCAACTTGAAAGAAAATACCATATGTCTTATTCCATAGAAAGTGACCAAAAACATAAAACAAGAGAGAAAAAACAACCAATGAGCCTAGATTACTAAAGAGAGAAGGAACTCGTTTATTATTTTGCTTGTAAAAATACTATGTTACAGTAATAAAATTCTAGTAATTCACTATAGCAGCTCCTAGCTCTATTGTGAGTTACATATCCTCCTATATATAAACCAAATTTCTTAACAAAACGCATTAAAGAAATTAACAAAAACTTAAAAATCACAGCATGTGTAATAATAAACTTCTTTTACGATAGCTTGTTTCATGCAACAGTAGTTCCACACTATCTCATGCTAGGTTACGAGTAACATGATGTTGAGGCACTGTATTTGGGAGAAAGTACCCATTGCTCGTAGGAAACTCGTAAAAATTGTTTCTATTACACATTTTATGTTAGTTTTTTGAAACTTGCCCCATTTATTTATGAAACAGTTAGCCCTTTTTAGAAATATAGGCCATATCAGATAAACATCATCAATGGAAAGTGAAAAAAAATATAGATGAGTGTTATAGTAAGTTTGTAACTCTAAACCATGCTAACATAGTTTCATAAATCCATGAAGATATAATTTCTAAACCATGCTAACATAGTTTCATAAGGCCATGAAGATATAATTGTTATCTTGTGAAGAAATACAATAGACTAGGTCCAATGTTTGAGATCATTTTGTCCCTACATTGTATTGTGTGAAATCAAGGTTTTACATTGTATTGTGTGATAGTCAAGGTTTTAGAAGTTTGAAGCCAATATTGGACTCTTTGGATCCTCGCCTGAAGAGTGGAGTTTAAACATTGGAGATTTGATATGAGCTTCATCTAATATGACTTTGCACCCCATAATAGAATTGGACAAGGTTCAACAATCTTGGTTTTCATGCCTTGCTCCTTTCAATTACTTCTATGGAACTTAGTTGCACCTTTAATTCCATGGTAAAGGGAACCGTGGTCTTCTCAAGTACTTGTTGAGAAATTAGTTTCTCCAAAGAAAGTCATTAAACCTTGTGGACACTCTTCTTTCCATTCTACAAGGAGCAAAGAAACGTACCATGTTTGGAGTTACTCTTTTAAGATATATATTAAAAAAATTCTTAAAACCCCCAAAACATTTTTGTACAAAACTTGAGAAAAACAAACTTGCTTTAAACCTTGTGGACACTCTTATTTCCATTCTATAGAGAACAAAGAAAGATACCATGTTTGGAGTTACATTTTTAATATATATATATATATATATATATATATATATACCTTGTGCACACTCTTCTTTCCATTCTATAGGGAATAGAGAAAGGTACCATGTTTGGAGTTACTTTCTTAACATATATATTAAAAACATTATTAAAAACCCCAAAACATTCTTGTACAAAAGTTGAGAAAAAAATTTCTGGTATAAAACTTGAGAATTTCATCATTCCATTTCTAATTTCTCATTTCTCATTTTTGGAAACACAAATATCATGTAATTATTACACTATCTAACAAAATAAATTTATGTTTTCAGATTTACCACTATCAATTTGATTGCTTTTATAAATTTATTAATGAAAAAAAGAACAAAACTATAAAAGAAAGAATGGAATAGACACACAATTTTTATTAACGTCCACTAGTATGGATATGTGTTATACTAAGGAAGCAGATAAATTCTATAAAACTCATCTTAAAATAATTTTTTTGAATAAAAACATTTGGTTGTTCATATGAGGCTTTTCAATAAACACATTAACTATTGTTTTTGGATGATTAAAAATAGTCTATGGATAAATATTAAAGTAAGAACCAGATTCTACAATTCATGCACAAACCTTTTATGCACATTTATCCTTCTCTATCCGCACGGAAATGTCAAGCTCCCATATTGTTCTTGAACTACACTGAGACAATAGTAACTTTTTAATAATTTAATGCAAATCTCACATGGCCATCAAACAATAAGATATTCATCTTTTACTGATCACTATGGCCAGGACTTTAGTTATTAAATAATTTTTAAAATTGCATTCTTCTGCTTTCCTTTTTATATCATGGGGCCTTCTTTCCACTAGTAGAAAAAGACAAATTTATGACTAAAAAAATGACTAAAAATTGCATATAAATGACTAAGTTTAGTCACGTGACTACTAATATTATATTGTTGGACATATATAATGAGACCAAATATATGACTAAAAACATTTAGTCATTTATTGGTTGTTTTGGTTGCTCGTTTTTGTGGTAACTTTAGTCATTGTTTTAGTCATTAATTGTTTTTCACTGGTCATTTATTTGGTCGTGGTAATCCATTATTGTCGTCAACAAGTAGTAAATTTAGACATTTGTATAATTTATTTCCCTCAATTGGTAGTATATTTAGTCATTGTAATCATCATTTTCCATCAACGGGTAGTATATTTAGTCACTGTAATCATCATTTTTCATCAACTAGTAGTAGATTTAGTCATTTTTATTCTCTAATCTCCATCCATTGGTAGTATATTAGTATATTTAGTCATTGTTGTAGTTATTGATTGTCATTAACTGGTCATTTATTTAGTTGTGGTAGTAATTTATTGTCGTCAACAAGTAGTAAATTTAGTCATGTGTATCAGTTATTACTATAAACTATTTAGTCATTTTGATTCACTAATTTATGTGAATTTGTAGTCTATTGATATAATGTTTATTAGTTGCATAATAATTATATTTACTACAAGTTTAGTAATAAATGTCCAATTATATAATGATATGAATAATTTATTATTTACCATAAGTTAATTGTGTAATGCATAAATAAACATAGTACTAAACTTAAATTAAAAAATTAAATAACTTAGTATTAAACTTAACTTAAAACATTAAATAAATTAGTATTAAACTTAAATTAAAAAATAAAATAAAAGATAAAAGATTGATTCTAACATGATCATGATAAAAAAAACTCAAGTAATCTGACATAAAATAAAATTAAAACATATAATATTGCAATTTAAATTAACTGCAAGATGACCATATATATAATAAAAACTGTTAAAAGTAGTACAGTATTGTGACTGAGAGTTTCCAAGTATGAAAAGACACCATAATACAATATCCATGAACAATGTACATTCAAACTATTAAATGTACAAAAAATAAAATTAAAACATATAATATTTCAATTTAGATGAACTGCAAGATGATCACACACACACCCACCCACCCACCCACACACACACACACACACACACACACACACACACACACACATATATATTGTAAATGTGTTGAACCTGCACAGAATAGATCTAGTTGGGAATTGACATACGCAGTTGCAGAGAAAATAGAAGAAAAGAGAAGCAGGAAAGAAATAATGGAAGAATTCTCATTAACCAAATGAATGAACGATAATTTACACACGATATACTCTAAATAACTCAACCAATGCACATTGGAGGAGAAGCCAATGCACCATAATGGTGGTCTAGAGTGATATGGACACACACCAGATGTTACGGGAGTAAACTTCCACCTATTCTAGTCTCTTGGGCAGTTATGAGAGTGAAATGCCACCTAGATGAGTTAAATACTCTATTAGTATTTAGTTAACTAACTGAAACAAAGTGAAGTGAGGAGGAGATCAGGGAATCATGGGCAATGTGCTAGTCTAGTGATTATCCCAAGGTCAATGCGCATTAGCTGGTGATGATCCCGAGGTCAATGCGCATTAGCTGGTGATGATCTCAATTCCTCATCTTGATAATCCCAATGTAGCATCTAGACTCCATTCAACTGATCAAACTAAAGTGAAAACTGAAGAGAATATTCTCCTTAGAGGAATATTCTTCCTAAAATATAGGAGACTAAATAATGACTAATAAACATAGGAAAAAGAAATCCTAGGTGTTTATGAAGTAAGTCCGACACCCCCCCTGAACATCACTATGGTGAAAATAAAGAATGGGTCCTAGAAATTAGGCCATGTTAGGTACCCAAATACAAATTATACAAATAGGGAAAACCTCATGGGAACCCC
>ML786746.1:460184-489209 GCA_009831015.1 Picea engelmannii | reverse complement strand
CCCCCCCCCCCCCCCCTCAAAGTACACTGTATGTGAAAAGAAGAACTAACAGTTGCTAGGAGATTGTGTCCTTCACTCCAAGATGACTTCGCAAAGAATGGAACTTCTGCTCAGTGAAGGTCTTGGTGAATATGTATGTAGTATGTTCTGCTGAAGGAAAAAACTGCAGGTTGATGATCCCCTCATGTACTAAATCTCGGATGTAGTGCATGTGGATATCGATGTGCTTCATTCACTGCCTCTGAACTAGATCTCTGCAGAACTTCAGAGTGCTCTGGTTGTCACACCAGATGACAATCGATCAATGAAACTGAATTCCCAACTCAGTGAGAAAACGTTGTAGCCACATAGCTTTAATGGCTATGTTAACTACCCCTATGTAATCTTCATCAGGTGAAGATAGAGAAATAACAACCTACTTCTTGCTCGACCAACATATAGGCCCAGAACCAAGACTAAGTGAGTAACCAGATCTGGACTTGCGATCAATGTTATAGCTAGCCCAGTCAGAATCAGTGAACTCGATGAGGTCCAATGTAGAGTCTATTGAATATTGAATCCCAAAGGTGATGGTGCCCTATATGCATCGAAGGATACACTTTGCAACCTTCCAATGTAGCTCATGTGGCTCTTGCATGAACCTGGACACTGTGCAAACTACATAGGAGAGGTATGTTCTTGAGTGTGTGAGATACAAAAAGATCCCCACTAGTTGTCTGTATAGTGTGTTGTCAGCCAATGGAGTTTCCTTGACATCCTCAAGTTTGACTCCCGATAGGAAAGGAGTCAGAGCAGACTTACAGTCTATCATGTGAAATATCTCAAGGATATCTTGTTCATACTTGGCCTGAGACAGTTTGATGCCTGATGCATCCTGACTGATCTCGAGTCCAAGGAAGAAGTGTAGTGGAACCATGTGCATCATCAAGAACTTTCATGCAGAATCTTCTTGACTGCATCAATCACTGAAGTTGAGCAACCGGTGACCACCAAATCATCAACATACAAAACTAGGAGTAGAAGTGAGTCAACCTTTCTCAACATGTAAACATTCGGGTCTGACTTACAACCTACAAAGTTCTATGACAACAGGTAGGAGTCCATATTGGCATACCATGCCCTCAGAGCCTAATTGAGGCCATAAAGAGACTTCTTCATTCGATAGACCAAAGAGGAATCCAACATAAATCCCCAGGGTTTCTCCATATAGATCCCCTTAGAGATATCATTGTGAAGAAATGTATTCTTCACGTCCATCTGATGGAATTCCCATCCCTTGGTTTCAGCAATAAAAATTTCCAAACGTATAGAATCCATCTTCGCTACTGGAGAAAAGGTATCATCATAGTCAATGCCATGCACCTGTTGAAATCCTCTAGCAAATAGCATGGATTTGTATCTGCTAATATGTCCATCCGTTGTTCTCTTGTTCCTATAGAGCCATCTGTATGTGAAAATTTTCCTTCGAGAAGGAAGGGGAACCAGATCCCAAGTCTAGTTCTCGAGGAGGGGTTTGTACTCCTCCTACATGGTGGATTCCCAAAAGGTATTTCCAACAACCTCGCCATAAGAATGTGGATCTGAAGATTGAACCAACAAAACATGGTTGGGTGGAAATGGTTCAGTGGTAGTGAGTGAAAGAGGATGCTCCTCGAAATAAAATCGAGTCCTCCTAGTATCATTTGGATCCCCAACAAGATCTCATGCATCCTAAAGAGTAGTTTGAGCCCACTTGGGCCTCAACTCTCACTCTACATCTCCATCTGCATGCATTGACTCTACATGTGATTGCACTGACTCTGTATCTGGATCATATGAATCCTTTAAATCAGAACTCTCATCTAAAGAAGATTCATCATGTGCATGATCATCATCTCTGACAGGTGGAAGAAAAACAGTGTTTGCATGCGGCTACTAAGGTACATGTGAGACACTTTCCTCAAATTGGACACTTCACTCAATGATAAGCTGGTCTGAGAATAGATCAATAAGTCTATATCCCTTCACATGGTCTGAGTATACAACAAAGATACACTCTGTGCTTTTTGGATCAAGTACCTTCCTCTTTTTAGAGGGAATACAAACCCATGCACATGAACCAAAAATATGAAAGTGGGTCACTTTTAGTTTGAGGCTGCTCCAATCCTCGTAGGGTATCTTATCCTTGACATATCTATGGAGAGATCTATTTTGGATGTATATTTCAAAATTAAGTTCTTCGACCCATAATCTCTATTGAAGTGACATTGCATATAGCATGCAAGATGCCATCCCTTTTAGACATCTATTTTTCCGCTCAGCAACTCCATTTTCTTGTGGAGTATAGGGAATCATGTGTTGCAACTTAATCCCTGCCTCATGAAAAAGATTTTGGATCTCATGGTTGACATACTCTCCCCCATTATCAATTTGTAGGATTTTGATTTTCTTTATTGATTGTGTCTCAACAAGGGATTTGAAATCTTTGAGGTGTTGAAATACCTCTTATTTTTTCCTAAGAAATAAAATACATGTGAAGCATGAGAAATCATCAACAAAAATGAGCACATACCTTGATTTTTTCATTGATGGATGTGTAAAAGGGTCCATGAGTTCACTATGGATCATATCTAAAGGAGAGGAAGCTTTTTGAGTCTTTCCTTTGTTGAATTTCTCTTGAGGGTATTGTTTTCCAAGAATACATCCCTCACAAATTCCTTTAGATAAGTAGATGTTGGGTAGACCATCAACCATTCCCTGCTTGATAATTTGTTGCATATATCTAAAATTTAAATTATTGAACCTTTTGTTCCATATCCTACTGCTTTCATCAGCATGGGTAAGTAGTAATGCATAATCTGGTTCAATAAATTCAAAAAATGTATAGAGTCTAGATTAATGATTTACCTCATTGGTAGAAACCATGGAATTGGTTTGCATGTCATAGATATCCATTGCATCACGTGTGAATATGACTCTCTTTACAGTGTCAGAGTAAGTCATCTGATACACGGAGAGAATATTAATGGATATTTTGGAAACATGGAACACATTATCGAAGCTTTCGTTTGTGATTTCAATCCTTCCTTTTTGGGTGACCTTGACTGGTGAGTTCTCCCCCATGAGACTAGGAGAACCTTTGGATGCTTCCAATGAATAATAGACCTCTTTTGTGGCATCCATGTGGTGTGATGCTCCTAAATCTACGTGATCTAGATTTTATGAGAAAAACAAAATGAATACAAATTATTAATAGGTGATTAACACAAATTAATAGAGATACAATAAAACTGGTTTTCTATTCAATAAGGAAATAAGTTGAAACTGTAAAATGCAGCAGAAACAAGCTTGCTTGAATGGTGGTGGCTTATCTCTGAGAAGAGATGTGACGGTTGTGCTCATTCGCAAGAAGATGATTACAATGAGGCTCTGAAGGCCTTTTTACAATAAACAGGAATGTCAAAAACCCTAGACATCCAAAAACCTAACCCTAGGAGATGAAGCGCCAAAATTCATGTGGGCCCCGTCTGGATAAGTTAGTACATCAATTTCCCGGTGTCGTAACTTTTGCATACGATCTCCATTTTAGGTGTATGATATCCCATTGGAAAGGTATCATTGAGGAGATTATTTTGGGCGATAAAGCATGCTTTTGAATATCATTGAGAATCTCTATCCCGAAAAACCTTCATTTCGGCCCTCAAAATGGCCCTAGAAGTTAAAACTGCTAAAAATAGTAAATTGCCCAAATTGCCAGAAAACTATTTTGAGCTAGTTGGAAAAGGTGGGTGGCCACCGATATCCATATGGATCAATACTCCCTCCTTAGGAAGCAATGGTCTCCATTGCATTGATTTCCCCCATCAGATGAGGAAATTTCTACTGAATTTTACCCCGGGTGAGCCACTTGCCTTGGTACAGGAGTTGCCCTGCTTTGATGACTCGATAAAGCTGGATCATTTGTTGTTGAGTGCCCTTGATCTGTGTGTCCACAATCTGATCACTAGATGCCTATTGTATGCATTTGGGGTTGAGATTTGTTGGTGTCAGTTGTTCTACTACGTCTGAGGTGTCCAATAATGGTGGGAAATAAGGGAAAAGGAGATCCACATTGAACATTGGGTGCAGGCCAAGGAAAGGAGGAATGTTGAGCTCAAAAAAATTATCCCCCATGGCCTTTTTGATGGTGTACGACCCATAATGGAGTGGGAGAATATTTCGATGGGGTCCTATAAGGCGTTCTTTCTGTAAGTGCAACCAAACTTTGTTGCCCACCTGAAACTTATGTGGCACCCGATGTTGATCATGGCATTGCTTGTACTTGTCATTGGACTTTTGTAGAATATCCTGAACCTATTAGAGGATGTGTTGGATCCGCTCAATGAACTGGGTGGATTTTTTAGCTTCAGTTGGAGGAGGATATGAGTCGGTCGAGGTGACCACAAGGGGAAGTGAAACATCTATGGGACCCAATGGTTGGAATCCCAACCCCACCTGAAAGGGGTTGTGGCTGGTTGATCTATGCAGGGCTCGGTTGTAGTTATGTTGGAGATAGGGAAGGCTCTCATTCCATGTGTGAGGGTGATTTGAATTATACATGCAAAGGATATGCACAATCATTCAATTTACGACCTCAGTTTGTCCATCTTTCTGGGGGTGGAAGGTCATGGATTTGGTGAGCTTGGTGTCCAGAAGTGACTAGAGGCTCGACCAGAATGTGCTGAGAAATCGACTATCCCGATCTGAGAAAATGGTTTGTGGGATTCCAAAATGTACCCAAACCCATTCAAAGAAGAGCTTGGAAGTGGCCTCTGTTGTGATGTTCTTATTGCAGGAAACCATAATCTCCATCTTAGAAAAGAGATCAACTACCACAAAAACATAGTCATTTCCCTTCTTGGTGGATGGGAGGTCCGACATGTAGTCCATTTAGATGGATTCCCATGCCCTGTCAGGAGTAGGAAGAGGGGTGTACAGTCCCTATTTCTTAGTGATCAGTTTGGCAATAGCACAGGTAGTGTAGAACCTGATATACTTGATGACCTCATGTCGAAGTTTCGGCTAGTAGAAATGTTTCTGTAGCATCACCACTATGTTTTTGACACTGAAGTGTCCTACCACCCGACTTTAGTGGGCTTCCCAGATCATCCTCACTCACTCACTCGCTTGAGGGGACACAAATATGGTCCAGACAACACAACAACCCATCCTGAAGATGAAAATTATCGACAACTGTGTTTGCACCCAACATTTGGTAGGTGGTGGTGAAGTCTGGGTCTGTCTCATAGAGTTGGGGCCATCTAGAGGTCTCATGTATATAATATTATAGCACCGTGGTGAGTGTCAAAACTAGCGGTCTGTTGAGGCAATCAATGACGCTATTGGTGCTTCCTGTTTTATACTTGATGTTGAGGTGGAATTGCTGCAAGTATGTGGACCACTTTTGATGGTGATCATTTTGAAATTTTCCTTGTCTCTACATGAACTGCAGTGGATTATGATCAGTGTGGATGGCTATTACTTCCCAAGAATGTAATGTCTCCACTAGTGGTAAGCTTACACAATGGAGTACATTTATTTTTCATAAGTAGGGTACTTACGGATAACATCTAATAGTGTCTCACTATGATAGGCCACGGGGTGACCGTGCTGAGTGAGAATGATTCCCACCGCATATTCTGAAGCATATGTCTCAATATCAAAGGGCTACTACAGGTCTGGTAGTGAAAGTAATGGGGCTGAGCACACGCGCTACATAAAATCATCGAACATTTTTTTTTGGGACTGGGCCTATGCAAATTTCACCTTACCAACCCCCCTAGTTATTTGGTTGAGGGCCCATGCAATATGGCATAATCCCAACATGAACCTGTGGTAGAAATTGGCAAGGTCCAAGAAGATTCGAAGATCAATGAGTGTGGTTGGGGTTGGCCAATCACAGATGAATTGGAGCTTGGATTGATTGACATGTACGTCATGTTGATCAATGATGTAGCCCAGGTAATGGACCCTTTCCATGCTGAAGGAGAATTTTTCCAAGTTGGCATATAGCTTGTTCTCCCACAAGGTGTGCATATAACTTATGAATCTTACTAAAGTATTTCCCCCCCATGAGTTGATCAAGGAGGTCTTCGATTCAGGGAATCGGGTTCTGGTTTTTGACTATGATTTTATTTAGAGCCCAGTAATCAATGCAGAGTCACCACGTTCCATATTTCTTTTGTACTAGCATGATTGGGCTCTCGCAAGGTGATGAAATGGGACAAATGTGCCCCTTGTGGAGCAGTTTTTGGATCTGTCGCTTGATCTCCTCATTCTCTAACAAAGAGTGGTGATAGACTGTCCCATTGGGTAGCGGTGCATTGGGGATCAGATCGATGGGGTGCTTGACCTAGCAATGTAGAGGTACCCCAATAGGTGAGGAGAAGATATCTAAGTATTCTTCCATGACCTATCTACTTGCTTATTCTGTGTGGAGAGGTCGGCCACAGAGACCCTGGATGTGGCTATGATCTTTTTCTTATTCTGAGAGGGAATCACAAAGAAGAAAAACTTCCCCATCTAAGAGATGACCTTCCTACATTTCTTAGAATAGATCAAGGAAATAGCACTAGGTGGGACTTCTTTGGGTATCTTGTACAATTTCTTGTTCAAAGTAATAATAACACTATGAGACCTAGACTCATATACATCATGACGTTTCCATAAATAAGGTTATCCCAAAATAACATCCCAAACTTCGAGAGGAGAAACATCACACAATACCTCATCTTTGAAGGGCCTGATTCCATATGACAGTCGACATTGTTGGTTGATGTGGAGATCTCTTCCTTGGTGAAGCCATCCAATGGTGTAGGGTTGTGGGTGCGACATTGTCGGCAGGGCCAACTGCTTGATGAACTCTACTGAGATGAGGTTCTTCTGGCTACTGCTATCAACGATGAAGTGTAGCGGGGTGTCTATTACCCACATCTGTGAATGGAAGAGGCGTTCTCCTTATTTTGGCTCATCTAGTTCACCAGGATAGAGCTTGGTGGTAGCAACGGTGGCACTGGGTTCTATGTCAATGATCCTTCTTCCCCTTTCTCATTCTGGCTTAGAGTTAGAACCTGTATTTGATTAATAGGATTTCACTTCAGCCACCAACAACTGCTTTGAGAGACAATCAACAATGTTATGCCAAGGGCTCTTATGGAAGTCACACCACTTCCCCGTATATTTATTTGTCTTTCCGGTGTCCTTCTTTGTTTGTGTCTTGGACTGGTTGTATCGATACTGTCCATATTTTATTTTTCCTTTGTTCTATGGGTTGGGGCTGCCCTTTCCTAGATTTTTCTGTGATGGATTACCAGGCCCAAATTTTCGCATCTTTTGTTTGAGCTTCTGCTCGATTTTGATGGCATATCGATAAGCTGCGCCCAAGGATGAGATGTCAAAAAATTCCATTTCAGTCTAGATGTATCTATGCAGAGTGTTGCAATACTTGAGCACCAAATGTTGCTATGAATCTTTGATACCCAGCTTGGTGTGCAAGGTATGGAAGATATTTGTGAAATCTTGCACTACTTGGTCTCTTTCTTGTCACAGTGTGGTCCAATTGGTATACAAGTCATCATAACTTATGACAGGGTAGTATCGTTCTTTAATACCATCCCTAAAGGATTCCTAGGTGGTTGTGATTGTAAATAATGAGGTTTCCTCTATTTCCTTTTGCTCACAGAAAGTTTCCCACCAATCTTTGACCTAGGGAACAACTTTGAGGAGCGCAAAAGTAATATTTTTTTTATTTGAAGAGTTATGGACAGAAAAAGACCCTTCTAGTAGATTCAACCACTTGTATACATCTACGTCTATATGACCTTCAAATAAAGGAATATTGAAGTTTATTTTTACTTTTAAGGGGGCGACACCTCCGCTCGAAGAAGATGTGTCTCTTGTTGGTAGTCGCCGAAGGATTTCTGTGAAATTATCCATCATCTCGTTCCTTTGTTGCTTGAGGGCTTCCTCAATCAACAGTTTGAAAGGATCTCATGTCCTATCATATTTATTTTGTCCTACCATGAGAGTTCACTTGGGCATGAGATATTCTTTTTCCTCAAGAGAAACAAGCTCGAGACCCAACTCTTTGTACTCCGACCTCATTGGGGACATGCATTAAGACAACAAGGAGAAAACTTCTCTGATACCACTGATCCGTATTTTATGAGAAGAACGAAATGAATACAGATTATTAATAGGTGCTTAACAAAAATTAATAGAGATACAATAAAACTGGTTTTCTATTCAATAAGGAAATAAGTTGAAACTGTAAAATGCAGTGGAAACAAGCTTGTTGGAATGGTGGTGGCTTATCTCTGAGAAGAGATGCGACGACTGCACTCATTCACAAGAAGATGATTAAAATGAGGCTTGGAAGGCCTTTTTACAATAAAAAGGAATTCCAAAAACCCTATACATCCAAAAACCTAACCCTAGAAGATGAAGCACCAAAAGTCATGTGGGCCCCATCTGGGTAAGTTAGTACATCAATTTCTTAGGGTCATAACTTTTGCATACGATCTTCGTTTTAGGCGTATGATAGCTCATTGGAAATTTATAGTCAAGGATATTCATTTTGGGGAATCAATTATTCCTTCAGCTATCATTGATAATCTCGATCCCGAAAAACCTTCATTTAGGCCCTCAAAATGGTCCCAAAAGTTAAAACTACTAAAAATAGTAAATTGCCAAAATTGCGAGAAAATTGTTTTGAGGCAGTTGGAAAAGGTGGGTGGCCACAGATATCCACCTATATCACCAGGATCCAAGCATTGAGAGAGGATTTTATGGCAATCAATTAATGGCTAGAATTTCCTTTCTTGGGATTCTGATATTCTGGCTTCTTCTTCTTTGCACCCCTTAGGGATGTGATCTCCAAGGTTGTTTTTCTGAATTATTTGGGTCATTAGATATATATTTTTCTTCATACATGCTAATTTTGGATGGAATCCTTTATGGTAGTAAGTTCATTTCTCCCCTTTTCTTCCCTTTCCACCTTTGGATCTGGAGGAATCGTTGAAGGGTTTTTACTACCCTTCCTTCTTGAGATTTTCATGTGCTTTCCTTTTGTATTTATCTTTAGATTTTGGATATTGATGATTGTTGTCATCTTGAAAAGTAAGTACATGAACCTTTGGGCCTTTGATTTTACCCATATTGATGAGCTTGTTATTCTCTTGTGTGAGAGACTTGATAAAGGCCTCAAGAGAGGGAACCATCAAGGTAGATCCAAATGTGAACCTAACTGAATGAAATGTGGATACAAACATTGATTATTCTGGACCAATTTTGGAGAGAATGGAGATAACCATTTTTTTCTCCTCCTTATATTTATCAAACCCGCAAGCCTTGAGTTGTTACAACAAATCCTTATATTTTGTAAATAAATCTTGGAGATTGTCGAAGCTTTTTGGATCCAATGTGAGAAATTCCACCTCAAACATCTGTCCCATCATCTCATATTATTTGCCAAAAATACCTTCCATGGTGGTCCAGGCTTCAATGGGGGTTTTACAGGAGGATATGTGAAAGAGGAGTTAAGGAGAAATGAGACTGAAAATTGTTTCGAATGCTTCATCCATTCGATTTAGATACTTGGATATTTTTATGGATGATGTTGGTTCTATATTTGTGTTCATGGCTAACTTGTACAATCCTCTACTTCTAATGTGAATTATCATATTCTCCTTCCATGCAAAGAAGCTGTAAGGTGTAAGAATGAATTCTTTTGGAAATTCCATTTTTCCGTTGTCTTCAATCTTCGGTACCTGCAAAAATAATTTGGTGTGTATTTTCCCTAGTAGTACGTCAGTTCTGATACCATGTAAATGTGTTGAACATGCACAAAATAGATCTATTTGGCAATTGACATACACAGTTGCAGAGAAAATAGAAGAAAATAAAAGTAGGAGAGAAAGAATGGAGGAATCCTCATTAACCAAATGAATGAATGATAATTTACACATGATATACTCTGTATAACTCAACTAATGCACATTGGAGGAGAATCCAATGCTCCATAGTGGTGTTCTAGAGTGATCTGGACACACATCAATAGTTATGGGAGTAAACTGTCACCTAATCTAGTCTCTCGGGCAGTTACGGGAGTGAACTGCCACCTAATTGAGTTAACTAGTCTATCAGTCTTTAGTTAACTAACTGAAACATAGTGAAGTGAGGAGGAGATTAGGGAATCATGGGTAATGTGCTAGTCTGGTGATGATCCCAAGGACACTGTGCATTAGCTAGTGATGATCCCAATGCTTCATGGTGATAATCCCAATGTATCATCTAGACTCCACTCAACTGATCAAACTGAAGTGAATATACTCCATAGAGGAATATTCTTCCTAAAATATAGGAGATTGAATAATGACTAATAAAAATAGGAAAAACCTTAGGAAAAAAATATTAGGTGTGTGTGAAGTAACTCCAACATATATATATATATACCTTAAAAAATATCAAAGTCCACAAATAAACCATAATAAAACAGTCAGCATAATAAAAGATCCATGAACATTAATATATATTCAAACTACTGCATAAACAAAAAATCAAACTAATGCATAATATTGTGAACTGCAACATGATCATATGTGTGTGTGTGTGTGTGTGTGTAATAAAAAATGTCAAAGTAGTATAGTATTGTCACTGAGAGTTTCCAAGTTTGCAAATACACCATAATATAAAAGAAAAACATGAACATGCATTCGTTCAAACAACTGTCACTAAGTGTTTGCAAATACACCATAATATAAAATATCCCTGAACATACATTCAAACAACTCCATAAGAGAAGTGGGCCAAGATTTCTAATAACTGTGATAAAAATCATCTATGTCATTTTTTGCAAATATGTCAAAGGCCACCGTGTGAATGTTCCTTCCTTCTCTTTCAGAAGGACAAATCCATCTACTTTGTCTTCATATAGAAGGGGTATGTTACTTGTGACCTTTATAACATTTACATTTGTGTTTCCTAATCCACTCAATTTCACTCCATGTATAATAGAAGATGTGTGAATTTGTCTGATTCCCACAGTAGTATCATCATATGGATCCAAAAACTTTACTTTGTCACCTTCTTGGAGTTAATGATCAATACATTTCTGAAAAAACAAAAATAAACACACATTATCTTGAGATATGAAAAATGTTAAAACAAGAATTATATTCTAATATTTATCATATAATTATTGTACTCACCTCGAGTTCACTAGTACCACTATGAATATACTGCACATTATTCTTGAGTTCAACGTCAATATGATCACTATCATTATTGAGATCAATTAGTGCATCTTTCATAACTCTTTTGATAAGGACTTGTCCTTTCCATCGTGCTACTTTTATAGAGTTTCCCTGCATGTGGTTTCATCATGAAAAACAAATATATAACATTTAAAAGTATGAAGAATGTCTTATTAAGAATTCAAAATTATAAATAATGAAAGCAATAAATTTATGTCAAAAAGAACATTTAAAGCGTGAAAATTTATGAAAAAACATTGGGACATATTAACTATCACAACAAAAAATTGATTACCTCAAATTCAACCACTATCAACAATGTCCTTCACACATTGCTCGACGAATTCTTCATGATCAATATGACCAATATTGACATTCTCTTGTGTAGTCTTCGGAGCTCATTTGACATTATAAATGTATTTTCCTTTTGGAGACACTGCATGTTTCATATGATTGCTTTGCATGTGGTTTAACCATCATGCAAAAAAAACAACAACATTTAAATTAGCAGCAAACTGTCTCCAAGGGAACTGTTCTCTTTTTCAAACAATGAAACAACAGAATCGCAACAAGCATTGGCAAAGATTTAAAAAATGAAGTGCATAACATGAAACATTGTGATGAGCCTTTGAATATCTTTAATGATATAATAATTATGATATTAAAAGCAGTTAAAGAGTTGTTTTACAAGAAATAATCTCATTGTCCAAGGCCATTAACCTTGCAATTCATAACTTTGGATATTTGTAGTCGAGTGCCTTGGAAAAAAGTAGCACTATATGTCAATAGTAAAAAATGTTAAGTATCAAGCAACTCTCCATTATCTGTAGTTGTTTCACCTTAGAAAAAAGGATCACTATATTCAATATCAGATAAAGTTTAATAATTAAGAGGAAAGGGATACCACCTATATAAGAGTGGACATTTACATCTTATAATAATTACCTACATAAATTATCTCAATAAAAACAAACTTATTTATTTTGTATTTCTCTTTTATTTATATATTTCCATTTGCAATACCAAATCAACAAAGCAATCTTGATAATATACTGAGTTTTGTGGAACCTAGGGTTGTGAACTGGTATATTGTCACACAAGGCAAGAATGATGAAGAAAAGAGGTTGAATTCAACCTATATATTCAATGTGGCAAGGAAGCTTGGATGCTCAGTTTTCCTTCTACCTAAAGACATTGTTGAGGTCAATCCTAAAATTATACTTATATTTATTGCAACCATTATGCTTTGGAGTCTTACAAAACAAACAAGTGAAGATGCAGTGATTTCAAACAATGAAAATGGAAGTGTCACTAGCAGTTTCTCAAACATTGTTATTGATGACGGTACTTTAGAGGCTTCTTTACAAATTTATAATGGAAGTGGCAAGATATATGGAAGTATTTGTTTCATATCCTTGACTTCAGAGCCAATTCACCCAGGCATAGCTTCAAACTTTAAAATAACAATGTGCATTCATGAAGAAGGAGAAGGGTTAATTAATTGTTGGGCATTTTAGCTCTAGAATGACTAAAATGAAATACTTTTGAGGATTTATTCATTGAGGATGAGGTAGGAGTTGTTGTGGGGGAATAGCATTCAAATGCAAAAGAGATTGTGGATTTTGAAGGTTTTATATGGATTTATATTAATTTCCAGACACATGTAGATACAAAATTAAGTGGTTCCAATAACAAATATGCATCTATAAAGACTGCCACAACCACCTTGCTTCACACAATTGGTGAATCTGAGAAGGTGGAATTTTTTTCTCATTTAACTAGCTACCTTAGAGATGATCCAGTGGTGAAAAGATACCTTCCAATTAATCCTATGACAAATGATCTTATTGATATAGTGAAGATGTCATTCTTTTATGCAAATTGATCAATGTGGTTGTTCCTAGAACCATTGACAATCGAGCAATAAATACTAAAATAAAACTTAATCCATGATAAATAAATGAAAATCATACACTTTGTTTCAATTCTTCAAATTCCATTGGATGCATAGTAGTAAATATTGAAACATGAAAATTAGTTGAAGGGTGGCCTCATCTCGTCCTTGCAAGGTTCAGAAACAAAAACAAGTTTCAGTCTTGGACAAAAAGAAATCAACCCACATCTGTTATGTTTTATTGAGTAGASATTCAACACAAAATGGGACTATTTTTTGTATTTCCATTCACATAAAGGGATACCACCTATATAGGAGTGGACATTTATATCTTATAATAATTACCTACAGAAATTATCTCAATAAAAAAATCTTTTTTATTTTGTATTTCTCTTGTATTTATATATTTCCATCTGCAATACCAAATCAACAAATGAATCTTGATAATATACTGAATTTTGTGGAACCTATGGTTGTGAACTGGTACATTGTCACAAAAGGCAAGAATGAGGAAGAAAAGAGGTTGAATGCAACCTATATAATCAATGTGGAAAGGAAGCTTAGATGCCCATTTTTCCTTCTACCTAAAGAAATTGTTGAGGTCAATCCTAAAATGATACTTATATTGATTGCAAGAATTATGCTTTGGAGTCTTACAAAACAAACCAGTGAAGATGCAAGGATTTTAGACAGTGAAAATGGAAGTGTAACTAGTAGTTTCTCAAACATTTTTATTGATGACAATACTTTAGAGGCTTATTTACCACTTGATAATGGAAATGGAGGGATATGTGGAGGTATTGGTTTTAGATCCTTGGCTTCAGATCCAATTCACCCAGGCAAAGATTCAAACTTTAAAATAACAATATGCATCCATGAAGAAGGAGAAGGGTGRATTAATTGTTGGGAATTTGAGCTTTGGAATGACTAAACTGAAAACATTTTGAGGATTTATTCATCGAGGAAGAGGTAGGATTTGTTGTGGTGGAATATCATTCTAATTCAAAAGAGATTGTGGATTTCAAAGGTTTTCTACGGATTTATATTAATTTACAAACACATGTAGATACAAAATTAGGTAAGTTGTTCCAAGAACAAATCTACATTTCTAAAGACTACCACAACCACCTTGCTTCACACAATTGGTGAATCTAAGAAGGTGGAATTTTTTTCTCATATGAATAGCTACCTTAGAGATGATCCAGTGGTGAAAAGATACCTTCCAATTGATCTTATGACAAATGATCTCTTTGATATAGTGAAAGATGGCATTCTTCTATGAAAATTGATCAATGTGGTTGTTCCTGGAACCATCAATGATCAACCAATAAATAAGAAACCAAATCTTAATCCATGATAAATAAATGAAAATCACACACTTTGTCTCAATTCTTCAAAGTCCATTGGATGCACAGTAGTAAATATTGGAACACGAGACTTAGTTGAAGGGAGGCCTCATCTTTTCCTTGCAAAGTTCAAAAACAAAATCAGGTTTCAGTCTGGGACAAAAATAAATCAACCCACATTTGTTATGTTTTATTGAGTAGAGCTTCAACACAAAATGGGAATATTTTTTGTATTTCCACACACATATCTTCACTTTCAAGGACATATTTTTGTGTTCTTTCAGGGACAGATTTTTGTGTTCTTTCAGGGACAGATCTTGCATTGTTACTGCTTAGCAATACTTGCAAGTATCAAACATACTTTATATTTTATAGGAAAAACAAATATCTTATTCTAGAAACACAGAGAGATGATTCTAGAAATAGAGTATGGTTCTACACACTGCAAGGTTGATGAGAAGGCAAAAGAAGAAGACGGCTCATCTATAAGAAACAAAATTGTCTTAGAGATTTAAGTGAGTGCACTAATTATCAGCAAGGGAGTGTGAGTGAGAGAACTTAAGAGTTCACTGTAAATGCAGTAGACTGAGTGGAAACACACAAAAACCTACAACTTGTAGTTCAATTTACAAGAACAAAAACTAGTCAAACAAGAAGAAATGAGACACAATAGATTGCTTTGCAAGAAGAAATGGAATACATGTTGGAATATTGGTTGTTGTCATTCATGTCAACACTAGTCATTGGTTTTGGACCCCAATTGGACACGAAGGACAATGCACATGCATATACAACACCCATGGATGGAAAGTGTTAGCATGTTTAGAAGCAGCATATTCTTGTCATTGATGGCAAGTACAACAACGATGATGGATTAAGTACAGGAAGAATGTGCTAGGTGGGCACCAGAAGTATTTTGGGAATACGCAGCAGAGCAAGCTTGATAAGATCAGAAGAGATAGTGTAGAGTATGTGTGTTTTTAATTAATGGAAAATATCATGACCAACAACACAGGGATAATGGCATGGAAATGGCAAGTTCAACAAGTGATCGTTGGATCCAATTCAAAAGCGTAAACTCTAGGAGTCAAGGAAGAAACTCACAACAGAAAATCGTGAAATGCGAAGCCACAACTTAATATACATTTCGAAGTTTTGGATACCGGGAGTTGGAGGTGTCAAGGACACTCACGATAAGAATGATGAAATCGTGAAATGCGAAACCACGAATTAATATCCATTTCGGAGTTTTGAATATCGAGAGTTGGAGGTGTCAAGGACACTCATGACAAGAATGATGAAATCACGAAATGAGAAAGATTAGAGCATGTCAAAGACTCCATTTCGGATTTTTGCAGACCGGGAAATCAAAGATCAAAGGAACTTTAACCTTTGAAGTAGCGAACCCCAAAATCCCGAAATAGGCACATCAACAAAGACTCCATTTCATAGTTTCGTAGACCAGGAAATCAAAGATCAAAGGAACTTTAACCTTTGAAGTAGCGAACCCAGAAATTGTGAAACAGACACATCAACAAAGACTCCATTTTGGAGTTTCACAGACCGGGAAATCAAAGATCAAAGGAACTTTAACCTTTGAAGTAGCGAACCCTGAAATCCTAAAATAGACAAATCAACAAACCACGTCAGAAAACCATGTCATCTAAGGACACATGGCACAATCAGGTAATGACAAGTGTCAAGTTGATTCAACATTCCAGGCACATGTAAGTCACGAATCAGAGTGACACGTGGCAGTTATTCAGCATGTGTGATGTCAGCAAGTTTACATCATATTGGAACTTTCTATTTCGGGGTTTTACATAGCAAGCAGAAACTCCACCATCACGAAGTCTCAAACTACGAAATGTTGAAAGGGACTATTATGAGTCTTAAAAACCCGAAAGGCAAAACTCTAAAATCCCGTCAACCGTCCATCTTAGTGGGTTATGTGAACTGTCTAATCACTTCGGAGATTTTTTGATCATGAATTTTATAATGTTGGAGTCACGATGACTCGAAGGGAAAAACGTCGAAATCCCATCAGCCATTCGATTAAGAAAAGAAGGGATCAGATTATGAAGTTTTGTGGACTGTTGATCTCACTCCATTTCGGGGATTGCGACTTGGAGTGTCGAGACACTTCTTCAAAGGAATGCTGAAATGTCGAAATGCCGAAATGCGAAAACACCTTTTGGTGTAGGTTGTGGTCACCATCAATGGTCATGTGAGAGGGAGGAGCTAGCACCAAGATAAGCTCATTTTCGGTGATTGTAACATGAAGATTTGAGACTCTTCACCACAGGAATGCCAAAATGTCGAAATGTCGAAATGTGAAATGGCAAAATCAACGCGAGACCCTGTTCTTGTAATCCAACAGTGTTGGATACTTGGAAATCTGATCGAAGGGATACTATTGCTCTTCACGATTAATTGTTCAGTTACGATTCAGTTAGTAGAACTGAATAATGGTTCTTTTTCTCTTCATGATTAATTTTTCAGTTACGATTTAGTTAGTAGAACCGAATCATGGTTGTTGGATAGTTGGCTTTTCATTTGCTGAAGCATTGTTGTTCTAGGGATTTGAGGGGTAACTGAAGAGGTTGTAGTGGATAAAAGAAACACGCAGTGACTATGCGTGGTTGGTTGTTCTGAATGAAAAATGAGTTGAACTATAAGAAAGGGAAAATTATAGTATGTGCGGTGTGTGACCAACAATATGCGTAGTGTGAGATAAAACTCAGATATGAGTAACAGATGAGGAATAGACAAAAGTGAGATGCAGTTTTCATTTTGAGGCTTGAGTGAGCAAAGCAGAGCAAAAGTGGAGTGGTAGTGAACAACCCGATGAGAAGAACTATGGCACGGTGAAGAGAATGCAAAGGCACTGTGCATGGAGGCTGAAGAAGGTTCACAGATAGTATAAATACACAGAACAGAGAAGAGATGGAGGTTGTTGTGGAGAGGAATTACACATAGGGAAATAGCATGTTGAAGGCAGAAGATGAAATACATAGAAGAGGCGTAATTCATAGAATCAAAATAAGATGTAGAGCATAAAGTGTAGTAGAAGAAAAGAACAAAGATGCATAAATGAGACATTAAAAGAAGTCTGAGGTGCACTTGTAGAGAAAAGAAGAAGATCAGAAAGTGCAAGAAGATGCAAGCAGAGAGACACTGATACAGGAGATCAGAGCAGCATAGCAGGACAGTGATAAGCCTAGCAAGCCAATCACAACTATTGAATCACTATAATAAGTTTCAATAGAAAATATTTATAATCAGGGTGGTAGGGAGGTGCTAGGGAGGATTTTTTTCCTCAGAGGTTCAAGTGGGTGCTTGAACACAGGAAGTTGTAGCTTCCATCTGGTTGCAGCCACAAAAGCTAGGGTGGCAGGGTGGTGTGAGGGAGAACTATTGTTCTTTGTTATACAGGTTGGTTCCTGTGTGACTGGAAGTTGGTTCTTCCATCCAGTTGGTGTTGGAACACTTAGGGAGTTGTTGCTTCCTTCTAGTGGGTGCTAGATAAACCTGGAAGTTGGTGCTTCCATCCAGTTGGTGTTGGACCACTTAGGGAGTTGTTGCTTCCTTCTAGTGGGTGATAGTGAAACTTAGAAGTTGGTGCTTCCATCCAGTTGGTGCTGGAACACTTAGGGAGTTGTTGCTTCCTTCTAGTGGGTGCTAGAGAAACTAGGGAGTTGGTGCCTCCTTCTAGTAGGTGCTAGAGAAAAACAAAGAGTTGGTGCTCTCAGCAAGTTGTAGCTTGCAAAACAGAGGTTGTAGCCTCACAATGAGTTGGAGCTCATAAGTATGATAATGTAAAATATGTAAATATTACTTATCATATCAAGAAGAAGAGGTTTTTACCCTTTTTGGGTTTCCTCAGGAAATATTTGTCTCTGTATATTTCATATGTGTGACTGATGTCGAATGTTCTATTTCATACCTCCCTGCATTATTGTGATTGGCATTGAGTGCTCTGTAAAGAGTTTAAAATAAGCATAATTGTTTAAGCACAGTAACAATTGATTGACCCCCCCTCTCAGTTGTCCAACAATTGTTATCAAAGTCAGTTCCTTTTATCTTAAGGTAGATCTGTAAGCTTAAAAATGACAAGTCATGAAGGGACTTCAGCCACTAAACCTCCTATGTTTGATGGAACAAATTTTTCCTTCTGGAAGGGTAGAATGAGAACATACCTAATGGCCTTAGGTGATGATGTTTTGGATGTAGTAGAGACTGGATACATAAAGCCTGTTGTGCTAGCTTCCAAGGATGATAAGTTAGAATTTATCTTTAATGCTAAGGGAATGAATGCTATCTTGAATGGACTTGCAAAAGAAGAGTTTGTAAAGGTGATGCATCTTCAAACTGCCAAAGAAATGTGGGATAAACTTATTAGAAACTATGAAGGAAATGAGAAAGTAAAAGATGCCAAACTTCAAACATTTAGGTTGAAGTTTGAACAACTAAAGATGAATGAAGATGAAACAGTTGGAAAGTATTTTTTAAGAGATGAAGAACTTGTGAATGCCATGAAGAGTCTTGGTGAGAAGAATGAAGAATAAATTTTAGTTTAGAAGATTTTAAGATCTTTGCTTGATAAATTTAATCCAAAAGTCTCTGCAATAGAAGAACTAAATGATCTTAAAACTATGTCCATTGATCAACTCCTACGAACTCTAACTGCATATGAAATGAGAATCAACAAAGATAAATCCACTACTAGAGAAGCATATTTTAAAGCAGACGAGAATATTGATTCAGATTTAGATGATATTGAGGCAAAATTTGTGAGAAGGTTAAAGAAAGGATCAGGAAAATATCAAGGCAAGCTTCCCTTCAAATGTTTTAACTATGGTAAGATAGGTCATTTTGCATCTAAGTGTCCCCATCAGAAAAAGGAACAAAACTCTGATGATGAAAAGAAGTACAAATTCAACAAATATAGTAAAAAGAAAATTTTGTTTGAAAATAATGACAATTCCTCAGAAGACATAGATAGTGATTCATCATGTGAAGACAAAGTGAATGATTTTATGCTTATGGCTATGGTATATCTTGATGATGAGAACACAGGAGGTGAAATGGATGATGAAGAAGATATGGTAGATATGGAAGGTGAATTAATCAATTCGTTGGAAGAAATTAACAGACCCATATGTAAGAAGAGAAAACAAAAACAGTTGTTGATACAGTTCAAGAAAGACAGTAAATAGTCTGATGAAGACTTTGCCCTGCTAAAAGTGGAATTATAAGAGGCAAATAAAATCGAGGACATTCTGAAACAACAGTTATAAGAGAATAAATCAAGGTGTGAAGCCTTAGAAGAAGAAGTAGTGAAAACTAGGAAAGAGTTGGAGAAGTTTCAAGCCTTGTATCATCAGAATATGTCAAGTATCAAAGCCTTAGAAGGATTAGCGACCATTCTGAATCAACAAAGGAATCCAAAGCTTAAAACTGGTTTGGGTTATGAAGAGGGATCAAGTAGTGGTAAGCTAAGAAACAAAGAACCCATCAAGTTTGTCAAATCTACAACCAATGACAACAACAAACCTGCTGAAACAAAGGAAGACAATCAACCGCCCAGGAGGAGTAAAGAAAAAGGTGCCAAGAATGAATCTGTAGAATAGATAAATAATGCACTCCTTGCTCAAGGAAGTCATCAGCATGGAAGAAATTGACCTTCTCAAAGAAGACAACCATTTTCCAGGTACCAAGGATTTTTCTATGGATATTGTCTTTTCTGTTCTAACTTTGGTCACAAAGTTGTAAACTACTCTTTAAAATTTAGATATAAATAAGAAAAACATTCACGGTGTAGATATTTTCCACAACAACGAATGAGACACCCAATTAAAAAACCTCCACAGATTGGAAATCACTTGATGGCTAGGAAAAGGACACAGGTTAAGCATAATAATCATTTTGACTCTTTAATCAATGAACTAGAATGTTACATTTGTCATAACTATGGACATAAAGTTGTTGATTGTCGCTTAAAGAACTATGAATCAGATTTGAATTCCTCTACTGAAAATGTCAAGGTTTGGAAGAAGAAAGAAAGTGATAAGTGTGGATTAGTGTTGTCAACTCAAAGACAAAAGAACCCCTGGAATATAGATAGTAGATGTTCCAAACAGATGAATGGAGAAAAGGATAGGCTTCTGCTTATAAGCAAAATCAAAACAGGAAATGTGATCCTTGAAAATGATGAATCATGTAAAAACAAGGATAAAAGGATGATGAGTTTAAGTAATGGAAAAATGAGATTCTCAGGATGATCTTCCTATAGATGGGATCAAACATAATTTTCTCAATGTAAGTCAAATGTGTGACAGAGGATGTAAAGAGGCGATCCTTTCCAAAGACTGTAAGATAAAGTCTGTAAACTCAGGACAAGTGGTGGCTAAAAGCATAAGAACAAACAATAATGTTGATGTTGAATCCTCCCCTACAAGTAAAGAAGAAGATTCAGATACAATAAAAGAATGTTTAGTTAGAATTTATCCCATGGAAGAAGTAGAAGAAGAATCATGTCATAAGATGCAAGCAGAAGTTTTGAAGGTTGAGAAATAAAACACCCAAAGAAAGTTCTTGAACAACTCCATGACCCTGGATAAGCTCTTGGATAGTCATAGATCACCAAATGACAAATCTGGTGTTGGATAGAACAAAGAAAAATCAGTACTCCTAAGAAACCTGATATAGGTCCTTCATTTGTGAGAAAGAAAAGAAGGTATGAGAGTGGTTGTAGCGGTTTTTTCTTGTGATTGAATATGGTCATAAAAGACTTGGATTGTAGGGATCATGGAATAAAAATGAAATTACAGTAATAAATATTGATGAGAATCAATGGGGAGATCCAAGGGTTATTTAAAAAGTACAAGCTACAATTGTGCAGTGTTCAAGTAGGACAATGACATTCACAGCAGCAACACTCTGATGTACAAAATTATATACATGACATTCTGTAGAGATAACAAGAGGAAAGACCTTGTCAAGGAAAGATAACCTTTTAGAAACAAAGGAGGAGAATAATCAGAAGCAGAGAGAGAACAGTGATAGGGGGAGTCATCTAGTTATGACAAGAAAAGGTTGATGAAGGAGTCCCAGTAAGAGAGGTGAGTAATATTGAGTCTGTTACAGAGGACACAGTTGAAGATGAAGATCAACAGGTCCAAGAATCAGAAGGAGTAGACTCTAGCTTAGATACAAATACTCTGCATGACTCAAATAAGAAAGTTCACCCATTTAGAGGGAGTTTGTATTGGTTGAATATCTGATATCTCCGAAAAGTACTACAACAACTCAGAGGGAGCGTGTTTTCTTTGACATTGATGTCAAAGGGGGAGAAAAGATTCAGGGTTTCTTTGTTGCCATCAATGCCAAAGGGGGAGATTGTTGGCATGTTTTACAGGTAGCGTATTCTTGTCATTAATGGAAAGTACAACAACGATGATGGCTTAAGTATAGGAAGAATGTGCTAGGTGGGCACCAAAAGTAATTTGGGAAGACGCAATAGAGAAAGCTCGATAAGATCAGAAGAGATAATGTAGAGTATGCGTGTTTGTCATTGATGGAAAATATCACGACCGGCAACGCAGGGATAATGGCATGGCAATGGCAAGTTCAACAAGTGATCGTTGGATCCCATTCAGAAGCGTAAACTCCAGGAGTTAAGGAAGCAACTCACGGAAAAAAATCATGAAATGAAAAACCATGACTTAATCTCCATTTCAGAGTTTCAGATACTGGGATTTGGAGGTTTCAAGGACACTCATGACAAGAATGATGAAATTGCAAAATTCGAAACCATGACTTAATCTCCATTTTGGAGTTTCGGATACCGGGAGTTGGAGGTGTCAAGGACACTCATGACAAGAATGATGAAATCATGAAATGAGAAAGATCAGAGCATGTCAAAGACTCCATTTCAGAGTTTTTCAGACTAGGAAATCAAAGATCAAAGGAACTTTAACCTTTGAAGTAGAAAACCCCAAAATCCTGAAATAGGCACATCAATAAAGACTCCATTCTGGAGTTTCACAGACCAGGAAATCAGAGATCAAAGGAACTTTAACCTTTGAAGTAGTGAACCTAGAAATCCTGAAACAGACACATCAACAAAGACTCCATTTCGGAGTTTCACAGATCGGGAAATCAAATATGAAAGGAACTTTAACCTTTGAAGTAGAAAACCCCGAAATCCCGAAGCAGACACATCAACAAACCACATCAGCTAAGGACATGTGGCACAGTCAGGCAATGACAAGTGTCAAGATGATTCAACATTCTAGGCACATGTAAGTCATGAATCAGAGTGACACGTGGCAGTTATTCGACACATGTCAATCCACATGTGACATCAGCAAGTTTACGTCACATCGAAACTTTCTATTTTGGGGTTTTACATAGCAAGTAGAAACTCCACCATCACAAAGTCTCAAACTCCAAAATTACGAAAGGGACTATTGTGAGTCTCGAAAACCCAAAAGGTAAAACTTTGAAATCCCGTCAACCGTCCATCTCAGTGGGTTATGTGAACCGTCCGATCACTTCGGAGATTTTGTGATCATGAATTTTATAATGTTCAAGTCATGATGACTCGAAGGGAAAAACGCCAAAATCCCACCAGTTGTTTGATTAAGAAAAGAAGGGATTAGATTATGAAGTTTTGTGGACCATTGATCTAGCTCCATTTTGGGGATTGCGACTTGGAGTGTCGATATACTTCTTCACAGGAATTCTGAAATGCCGAAATGTCAAAATGCGAAAACACCTTTTGGTGTAGGCTGTGGTCATCGTCAGTGGTCATGTGAGAGGGAGGAGATAGCACCAAGATAAGGTCCTTTTTGACGATCGTAACATGAAGAGTCGAGACTCTTCACCACAGGAATGCCGAAATGTCTAAATTCCAAAATGCGAAATGGAAAAATCAACACGAGACTCTATGCTTGTAATCCAACGGTGTTGGATACTAGGAAATTTGATCAAAGGGATATTGTTTCTCTTCATGATTAATTGTTCAATTACGATTCAGTTAGCAGAACTGAATCATGGTTCTTTTTCTCTTCATCATTAATTGTTCATTTATGATTCAGTTAGTAGAACTGAATCATGGTTCTTGGACAGTTGGAGTTTCATTTGTAGAAGTGTTATTGTTCTATGGATTTGAGGGGTAATTGAAGATGTTGTAGTGGATAAAATAAACACGCAGTGACTATGCATGGTTGGTTGTTTTGAATGAAAAATGAGTTGAACTGTAAGAAAGTGAAAATTACAATATGCGTAGTGTGAGACTGAGAGTATGCGTAGTGTGAGATAAAACTCAGAGATGAGTAAAAAATGAGGAATAGACAGAAGCGAGATGTAGTTTTCTTTTTGAGGCTTGAGCAAGCAAAGCAGAGCAAAAGTGGAGTGGTAGTGAACAACCCAATGAGCAGAACTATGGCATGGTGAAGAGCATGAAGAGGCGTTGTGCATGGAGGATGAAGAAGGTGCACAGATAGTATAAATAGGCAGAACAGAGAAGAGATGGAGGTTGTTGTGGAGAGGAATTACACACGAGGAAATAGCATGCTGAAGGCAAGAGTTGAAATACACAGAAGAGGTGTAATTCATAGAATCAAAATAAGACTTAGAGAATAAAGCATAGCAGAAGAAAAGAACAAAGATGCATAACTGATACAGTAAAAGAAGGTTGAGGTGCACTTGTAGAGAAAAGAAGAAGATCAAAAAGTGCAAGAAGATGCAGGCAGAGAGACAGTGATACAGGAGAGAAGAGAAGCATAGCAGGACAATGATAAGCCTAGTAAGCCAATCACAACTATTGAATCACTGTAATAAGTTTTAGTAGAAAATATTTATAATCAGGGTGGTAGGGAGGTGCTAGGGAGGATTGTTTTCCTCAGAGGTTCAAGTGGGTTCTTGAACATAAGGAGCTGTAGCTTCCATCTGGTTACAGCCAGAAAATCTAGGGTGGCAGGGTGGTGCAAGGGAGAACTATTGTTCTCTGTTATACAGGTTGGTGCCTGTGTGACTGGAAGTTGGTGCTTCCATCTAGTTGGTGTTGGAACACTTAGGGAGTTTTTTCTTCCTTCTAGTGGGTGCTAGAGAAATCTGGAAGTTGGTGTTGGAACACTTAGGGAGTTGTTGCTTCCTTCTAGTGGGTGCTAGAGAAACCTGGAAGTTGGTGCTTCCATCTAGTTGGTGATGGAACACTTAAGGAGTTGTTGCTTCCTTCTAGTGGGTGCTAGAGAAACCTGGAAGTTGGTGCTTCCATCCAGTTGGTGCTGGAACACTTACGGAGTTGTTGCTTCCGTCTAGTATGTGCTAGAGAAAAATAGAGAGTTGGTGCTCTCAGCAAGGTGCAGCTTGCAAAACATAGGTTGTAGCCTCACAATGAGTTGGAGCGCATAAGTATGATAATGTACAGAATGTAAAGATTACTTATCATATCAAGAAGAAGAGGTTTTTACCCTTTATGGGTTTCCTCAGAAAAACTGTCTTTGTATATTTCATATGTGTGAATGATGTTGAATGTTCTATTTCTTACCTCCCTGCATTATTGTGATTGTCATTGAGTGCTCTGTAAAGAGTTTAAAATAAGCATAATTGTTTAAGCATGGTAACAATTGATTCACCCCCCCCCCCCCCCTATCAGTTGTCCAATAGAAAGTATACATCATTTTTTTTTCTGGTGGTAGGTGGCACGTCATGTGGATCCTCATGGTTGAGGAGAAATGAATTTTTGAAGATGACAAAGTGAATTGAATAAGGAAGTACAGGTCCACCCTGAAGATAATTAAAGAAAAAAATTACAAAATAATAAAGTGGCAGGTCGGCCCTATTGTTAAAAGGAAGTGACATAAGGGGTATAAATACATCTCATTAAACATTCATTTTTCAGTATACACAAGTTTGTTAATGAACAAGAATATATAAGTCAAATTTCAGAGGAAATATAAAGTAAAGAAGGTCGAATTTCAAGGGAGGATGAAGTCTGTTGGTGATGTGTTCTAAGGTGTTCGGGGTAAAACAATCATAACATCTTCATATAGCATCCAAATTAAGTGAGACAAATTGCATTGGAAAGAGTACGGGATTTAGTTTCCTATGTACGAATTTCAGAATCTTATGTTAAATATTGAGTGTGGGGCATGATGTACAAGTTTTCTCTCCTAAATAAATCAGAATTGAATAAGGTCTACCATTTTCTCTATAACTCCTTTTATGGTAAGATTCAAGGAGTGAAACTTGGAGGAGTTCCAGAGAATACATTGAGTTATATTATCTACAAGATCAAATTATTCTAAGTGAAGAATTGCAGAAGTTGAAAAAGTCTCAGGAAGAATTAACAGGTTCTATGTGATGGTTGGTTGATGGTGATGATTTAATGTAAATTTTTATTATCTCTCATATATTCTCAAGTGGAAGGAAGGGGCAAGGATGGAGAGGTCAAACCTCTCTTGATATTGGAGGATTGTATCTTCCTTTTGTATTTTTATCCCTCCCTTTATATTTGGAAGTTGTAGCTACCTTGGGAAGTCATTACTTCCCTTAAACCAAAACTAATCGTTGTTTGTCATATATTGTGCATGGTGTATTGTGGTGTATTGGTGTAACTCTTCTACTATTGTTCATTTCTCATTGGATATAATTGAATATATAATCTAGCTGAAGTATAAATTTAAAAAGTTTCCAAATTGTACTTGATATTGATTCACCCCCCTCTCAATATCAACAATTGGTATCAGAGCAGGTTGCCTTCAGAACAGTTTAACCACTGAAAGGGAAATCCTAAGCAGAGATGGATGACCATGAGAACATTTCAAATAGGATTCAAATATTTGATGGAAGAAATTATGCATAATGGAGTGATAGAGTGAAAAATTACCTAACATATTTGGGATTATACATTTGGTACTCAATTGTAAATGGATATGTAATCCCAAATAATGCTCCAACTGATCCAAATGAGAAGAAGCTTATGAGTTCTAATTCAAAATTCAGACATGGTATTATAGGAGAATTGGAACCAACCATTGCTATCAAAGTGATGGGTTGCAACACTGCTAAAGAGGTATGGGACAAACTCAAGAGTATCTATGAAGGTGATCCAAAAGTTAAGCAGGTCAAGCTTCAATGACATAGAGAAGAATTTGAAAATTTGAAGAAGGATGAAAAGGAATATATTGCAACCTATTTTCTTAGAGTTGATGAAGTTGTTAATGTTATCAGAGGATTAGTTGAAGAGATCAATGAATCATTGGTTGTACAAGAAGTGTTGAGATCACTTCTCTTGAAGTATGATTGTAACGTCCCCAAGGCTGAGCCCTGTTGTAAATCAAGTTTATGAAATGAATTGTAATTATGTTTTATAGGCTAGTGAGCCAAGTTTATATAAGTTGGTGGGCTTATGTGATTGTTAGGCCAGAGAGCCTAAGTGTTGAAGGCCAATAACCTAGTTTTGTACATGTATCTATGCATATTATTAATAAAAGTATAAACACCACCGCGTGCAGACCGACCATGATGAATGAGTGATGGGGGACTAAGCTTCCAAAGAGTGGTCAAGGTATTAGGGGCTGGAAGGTGGGAAGAGGGGCTAAGTGTTGAGCCTAGGGGCTTAAGTACTTGGGAATAATAATTTAATACTATTCCAAAAGACATGTGAAATATATGTTTTATCCTAAGTTCTTTTAGAATGACAAGTGACTTCCAAATGGGGAGGAACGCATGTTGATGGAACGCATGAAGTTTCATGGGTAACAAGTGTTAACCCAAGGACATGTAGATAAAATGGTTGGGATGAGCCGTGATGGGGGTTCTTTTCCCATTCCACCGTCAACCGTCTGAGGGGGATTTTGGTATGTCCTCTGCAGGATTACCCTCTTGCATCTCGAAAGCCGAAAAATCCTATGTTGATTTTGGGGAAGCTGGTACATCCTCTATTCTGAATCCTTGAGCTTGTGTGTGGGATCTTTGTCCCTAAACCATGATCATGAGACTATCCAGTAATTGTTGAGCCTATTTGGAAAGAATGTGTTTGTTTTCCCATTGATTGTTATGGCCACACAGTGCTAGACTGCACATGGCTTACTGGCCAGTGTGAGTTCGTGTTGAGCCTGTGTGTAACCTCTCTCTGGGGATGGAGGTGATTGTTGTTGGAAGAGGAAGGTTGTCAGGACTGTGAGCAACTCTCTCCAGGTGAGAGAGTTTGTTGGGAAGTGGTTTCTTCCAGAGAGTGTCAAGCACCAGCTTCGGGCTCTGAGACTTCCTGATCCAGCCTATTTCTGAGACCTAGAGAGGGAGGTGTAGCACTGATGGATTGTTCTTATGAAGGTGTACACTCCCGTGTGGAAAAAACATGTGGTGAATGAGATTTCGTGAGTAGTGGGCGTAAGAAGGAATCCTGGGAAGAATCCCTCCAGTCATTCTGTGCAGTTTTTCCTGTAACCTCAGCCTAGCCTAGGATTCCTTGCCTTGGGGTGGAGCTTAGTCCTAGCTTAGGGATGACCCACTATTGAGGTTGATGAGCAATGTGGTCTAAGGCTGGGAGGTTTATGGAAGGCCTGCACGTGGTTGGTGGAATTACCACCGTTTCAAAGATAAGTCCCAGATTATGTTTTAATTATGTTTTCCATGCCTGTGTATTTATGTTTATCATGTATTCTACTATGCATATGAATTAATGTTAATGCCATGGATTAATTATGTTAGCAGTAATCTTGTGCTGACTCTGAGTTAATGTGTTTAACTTGATTTAAATGCGTGTTATATATAAATAAGTATGAGATTGTTATTCCGCACAGTAGCGTCTACCCAGCTAGAGGTTTGGATGATGGTTGAGGGAGCATTACAGAATGGTATCAGAGCCATGGTTTCAACACTGAGCCTGGATGGGCTGGATAAGTGGTCTTTGGACCGAGGTTTTGAGAATAAATTGTGTTGGGAGGGCCAATTTTAGACCTCAGAATGTTTCTGAGTGTCAACGAGCTACATGACCATGTTACAAATCTCAGGAGGTGTAGCGGTATTATAAAAATGCAGTTGGTGTGGTATATGGCCACAGGGAGGGAGAGAGAGCTCAACACATGAAGTGTTGGAGCCATATGATCTATTTGGGAGGAAAGGAGAACCCTCACGACCGTCATATCTGGAGAACGTGCATGAGGTTTAAAACCCTTTGCAGTTACATAGGAGTGTGGAAATCATGGTACACGAAATCCTGAAACGATCTACACTGTAGATCCTAGGAGAGGAACATGACCATTGGATCAAGTAGATTAATAGAACATAATTTCGTTAAGTGATGGGAAAATCTGAGCGGAGAAAATATTTGCACCCAGATCTACAGCCAGGGTTCCATTCCGTACCCCCTTCATCATTCTATCTTTAACAAGGGGGGGGGGTACGGAATTGAGTGCACAGGTTTCAACGGTTTATATTGGGGTGCTTGGATCTATGAACAAGATTGGATTCTGTACCCCCTTTTCCTTTCTACCTTTAA
>ML786746.1:442724-460152 GCA_009831015.1 Picea engelmannii | reverse complement strand
GGGGGGGGGGGGGGTTTGGAATGGGCGACTTTGCGTGGGTCACCGTATCATCCCGTCATGATTGCCTCCACCTTTTCACCTTCCGCCATCTGTCTTCCACTCTATATCTCACTTCCACTCATGGGTGTGTACCACGTGTTAGTGGGTCGAAAAGAAAAGTGAGAATGGTGGGACCAGATGACATTGTTGGCAGTGATGTGGACCCTCCTGAGGGTGCCACTTGCCACTGTGGATGTGGGAGACAGTTGTGCTATGTGGGCCCGGAGGGTAAAGTAAATCAGGATTTCGAAAGTCGGGGGTTGGAAAGGAAAGCAAGTCTAAAAGATTCAAGGACCTAAACCCGAAGTCTCGAAGTCCCAAAATCTTTGAAGATGGAAGAACTGCAATGGATTTTAACCGTTGGATGTTGGGTAAACGTAGACTATTGATCCATCCAATGTATGCAAATTCGGTAAATCGGAACTCCAAGAGATAGTTGTGTGTGCCTTAAACTCTTCGAAGGCTGAAGGCCCGAGTAACACCTAGTATTCTAGCACTTGGTCATGACCCTTGATCACGTGGGTAGGGACTAAGAAAGAGGGAGCTATCACCCAAAAGTATAGAGCCAAGCAGAGCTTAGAAAAATTGTGCAATCAAAATGTTTTCTTATTCACGTTGGTTTATGAATGTTGTAGTTTTATTAAGGGTTTAAGGCCTAAAAAACTTCGGTTGACTGCACGTTGTGTGTGCAAAGCTCAATGAGTGTCAGGACAACTGCGAATCGATGCCGAGTATATAAATGGAAGAGGTGAGGAGTGCCTCTGATTCAGAGAACGAAAGAGAAGGAAGGGATGTCAACTTGGGAGTCGAAGGATAAAACTCTAATGGGCATGGAAAAGACATGGATAAGGAAGGACATATGATGAGACTCATTGAAATATTGCAAAAATATGCCCAGGCTCGCTGAGCAGATAGTCGAAATCTCATGAGGGTCAGGGATCAACAAGGTGAATTCAACTTAAATATGTTGAAGAGCCTGGAAAGAATAGAAAGGAAATTGGAGAAGGAGAGTGACTCAAACAAGACAGAGAGTCGCAGGACCCCTGAGAGGAGAAGAATATCGAGGAGTGGTAGAAGACATCATCGTCGCTACCCAACTAATTCCAGTAGGGAGGCACATAGTAGTTCAAGCCCATCTCCTACCAGAAAGCACAGGAGATCTGGGATGGATGAATTGAAAGGGGAAATGAACAAGATCAAGCCTCCAACGTTCAATGGAGAACATAAGAAGGAGGAAGATGCTGAAACATGGTTGCTTGGCATGAGGAAATATTTCCAACTACAAAATTATTGCTCTCATGCAGAAGGAAGAATTGTGATGTATCAACTAAAAGGAAAAGCATCCATGTGGTGGGATCAGTTTGTTCAGGTGAAACACATTAGAGAGAAAGATATCACTTGGAAGGAATTCAAGAGGTATTTCGAGAGGAAATACCTGACTAAAAGATACTACGATAGAAATATGAAGGAGTTATTTGAACTCAAGCTGGGCAACATGACCATTGATGAATACGAACGAAGATTTTTGGAATTACTGAAGTATGTTCCATTCATCAAAGATGAGTCTGTCAAGATTCAGAGGTATTTGAGTGGACTGCCACCTTCCATTGGTGACAAGATTTAGTATGATTATCCTAAGACTATGGAAGAAACAATAAGAAGGGAGAAATGCCTGTATGAACAACAAAGAGAAAAACCTACCTTTCGGAAGGCTTGGGATGACCAAAAAAAGTTTAATAAAGAATAGAGGAAGAAGGGAAACAAACCTCCCTTTTTCAGAAATAGTCCTCAAGGACATCCATCATTTAGAGAGCTGAGAATGGCTGAAGTAGAGGAACAAAGGCATAGATAGACACCCATTCAGTGTTGGGGCTATAAAGAGAACCACAAGTACAGAGATTGTCCCCATAAAAATGGCAAAGCAAGAGTTGTCCATAATGTTCAACAAGTTGAAATAGTGGAGGACATGGGCAGTAGAATGCCAAGGATCTATGCAGCCCTGGACAACATGCAAGTTGAATTTTAATCGCACAAGATTGAAGTGGAAGGTATGATTAACAAACAACCATTTATTATTTTAATTGATTCAGGGGCTATCCATAGTTATGTAGATCCTAGGGTGGTGGAAAGTTTTCATTTATCAAAAAGCAAACATGAAAAGTCTTGGTTAGTGCAGTTGGCTATAGAGGAAAGTCACTGAGTTGGTTAAGTCTTGTCCTATGGACATGAAGGGATTGAGCATGAAGGCTAAACTGAATATTCTGCCTTTAGGCTCTTACGACTACTTAATTAGGATGGATTGGTTGGACCAGCACCATGCCCTTCTGGACTGTCGTAGCAATAAGTTTACATGCCTGGATGAGGAGGGGAATCAGAAAACTTTCCAAGGGATTTCCAGAGCTATGGTTGTTAGAGAAATCTCAGCAATGCAGCTGAAGAAGTGCTATAGATAAGGTTGTCAATTGTTTGCATCCCGTGTGGAGGAAGCATCCAGAGATGAAGTTTCAAAAATTGGAGACCATGTGGTACTCACAGAGTTCAAGGATGTATTCTAGGAAGTACCTGGACTACCTTCGAAGAGAGACATTGATTTTTTCTATAACTTTGATGCCTGGAGAAGCCTCAGTTTTGAAATCTCCTTATAGAATGAGTACGCCAGAATTAAAAGAGTTGCAATTTCATCTTGAAGAGCTTCTAAAGAAGGGGTACATTCACCCAAGCATGTCACCTTGGGGTGCCCTGGTCCTGTTTCTGAAGAATAAGGACATGACGTTGAGGTTGTGCATTGATTTCAGACAATTGAACAGAGTAACTATCAAGAATAAGTACCCTCTTCCAAGGATTGATGATCTTTTCGATTAGTTGAAAGGTGCAAAAAAAATTTTGAAGATAGGTCTCAGATTGGGATATCACCAGGCAAGGATAAAGGATGAAGACATCAGCAAGACCACCTTCAGAACAAGGTATGGTCATTACGAGTTCACAGTGGTACCGTTTGGGCTATCGAACGCACCTGTTGCTTTTATGTGCTTGATGAATGGTGTATTTAGGGAATATCTAGACAAGATTGTCATAGTCTTCCTGGATGACATTTTGGTGTATTCCAAGTCAGAGGAAGAGAATGAACAACACCTAAGAATGGTGTTGCAAGTGTTGAGAGAAAACCAACTGTATGCCAAGTTGATAAAATGCTCATTTTATCAAAGGCAGATACATTACTTGTGGCACATTATTTCAAAAGAAGGGATCATTGTGGATCCTGAGAAGGTTGAGGCCATCCGAGAATGGTCAACGCCAAGGAATGTGGTGGAAGTTAGATACTTTATGGGTCTGGAAGGCTATTACAGAAGTTTTATCACAGGGTTCTCAAAGATAGTTCACCCTATCACTTCTTTGCAAAGGAAGGAGAAAAAGTTTCAGTGGACTAAAAAGTGTGAGAACAGTTTCGAGGGATTGAAGGAGTTGTTAACCAGTCCTCTAATCTTCAGGATTGTAGATCCAATTGTGGATTTAGTGGTGTGCACATATGCGTGTAAAGAAGGGTTGGGAGGATTTCTCAGCCAGAATGGATTTGTAATTTGTTATGAGTCCAGGAAGTTGAAAGAGAAAGAAAAGAATTATGCCACTCACTATTTCGAGTTGGCAAAAATCATTCACGCTCTGAGGAAATGGAGAAATTACCTCATGGGAAGGAAATTTGAATTGAGAACAGAACATAACGGTCTGAAATATTTATTTGATCAGCCAACCTTAAATGCTAGACAAAGCAGGTGGCTGGAATTTCTGTGTGAATACGACTTTGATATCAAACATATCAAAGGGAAGGAAAACAAGGTGGCCAATGCACTCAGCAGAAAGGTGCATGACTTACATGCTTAATCCATTAGCATGTATAGGACTGATATTAAGGATAGAATTTTCGAAGCTGGAAATGTAGATTTGTAGTACAGAGACTTGGTAGCAAAGCTATAACAGAGTGAGAGACCACAGAAAGAGGAAAATTACACCTTGGAAGCGGATGGAATACTTCTGTACAAAAACAGAGTGTATATACCCAATGTCCAGGATTTGAAACTTGCAATTCTAAGAGAAATGCATAACGTGACTTATGTTGGACACCCTGGATATTAGAAGACTGTGGCAGCAGTCAAGAGACATTACTTTTGGAAGGGTATGAAGAAAGAGATCGTTGAATACATCACTAGATGTATAGAGTGACAGAAAGTTAAAGATGATCATAGGCACCCAACAGGGTTGCTGCAACCTTTGCCCATTCCTGAATGGAAGTGGGAAGTGGTGATAATGGATTTTATTACAGGATTGCTCAGAATGAGCAAGCTGCATGATTCGATCATGGTGGTGGTGGAAAAGATTAAAAAAGATGCCCATTTTATTCCACTGAAAACTACTCAGAAGGCAGGAAATGTTGCTGATATTTTCTTAAAGGAAGTGGCACGATTGCACATAATTCCTAAAACTATTGTCTCTGGCAGAGACCCAAAATTCACCTCAAATTTCTGGAAAGGATTGTTCAAAGGATTCAGAACGAATCTAAATTTTAGTATAGCGTATCGTCCTGAGTTTGATGGACAGTCAGAGAGGGTGAACATAGTAATAGAAGACATGATGAGAATGTATATGATGGACAAACCATCAAGATGGGAAGACTACCTACACTTGGTAGAATTTTCCTACAATAATGGGTATCATGCATCATTGAAGATGAGCCCATTTGAAGCACTTTATGGAATAAATTGAAACACTCCAGTGAGTTGGGATAATCCAGCTGATAGAGCAATAGTTGGGCCAGAGTTGCTCAAGGAGATGGAGGACCAAATGTTAAAAATTAAGCAGAATTTGAAACCTGCTCAGGACAAGCAGAAAATTTATGCTAATAAGAACATAACCCACAGATAATTCAAAATGGGTGATCATGTTTTCCTGAAAGTGAAAACTAACAGGAGTTCCCTGAAGTTGGGAAGTTGTGCCAAATTGGCAGCCAGATTTTGTGGGCTATTCGAAATCCTGGAAAGGATTGGGCTAGTTGCATACATGCTTGCATTACCTGCATCTATGACTATACATAATTTGTTTCATGTTTCATTTCTTAAGAAATATATACCTGATGCTAATCATGTTATCGATTGGAATGTGATTCGGGTGGAAACAAAAGGTGTCATACAAGTGCATCCTATGCGCATATTGGACAAGAAAAAAAAATCTCTGGAATCAAGCTATAAATCTTGTAAAGGTCCAGTGGACCTGGTACGGTCCTGAGGACGTGACATGGGAGCATAAGGATGTTATGTGGGAAGAGTACCCACATCTTTTTTAAAATTTTGAAAAGCTTGCAGATATAGTGTAAATTTGCACTCAGGACCGTGCAGAAATAAGGGGAGGGGGGTTGTAATGTCCCCAACGTCGAGCCTTGTTGTAAATCAATTTTATGAAATGAAACGTAATTATTTTTTATAGGCTGGTGAGCCAAGTTTATATAAGCTGGTGGGCTTATGTGATTGTTAGGCCAGAGAGCCTAAGTGTTGAAGGACAAGAGCCTTTTTTTGTACATGTATCTATGCACATTATTAATAAAAGTATAAACACTACCGCGTGTAGAACGACCACGATGAATGAGTGATGGGGGACTAATCTTCCACAGAGTGGGAAAGGGATTAGGGGCTGGAAGGTGGTAAGAGGGGCTAAGTGTTGAGCCTAGGGGCTTAAGTACTTGGGAATAATATTTTAATATTATTCCAAAAGACATGTGAAATATATGTTTTATCCTAAGTTATTTTGGAATGACAAGTGACTTCCAAATGGGGAGGAACACATGCTGATGGAACGCATGTAGTTTCATGGGTGACAAGTGTCAACCCAAGTGCATGCAGATAAAAAAATTGATATGAGATATGATGGGGGTTCTTTTCCCATTCCACCGTCAACCATCTGAGGGGGATTTCGGTCTGACCTCTGCAGGATTACCCTCGTGCATCTCTAAAGCTGAAAAATCCTGTGTTCATTTCTAGGGAAGCCGGTACATCCTCTGTTCTGAATCCTCAATCCTGTGTGTGGGATCTTTGTCCCAAAACCATGACCATGAGACTATCCAGTAATTTATGAGCCTATTTGGGAAGCCCATGTCTGTTTTCCCATTGACTGTTATGGCCATGTAGTGCTGGATTGCATGTGGCCTACTGGCCAATGTGAGTTTGTGCTGAGCCTGTGTGTAACCTCTCTCCAGGGAGGGAGGTGATTGTTGTTGTAAGATGCAGGTTGTCAGGCATTTGAGCAACTCTCTCCAGGTGAGAGAGTTTTTTGGGAAGTGGTTTCTTCCAGAGAGTGTCCAGAACCAGCTTCGGGCTCTAAGACTTTTTGATCCAACATGTTGTCGAGATGCAGAGAGGGAGGTGTATCACCGATGGACTATGCTTGTGAAAGTGTATACTCCCGGGAAGAAAAGGCATGTGGGGAATGAGATTTTTTGAGTAGTGGGCGTAAGAAGGCATCCTGGGAAGAATCCTTCCATTCATTTTGTGCATTTTTCTCTGTAACCTCAACCTAGCCTAGGATTCCTTTCCTTGGGGTGGAGCTTAGTCCCAACTTGAGGGTTACCCACTACTGAGCTTGATGAGCAGTGTGGGCTAAGGCTGGGAAGTTCGTGGAAGGCCTGCACGTGGTTGGTGGAATTACCACCATTTCAAATATAAGTCCCAGATTATGTTTTAATTATGTTTTGCATGCCTGTGTATTTATATTTATCATGTATTATGCTATGCATATGAATTAATGTTAATGCCATGGATTAATTATGTTAGTAGTAATCTTGTGTTGACTTTGAGTTAATGTGTTTAAATTGATTTAAATGCATGTTATATATAAATAAGTATGATATTGTTATTTCACACAGTAGTGTCTGCTTGGCCAGAGGGTTAGATGATGCTCGGGGGAGCGTTACAATGATGCTAAGGTATCTGCCATTGAAGAAACTAGAGACTTGACCAAAATGACAATGGATGAATTACATGGGTCTCTTATATCATATGAAATGAGAATAGGTACATAAAGTGACCAACCAAACAATGAAGCACCCTTTAAATCCATAAAAAAGACAAAAGACAAGGATAACGAGCTTGATGAAGAAATAACAAATATCGTAAGAAGGTTCCAGAAGGGAAGTTGAAGATACAAAGGTAAGTCTCCTCTCAAATTCTTTAACTGTTGTAGAATAGGACATATTGTTGAAAACTACTACTATAAAAACAGAAGTCTCAACAACAAAAATAGCTTGTACTCCAAGGATGATGAAATCTTCTTATATGAGAGTGATGAAGAAGATAGTGATGGAGGAGAAGTCATATTCATAACCTAAGAAACATAGGATGATGATGACAAGAGTTATAAAGAAGAAGAAATCATTTCTGAAGAAGATTCAGATGAAGAAACCAACCTTGATTCCTTTTGGGGATAGAAAGACAATGCAGAGAGTGAACAAGAAGATGAGAATATTGAAAACTTGAAGCATGTTGAAATTGAAAATAACAATCTTATAAACATAAACATAATACTAAAAGGTGAATTGAGCAGTTTTGAAGAAGAGAATTACAAGCTTGAAAAGACCATTTATAGCTTGAAGGAACAATTAGAAGATTATGAGAAATTGAAAGAAGAATTGGATCACTCAAAAGGGGAACTACTATTGACAATAGAAAAGTTGAAGAACTTTGAAAAAATGCACTGAAAAATTAGATGAGATCCTTAGTAGTCAAAGATCTCCAAATGACAAGACATGACTAGGATACAATGACAGTTTGAAGACAACAAAACAAGAGAAGGAAGATGAAAATGATGAAACCAATACTCCATAAACATTTGAACAACAAGATAGAAGACTAGAATTCAGAAGGAATGATACATCAAGAAGATCCTCTCCCATCATGTATGAAAGCAATCATTATGAATGAAACTATAGAAGAATAGATCGTGAAACCAGATGGATCACACCACAAATAAGACCACTTACTCCCATGTATCAAAATTTATTTCTTGAACATCATTATACTTGTGGAAATTTTGGACACAAGGAAATAAATTGTAGAATCAATGAAAGGAATAACTACGCAAGCTACATGAATGGTGAAAATAGTAGATATGGAAATGTTCGTAGACCTGTCAACATAAATTATAATCCATTTGATCCATTAATGGATCAAAATATTATATGCTACAAGTGCAATAATCTTGGTCACAAAGCATGAGATTGCAGAGAGATGAAGGAAGATAATCGTATGCCAAATGTCCCTATACCAAATACAACATGGAAAAGGAATGAAATTCCACACAATGAAAACTGTCGAATAGCATTGGTCTCTAAAGATTGCAAAGAAGAATATGAATGGTTCATAGACAATGGATGCTCATCTCATATGACCCGAGATCAAATCATATTTGTCAGCTTGAAGAAAAAGGGTGGAAATGTTGCATTTGGAGATGACACATCTACCAAAATACTTGGAAAATGAACTGCAAATCTTGGAAGTGAAAATGTAAATGCAAGAAAAGTACTATTGGTTGAAGATCTGAAGAATAATCTCCTCAGTGTTAGAAAAATATGTGATCAAGGATACACTCTTACGTTTGACTCCCTAAAATGTAAAATAAGACAAAATAACTCAGGAAGATTGGTTTCAACTACAAAAAGAAGACCAAAAAACATATACATCCTAGACATGAAGAAGAGAGAGAATATAAAAGCCGCACAAAAGGATTCCAAGGAAGAAAAAGTCCCAAAGACAAAAAATAAGGATGAAGTATTATTGAGTGCCACATGTTCAGGGGGAGCATCCCCAAAGAAGAAGGTCACCTTATGTCATTGAACTCACAGGGAGAAACCCCACCCTTTACGATTGATGTAAAAGGGGGAGAGTAAATTGGGATCATGATGACAGGGGGACCATGAGTGTTGCCATCAATGAAAAAGGGGGAGATTGCTGGAATATTGGTTGTTGCCATTGATGTCAACCCTAGTCATTGGTTTTGGACCCCAATATTGATGAAGGTATTTGGACATGAAGGATAGTGCACATGAAGATAAAACACCCAAGGATGGATACTATACATCATGTTGTTTCTGGTGGTAGGTAGCACATCATGTGGATCCTCATGGTTGAGGAGAAATGAATTTTTGAAGATGACAAAGTGAATTGAATAAGGAAGTATAGGTCGACCCTGAAGATAATTAAAGAAAAGAATTACAAAATAAGAAAGTGGTAGTTCATCCCTAATGTTAAAATAAAGTGACATAAATGGTATAGATACATCTCATTAAACATTCATTTTTCAATATACATAAGTTTGTTAATGAACAAGGATATATAAGTCTAATTTCAGAGGAAATATGAAGTAAAGAATGCCGAATTTCAAGGGAGGATGAAGTCTTTTGGTGATGTGTTCTAAGGTTTTCTAGGAAAAACATTCATAACATCTTCATAAAGAATCCAAATGAAGTGAGACAAATTGCATTGGAAAGAGTACGGGTTGTAGTTTCATGTGTAGGAATTTCAGAATCTTGTGTTAAATATTGAGTGTGGGGCATGCTATAAAAGTTTACTCTTCTAAATAAAGAAGAATTGAATAAGGTCTACCATTTTCTCTATAACTCCTTTTCTGGGAGGATACAAGGAGTGAAAATTCGATGAGTTTCAGATAATACATCGAGTTATATTATCTATAGGATCAGAGTATTCTAAGATGTGAATAATTTTAGAAGTTGAATAAGTCTCTGGAAGCATGATCAGGTTCTATGTGATGGTTGGTTGATTATGATGATTTAATGTAAAGTTTTATTATATATCATATATTCTTGGGTGGAAGGAAAGGGAAAGGATGGATAGCTTGATGCAGTAGTATCGTTAGTGTCGTCAGCAAGAACACATGGAAATAAATTTTAGTGCTCAAGAATCATTTCAGAATCTCATACATTGGGAGTTACTGCGAATCCTTTGGGAAGATGATGAAGAACAGAAGAAGATCAAGTGCTTGGAGGTGGAATGATCATGAGAGATCAGGGAGTTTCACTCAGAGTCTTGAATGTAACTGAACTTAGGTAGCAGTTAGGTTTTAGTTTTTGAGGTAGATGAGTAGTCAGGGGAGCCCTAAGGACCCTCTAAATTAAATATAGGTTTTGTACGCCCAAATGAGGTTGCTACGAGTTAGTAGGAATTTTATGAGGTTTAAGTTATTATTTTGATATTATTTGTAGCCATTTACTTTTGAACGAATATGACAGAGGAAAAATGACCCAAATTCATAGTACTGTTACTATTTGCAATTCTATTTTATTGTGTTTTCATAAATGAATGAATTTCGTTATGAATGGATGAAATTGTGAATGTTAGTATAAGTTTCAATTATTTCTCTTCTGTTGAGTGAGTGCAAGGTTTTCACATTGAACACAAGGAGTGCATTGATAGAATTTGTTTTGATTATGAAGCTCGGAAGAGATAACATGAAACTTTCCCTTTGAAAGGAGTGTAAAGAGACTGTTTTCAGGTGTGCACAGTCACCCGCAAGAACCAAGTCTTGCGTAAGAATTTGCTGCAAAGAGTGCACAGATCTAGAATTCAATTCAACTAAGTTTCGAAGGGACTTCGTAAGAGTCAAAGGAGAAGAAAGCGAGAAATATCAGAAGGGATAATGACTTCTACAAGTGCAGATGAGGTCTAATAAATAGACTCGTGGGAGGAACAAAGGTCAAAGCCTTTGAATACCTACAAATCTTATAAATCAAAAGAATTAATAAACTCAATAAGGGAAGTGAAAACTATCGTTGGATCAGCTGCAGAGGAAGAGATTTGGTCATCAAATATCGCATCTAGACACTCATAAGAATGCACAGAGGGAGATTAGATCTAGACCGTTAGATCTAAGTGCGAGGACCAATAGTCGTTGGATACAGAGGTAAGTGCACGAACTTTAACATTCTTGAAATGCACGGGGTAAGAAGACTCACAAAAGACAAGTTTGTGATTCCACCACAACCATTGGATCATGGAGAGATCTAGACCATCGATCAGAGGTAAGCGCAGAATCGACAATCGGGATTTTGGAGCACGGATAAAGATATCTTCCAAATTCATGAAACACGAATTCACAAGTTAATATGAGCCGTTAAATCGTGGGGATTTGTGAGCCATCGATTTGACACTCACAAATATCGGGAAATCAGGAATCGGGAGAATAGAGGTGAACCAACCTCCAAAGTCATGCAACGTGAAATCATGATTTGATCATATCCATCGATCGAAGGAAGATTGTGGACTGTATATCCAATCATATCGATAGTTCACGATACGCGAAATCCTGACGCTCTTGAGAGTTGAGCCCCGGGTTATGACTGAAGGTCACATTAAGGGAAGACAAGGGAGGAGCTATTACATGCTAGGCTCCTGTCAGGGTTTCATAGGTCAAGAGAATTAGGGTGACTCACATGCAAGGACCCAACATGAGAAATTGTGAAACGCCTTTTGGGTTAGACTTGTGGTCACAGCCCATGGTCACGTGAAGGAAACTTGTGCCTAGTGCTTGTTCGCGCGGGTTGAGTTACACATAAGACCTGTGGATATTTTGTGAGGATTCCAGAAAGTAATCTAAGTAATCAAAGAGTTGTTCCAGCTCGAATATTGAGAAGATCCAATGACCGGGATGTTAGTAGACCCTACTGTGGTGGGGGCACTGCATCAAGTGGTATTAGATCCTTTTTACAAAAATGATTCATGTAGGCCGAGGAGAGAATACATTAAAGAAGAGATAGTATGATACCATCAAGTGGTATCAGAGTGAATTTTTGTCTGTAGATTTCAAGCAAAGAAGATAAAGGAGACAAAAGAACTCAAAGTTGTACTTTGTGTGTGAGAGAAAGTCAACACAATGCCACCAAGGAGACAAGTGGAACAACCTTTAGCCAATCGAGTTGTAGAAAGGAAGATGTGAGAACTTCGTGCAAGATTGGAGGCCATGGAGGCAGTGTAGAGAAGAGCACCTGATTCTGGAGACATCAGCGATGTAGAGAGTTAAGAAGTAGAAATTGAAGAAGCTAAAGGAGAGAATGTTGTGGAGGAATGCTTATTGAGAGGAGTTGTTAGATTGGTAGCTAGAGTCAAGATAGAGGTCCCAATGTATGAAGGCAATTTGGATGTTGAAGAGTTGTTGGATTGGGTAAGATCCATGGACAAATATTTCAACTATGAATATGTTGATGAGGATAAGAGAGTGAGACATGTTGTCATAAGACTCAAAGGACATGCAACATTGTTGTGGTATGAACTACAGGCTAAGAGGAGAAGCAAGGGAAAAGAGAAGATAAAGAATTGGGACAGAATGGTAGCCAAGCTGAAGGAAAAATCCATGCCGAAAAATTATCAGATTAATCTATTCAGGAAGCTACAGAACCTTAGACAAAAGGGTATGATAGTTAAAGAATACACAAAGGAGTTCTACAAGATGAACATTAGAACTGGATAAAGAGAGAAGGATGAAGAAGAAATTGGCAGGTATATAAATGGCCTGAGGTATGAAATCTAGGATGAGATCAACATGATGTCAGTAAGGACAATGGAGGATGATTATCAGTTTACACTGAAGGAAGAGGAGAAGTTGGCCAGAAAAAAAAAACCAACGAGGTAGAGGTAAAAGCCCAGTCCTGAACAAAGGCAATGGAGTTGCCCATGACAAGGCACAAAAATCCAAAAATGAGACTGAGGAACCACATAGTCACTCAGAACGAGGAGGAAGTTCTTGAGGAAGACAAGACAGTGGAAGAAGTTATTCCAGAGGAAGAGGAAGAGGCAGAGGAGGAGAAGTGATATGTTACACCTGTGGAAAGGTAGGACATAAGTCTTGGGAATGTATCGAGAGAAAGAAATAAGGAGAGGGTGAAGCTCACATTTTGGAAGCACAAAGAAGAATTGTTGAAGCAAAAGGAGAAGAGGATGGAACATCCCTGATGTTGAGAAATGTTCTCTTAAAACCTAAGGCAGAAGTTGAGAAGCCAATGTAGAGAAACAACCTATTTAGGACATCTTGCAAGAATAAAGATATAGTATGCAAGGTGATAATTGAAAGTGGGAGCACTGACAACTTAGTATCCATAGAGATGGTGGAGAAATTGGAGCTAGAGACAACTGCACACCTAAAGCCATATAAAGTCTCATGGTCATAGAAAGGACCCCAGGTAATGGATACTAAATAATGCTTAATTGAATTTAAGATAGGAGGATATAGAGATGAAACCCTATGTGATGTAATTCCCATGGGTGTATGTCATATTTTGTTGGGAATACCATTGCAGTTTGATAGGAATGTCATTCATGATGGGAGGAATAATACATACACCTTGGATAAGAATGGTAGGACACACATGTTACTAACAATAGAGGAAAATAAAGTGAAAGAGGAAGCCAACACAAGAATACTTCTCAATAATGGGAAGGAACTCCTGAAGGAAGTAAAGAAAGGACATGAGATGCAGTTTGATGTGGTGAGGAAACCTAGATTTTTCCTTACAAGTACTTCAATGGATGATTTTCTTGAATAAATTCAGAAGTTGTTGGATTATTTTGCAGACATAATGGTGGATGAACTGCCTAACTTATTTCCAACCATCAGAAGTATCAGCCATCATATCAATTTAATACTAGGAGCAAGTCTGTCAAACAAAGAAACATACAGACTGACACCTTGAGAGAATGAGGAGGTAAATAATCAAGTCCATGAGTTGTTAGAAAAGGGTTTGATCAGAGAGATATTGATTCCATGCACAGTGCCAACTATGTTGAGTCCAAATAAAGATGGAGGATGGAGAATGTGTACAGACTCAAGAGCCATTAACAAGATCACGATGAGGTATATATTTCCTTTGCCAAGAATGGAAGATTTAATGGACTGTTTAAGTGGATCAAATTTCTTTTCTAAGATAATTTTGAAAAGTGGGTATCACCAGATAAGAATGAGAGAAGGTGATGAATGGAAGAAAAACTTTAATACAAATGGATTGTTATGCCATTTGGATTAACAAATGCCCTGAGTACTTTCATGAGGTTGATGAATGAACTACTGAAAGATTTCATTGGCAAGTTTGTGTTTGTATATCTAGATGATATACTCATATTTAGCAAGACTAAAGAGGAGCATTTGAGACACCTGAAACTAGTGATGAGGAGACTACAGTAGGAGAAGATGCTAATAAATCTGAAGAAGTCCTCTTTTATGAAGACATAACTCATTTACTTGGGTTTTGTGATCTCTTCAAATGAACTGAAGATGGATCCATAAAAGGTGAAAGCAATCAAAGAATGGTCGTCACCAAGAAGCATGTTTGAGGTAAGAAGCTTCCATGGATTAGCAATTTTTTATAGGAAATTCATCAGAGACTTCAGTGGAATTTGTGCACCAATGATGGATACAGTGAAGAAGAAGCACAAGTATTTTAAATGGAGAGAGGAGGCCGAGAGGAGCTTCAATACTCTGAAGAAGAAAATAACAGAGTGACCAATTCTAGTCTTACCTAAGTTTGAAAAGACATTTCGAGTGAGATGCGATGCAAGTGGAGTTGCAATTGGAGCAGTTTTGAGCCAGGACAATAAACCTGTTGCCTATTTCAGTGAGAAGTTGAATGAGACTAAGAGAGAATATTCCACATATGATAAGGAGTTTTATTCCATAATTCAAGCCTTGAATAAATGGAGACATTACCTTGTCCCACAAGAATTTGTCTTGTATAGCGACAACCAAGCTTTAAAATATCTAACTAGACAGGAAAAATTGAATCGGAAGAATGCAAAGTGGATTAAGTTTATGCAAAATTTTACTTTTGTCATAAAACATATTGTTGGTAATGCTAACAAATTTATTGATACATTGAGTAGGAGATGTTTGATTCTACAGGAATTTCAAGTGAAGACCTTGGGGTTTGAACACCTTAAGGAAATGTACAGTGATGATCCAGATTTCAAGGAGGCATACGAATCATGCGTGAATCCTGTGCTAGGAGATAGGAACCAATGGGAATAATATATGATTCAAGAGGGATTGTTGTTCAAAGGCAATTAGTTGTGCATACCAAAATGCTCAATGAGGGATAACCTTTTGAGGGAAAAACATAGTGGAGGATTGCTTGGACATTTCAGCCATGATAAAACATTTGCACAGTTGAGAAGTTCATACTATTGACCAGGTATGAGGAAAGAAGTGATGAAATTTGTGAAAAAATGTAGAATCTTCCAACATGCAAAAGGAAAAAGACAGAACATTGGATTGTATCAACCATTGCTAATACTAGAGATGCCTTGGGATGCAATAAGCATGGACTTTGTGTTAGGACTTCTAAGAGCACAAAGAGGATGTGATTCCATATTTGTGGTGGTGGATATATTTTCAAATATGGCACACTTTAGTCCATGTCAGAAGACCAGTGATGCAACACATGTTGCAAATCTCTTTTTCAAGGAAGTTGTGAGACTTCACGGCCTACCCAAAAGCATCGTCTCGGACAAAGACACAAAATTTGTTGGTCATTTTTGGAGAACACTGTGGAAGAAGTTGGAGATGGATCTGTCCTTTAGCTCAGCTTATCATCCTCAGACAGATGGGCAGAATGAGGTGGTAAACAAAAGTTTGGGAAAAAATTTTAGGAGTCTGGTCCCTGAGCATCATAACCAATGGGATCAAATTCTGCCACGAGAAGAATTTGCATGCAATGACTCACCAAACATAAGCACTGGAAATATCCCATTCTAGATATTGTATGGAATGAAACCCAGGGGATTATCTGAGATGAGATACTTGGGACATAGTGATATCAGAAGAACTGGAGTAGAAGATTTTGTTGCATAAATGAAGAAGCTCCGTAGCCAGATCAGAGGACAATTACAGAACTCTAGCCAAGAGTACAAGCATAGAGTTGATCAACATCATAGATAAATTCAATTTGAGGTGGGAGATCAAGTTATGGCACATCTCAGAAAAGAAAGGTCCCCTAGGGGAACGTATAACAAGTTAAAAATGAAGAATATAGGGCCATGTAAGATCTTGAGGAAGTTTTATGAAAACACATATGAGATTAAGATGCTAGATGATGTGGGCATATCACCCATATTCAACATTTCAGACTTGTATCTGTATTGGAAATATGACGTAGAGGGATCAAAAGATCAAGATAAGATTTAGTGGGAGAAACAAATGACTGTAGTAGAAAAAACACAGATGGATAAGATCATTGATCATATAATTAGCAAGAAGACCAGGAGGAAGAACTCTTTTGAATATCTGGTCAAGTGGAAGGGACACCCAATACAAGATGCCAGTTGGGAAAATGAAGCTAATATCCAGAAGCATGAAAATTCGATGCAGGAGCTCATGGACAGGAGTCGATGATTTTTTTTCCAGGGGGAGTATGATGCAAGAGGATAGTCAACATCATCAGCAAGCACATATGGCAGAAAATTTCAGCACTCGAGAATCATTTTAGAATCTCAAACTCTGGGAGTTACTGCAAATCCTTTGGGGAGTTGATGAAGAACATAAGAATATCAAACACTTGGAGGTGGAATGATCATGAGCGATCGGGGAGTTTCACTCCGAATCTTGAATGTAACTAAACTTAGATAGCAGTTAGGTTTTTCATTTTTGAGGTAGATGAGTAGTCAGGAGGAGCCCTAAGGACCCTCTGAGTTAAATAGAGGTTTTGTACGCCCAAATGAGGCTTTTGCGAGTTAGTAGTAATTTTCTGAGGTTTAAGTTATTGTTTTGATATTAGTTGTAGCCATTTAATTTTGAATGAATATGACAGAGCAAAATTGACCCAAATGCATAGTACTTTTATTGTTTACAATTCTCTGTTATTGTGTTTTCATAAATGAATGAATTTCATTATGAATGGATGAAACTGTGAATGTTAGTATAAGTTTCAATTATTTCTCATATGTTGAGTGTTTTCAAGGTGTGCACATCGAATGCAAGGAGTGTGTTGACAGAATTTGTTTTGATTATGAAGCTCAAAAGAGATAACATGAAACTTTCCCTTTGCAAGGAGTGCAAAGAGACTACTGTCAGGCGTGCACAGACACCCGCAAAAACTAAGTCTTGCATAAGAATATGCTGCAAAGAGTGCACAGATCCGGAATTCGACTAAGTGTCGAAGGGACTCCGTAAGAGTCAAAGGAGAAGAAAGCAAGAAAGCTCAGAAGGGATAATACCTTCTAGAAGTGCAGACGAGGTCTAAGAAACAAACTCATGGGAGGAACAAAGTTCAAAGCCTTTGAATAACTACAAATATTCTAAATAAAAAAAAATTGTAAACTCAATAAGTGGAGTGACAACTATCGTTGGATCAGCC
>ML786746.1:411012-428029 GCA_009831015.1 Picea engelmannii | reverse complement strand
GAAAACGAGATGGACGCAATGGTGTTGGTTTCGTTGGATTCCGAGAACTTTCATTTTTGAGCCTTTTTGAAGCCCTGTCAGCCTTCTGAATCCGATTTCGGATCACAAATCATCATCATAATCATCTCCATTTCCACCAGGATCAGAATCCCAATCACTTGTGTGTGCATCTTCTTTATTTTCTTCATGATCCTCATCTGTGGCATGCAATGCATTCTATCTCCCAATATCTTCATTGGATATCAAAGTCTCTTCCTCAATCACTCTATCATCATCTTCAACCACTTCTTCAAATGTTTATTGTAAATTATCGATGTATTTCCCATCAAGTATTATATCGACAACTTCCATGAATTTTCATTTTGAACGAGACATTTTTTGAATTTCATACATCCATCCAGGGATTCTTACATCATCAATTAGAAATGAATGGTTAATTTGAAGAGGGGAGATGTACGACTCATCCATATTTGATAAAAATTGGCATGTATTTGCACATACAAATCCATATTCACCATGTTCTATTGTGGACGGTTTGACCCAATTACATTTTAAAAATACAGGACTATTTTCATGATAATCAACTTGAATAATTTCTTGGATGAATCCAACATAAAATTTATTTTCGGTTTCATGAAGAAATTCAACACTAACAACACAATCACAATTTTCCTCTCTTTTATCCTTTTCTTCCACTCTTAAATGACTCCCATAGGCCCACATTCCACTAAAATTCATAGCCCATATATGTGGAAGTTTTGAAAGCTCACTTTCCTCCATTGTTATATCTTGACCTTCTTCTTTTGCATCATTGACTGCATTAGTAATCCATTCTTGAAATTTTGGAAAAGAATCACCTCCAATCAAATCATGACATCTGCGATTTCGAGGTCAATGGTGCATCCATGTTTGATTCTCTTATTCGTATTTCCTACATAGAATGTGAATGTATAATATAATAGGATTAATAATATAAATCTGTAAATGCAATTGAATCAATAAATTATTGTGTAAAAAATATTTTCACTTACACCACTTATCAAATAAAGATGTGTTCTGAAAAAAATAGTCATGTATCACACTTATTTCTTCATGTGATATCTTAAAGAACCTTCCATTTCCTTCTAATACTTCACCTACAACTCTCACATATTCTTCATCGTCCCATACATGTCGATTGACACTTTTAAAATCCTTCATGTATTCTGTGCAAAATCCCACGGCTACTTGCATTGAATATCCCTCAGACATGATAGCTTTTGGTTTTTCCCTAGTACGAACATTTTTTTTCAAAACCTTCATATATCTCTCTATAGGATACATCCATATCGTTCTTACTGGGCCACAATGCTCTAGTTCATATTCAATATGTATCAAAAGATGCATTGAAATGTTAAATATTGTTGGTGGAAATTCACGTTCCAATAGACAATGGAATTCAATAATGGCATGCCTCAAACTAACAAAGTTCAAAGGATCTAATACATGTAAACTCATTCTCTTTAATATTAGGCCCAACCTTGTAATTTCCAATCTTGGTCCATTTGCCAAAATTGATATATTGACCACAATAGGTAAAATATTCTCGATTATGAAATGATAGTCATGGGTCCTGAGGTCTCTTAATTTATTCATGTTAGTTTGTCTTATGATATTACTACTTACATATCTAGTGAGAAAGCGATTCTCAGTCATCAACTTTAAAAATTGTGCACTTCATTTGTCCAGACATAAGGAACACTAGGTTTTATATATTTTTCATCATCATATTTTTCAACCCAATGATTTCGATGAATAATTAGTTGTTTCAAGTATTCACATGATGAAACAGTATCAGAAGCACCAAAAAGGGTTTATATAATATCATAGGATACATTTTTCTCAGTATCCATAAAGTCAACAATATTACTTATGGCTATATCCTTAAATTATGGCAAATTATAAAATATGCACAATCTTTTTACATTGTTTTCATTACATGGATCATCTCTACTACCAAAAATACCACCACTTTCAATTAAAAACATTATTTTATGTCCAATCTCAATAATTTATTCACTCATTATCAGTAATGGTGCTTCATGATTCTCTTCCTATCCATTGAAACAAGATTTTTTTCAACAATATGGATGATCCATTTTCAGGTAAGCACGATGTCCACAATAAATACACTTATGCGAACTTCTTGAGTGCCTTACAAAATCTTGAAATTTGCAGCAAGGACATCCATGGTATCCATAAACATTGAGACCATTCAATGTGTTGTATGCAGGAAGATCATGAATCGTAAATAATAAGGAAGCTCTTAAAGTGAATTTGATTGAATGACCTTCCCTTAATAATTCAATTGCTTCAATTCCTTTCCACAATTCCATTAGCTCATTATATAATGACTCTAAATAAGTATCGATTGTATTTGAAGTCACACTTTTCTAACCATGGAGTCAAGTTATAATTTATTAAAAACACTGGCCAAGTTGACCATTTAGTAATTTGATATGAGAATGGGTTCACCCCATATAGAGCCAAATCCAACCTTATATTACAAGGATCTTGGGAAAAATCAAGCCATCTGTTATCAAATTCCATAAACATATTAGAATCAAGAACATGTCGTTGTTTTCCATCAGTGCTCTTTTTTTTAGCATGCCATTGCATAAGTTCACCAATGTTGTTGCACTTATACATTCAAAGTAATCGTGGGATTAGTGGAAAGTGGCAAAGAACCTTCCTAGGAACCACAACTGATTTCAAACCTGGTATATAACTCCCTTCTTGACATTTTGGGCATTATGTCTCACTTGCAATATTTTTGCGAAACAATACACAACCATTCACGCATGTGTGTATGTTTTTGTACCCTAAGCCTAGCTTAGTGATTTTATTTTTACATTGAATTTGTTTTGTTTGCAATGTGGAGTCACATGGTAAGAACTAACTTAATAATGCTAATAACTCATCCTCTCATTTTTCCAACCATGCACCACTTGCAAGTTTAGAATTTGAAGTATTGTTGTCAAATGAATTAACTTACAATTAACATACACATGCTTTAAAGAAGCATCCATCAAATTGGACCAATCATCATTTAGACCCTCATTCAACACTCTATGAACTTCAACCCCTTCATCTAACATTGTTGCATCTTCATTTATGTTTGGTGCCACTTTAGTGATGTTTGGTACCTATTCATCTCTCATAATATGCAATTGTATCATATCTTCACAGTAATTTATGTTCCAAGGGCTTACACCACTATGACCATGTCTTATCATATGTCGATAAATCAAATTTATTTTTCTCACCTTTCCACCAAGACAATCATTACATGGAAATTGTTATATGTCCATATCATTCTCATCGGCTATTCTCTCATCATATGCATGGTATTCATCTATTTTATACCTTCGACTTTGACTCATATTTGATGTTTTGCATTCCAATATTAATTTGATATGTTAATTAACAAATCTCAGGTAATTTAGATAGTACAAGGGCACAAAATTAGCTAAGTTGTTGTTAAAAACAACAACATTGACAAGGAACTAAGCTACTCTATGAGTTTTCATTTTCTAGATGTGAAGAGAGGTTGGGAAAAGAAAGCATTTCTTGGAGAAGCCAATAGGAAATGAGAAAGGTGTCATAGAAGGAAATTTTTATCAACCTTGGCAGATCCGAATCCTATGGAGTTTGGTAGTCTTGTGGAGTATGCAGTTCTTACTGCCACTTCCCACTCTCAGTTTTGGCCAAGTTATTGCATATTACTAATTTTGGAGGAACTTGAAGGACCTTGAAAGAATTTTTTTCTAAAACTATCGTGCACTGAAACTATCTAAGTTACTTTTTTTCTAAGACTATCATAGTTTCGTTTTTATGATATTGAAGAATGCTAGAAAGTTACCACACTTTTTATTCTATTTTAGATCTACTAGCTTGAACAAAACACCACACGCATCAAATATATCGCTCACTAGGGTTTTCCAACCAACACAGAACTAGACTATGATGCCTCTAGTTATTATTCCTCCCAGTGTATCCATGACCGGACTTACCCTTACAAGCACTGAATCACCCACCCCATGAAAATAAGCTGGTCAATTTATAACGACATACAAAATGATGGTAGTTTTCAATTGACAGATGTGGAATATTATCTTCATTTACAAAACGAGGAAAAAAATTTCATTTAAATTATGTCAACAATATTTTCTCTATGAGGTTCCTTAAAAAGCTTATTGAAATGAATTTTTTTCACCTCAAACATCTCATAAAACCTATTATATTTCCCTCCCAAATCATTCTTAACACTCCAAATGGTATTTGATATTTTCATCATCTTTTCATTGTTGTGAAAAAAACAAGTGTTTTCATCTCCACGTGCTACCCAAGTTGCTCTAGTTGTTTTCCTCCACTTTGATTCTTCCTAGTCAAGAAACTCTTTTTTTCATGGCTCCAAAAGATTTAAGTTAATTATCTATTATTCATTGAAAATCAAATTCATGTTAGGTTTGAAAATGTTATAAATTTCTTCTTCCGGTATCCATGTCTACTCTTATGAATCTTTGAGTTTGGATTTGGCCCACTAAACAAATTTTATTTTTACAATTTTAAAATTGTCACTAAATTAAAATGTAATAGTTTCCTCCAACCAATCGTCCATATGTTTCCATTCACTATCACACAAATCCCTAAATTCAATATCCTTAGAGCAATGAGAGTTGAATTTAGAAGGGCTTGGGGGATTTTCATTCTTCCTCCCCCACTAGGAGAAATATGGGAACATGAACAAAAATAAGAAACAATCCCCTTTTAAATAATCTTCATCAAAATAAAATACTACGGTGTGAATCGTTTAAAATTGATATCAACTAAGTAAACCAAATGAATTTTTTTACCATCCTTGCACGCACAAAAGGGTTGTGATATGCAAGCCTGTTTTAAATTTTTCCATTCATAAGACTTCTGGGTAGCTATGGAATCTATGTAGTGCAAGTTATATTAATCACTAAGCTATATTAGTACTTAATATTAACTTAGAAATTCATCTTAGGATAAATTATATTTAGAAATTAATTATAAACTAAAACCTCAGCATTGAATTGGGTTTGTCAACTATTTTATGTAGAATACACAATATTTGTTGTATGTGGCATGAAATATTGGAATTGGAAACCATATTATATGTCATGTCGATCAAAATGGGAACAATAATATGTAGCAAGAAATTTTTTAGGCCCTAAATTCAAGGTTCATTACAGAGGAAAAAAGAGCAAGCAATTTGGACTTACTAAACTGCTTAGAAGAACTTGCTTTAGTATTAGGATCCTTATGTGGGACACTTTTTTAGTGAGATTTAAGACCCGAGAGCATATTTTCTCCTTTCATGTAAAATTTTGGTCTCATGTAATTATAAATTTTTTGAAATGATAGTACATACCCATTAGGCCTTTATTTCATTTCTCTCAAGGGTTACAACTATTTGCATATTTCCAATGATGCATTGCAAACCTATTTGTGTGTGTGTGTCTCATATTCATAAATATTCAAGGAAAGGAAGATGGAGACTCAATTTTTTAGAATCACTAGAGTGATTCATCAAATTTCAAAGTACATTAGGGTAGAGAACATAGGGAATTTCTTTTATCTCGTGTATAAATAAGATATATAGAAAACATAAGTAATTTTAAAAATTAAGATTTTTGTGGTGGGAGTTTTGTTCAAAATTGTTCGGAATAACCATAGTATTCATTATTATATGTCGATGTTTTGGATCCACAACAAGATCCATCTTTAGGACATAAAAGCCTAAGGAAAAACCAAGAGAGGAGCCCTAATAAATACTAAAGTGGAGTGGAGGAACCTAAAGTCGGCTAAGTGAGAACCTAGGGTTTACTAAAAATTATAAAAATTGGAGTGGAAGAGGCCTAAAGTCGGCTAGGCGAAACCCTAGGGTTTGCTAAAAATAAAAATAAAAATAAAATTCTATCTATAATAAAATAATTGTTAATTAATATTTAAGTGGTGAGTTATGAGGAATTTGTTAATTCAATTAATATGAATGTTACTCTTAAGGTTATATGCTATTTTAGGTTGCAATTAGTTTTTGATTCAATAGGTAGTGATATTAATATTAATAATGTTAGTTTAGGATTAGATTAGAATTAATTTAATAGTGTTTACATAATTTATAGGAGATTAAGGTAAGAAATTAATTAATTGGTATTAATTAAGTAAGTTTATCAATTAGTTTTAAATCAATAGGTAGTGATATTAATATTAATAATGTTAGTTTAGGATTATATTAGAATTAATTTAATAGTGTTTACATAATTTATACGAGATTAAGGTAAGAAATTAATTAATTGGTATTAAGTAAGTAAGTTTAGTTATTTTTGGTTATTAAATAAGGTTGATTCTAATTTAAAAGTTTGGGGGAGAGAATAGGTTAAGACCTAGAACCTTAGAGAGCGGTGTGGTTCTTAAGTCCTAGGGATCAAACTTTTGTTGTCTTCTTTATTGAATGAGTGGGATCCAACTATCACTCATCTCAAGGCCGTTGTCTCTATTTAGGTTATTGAGATTCTTAATGATTTTGATAGCTTCCCTAATTCGGTGCTTAAGGAGGTGGTCTTATTTTGCTAATATTTTAGTGTCTTCTAAGCGTACATGATGCTTTGTTGTGAGAGAGTGTTCAACTAATGCTGAGGTATGATTTCATTCATTCTTAATGTCAGCACCATGCTCTTTAATCCTGGTGTGAAAAGAGTAGCTTGTTTCTCGAATGTAGCATTTGCCACATGAACACTCTATTCTGTAAACTCCTTTGCAATTAAGTTGGTCAAGTTTGTATTTTACTGATCTCATTTTTTGTTTGATGGTATCAAGCGGTTTGAATGAGGTTTTAATATGTTTCTTGTTTATTGTTTTAGCAATTTTATGAGTAAGTCCTTGGGTGTAAGGTAGGTAAGCAGTGGGGCTCGGGGTTTGGTTGTTTCGTTGTTGATAATGAATTATGACTAATACCAAATGAAGACAATGCATCATCCAATCATACAATTTGAAATTTAATAGGTCAATCCACACATCATATAATGATACATTCATACAATACCATCTGAAAATATCTTGTGTAATGTCTTCTCCTTACAAGTGTTGCAATAGTCATTTAGAAACATTAATCTCAAATGTGTTGCAATAGTTCTTTGGAATCATTGATGTCAATTTGAGAATTTATAAGATAAGGTAAGGTAAGATAATTTTAGTAATGTCCAATGAATGACCATAAAAGTAGGTAAATGAGACTAAAACAATACATTCAATGTAGGCACAAAAAGTGGGAGTGCAAAAGCAACTCCCCAATCAATATTGAAAGAAGAGAGAGAAAGAACTAAGTGTCTATCAAAAAATTCAATGTTTAACTAAGAGAAGATATAAATAATGTGAAAGTATAAGAAACATGATACAAATTTAAGAGTCTCAACACTGAAAAAAAGAGAGGATGTCAAGGCTTTATAGTGCTCATGCTGGCTACTAAGGGTGAGGCCTTCAAAGGAATACATAATCCTATGGAAGACATGGAATGGACTGATCATCCCTCCCTCAAATATTAACTTATTCCTTACTCTCCATATAAAAATACATGCAATGTATGCAAAAAAATTGGGAGTGAAAAAGCAACAACCCAATCAATATTTAAAGAAGAGAGAGAAAGAACTAAGTTTCTATCAAAAAATTCAATGTTTAGCTAAGAAAAGATATAAATAAGGTGCAAGTACAAGAAATATGATAGAAACTTAAGAGTCTCAACATTGAACAAAAGACATGATGTCAAGGCTTTCTAGTGTTCACGTTGGCTACTAAGGGTGAGGCCTTCAAAGGCATACATAATGGTGAAAGGCTCTCTCAAGGGTAGGGAACTGAGAGAGCCTTTCACCATTAAGCATAATCCTTCCATTCACCTTTCAATAGAAGCATTTCACCTTTATAATTTCAACTTAATCCATTCGCCTTTATAATTTATCCCCTCACCTCTCACAAAACAACACCTCATCGCACCTAATAACTACAAATTGAAACAACTAGAATTACCCTCATAAGCACCGAATCACCCACCCCATGAAAAAACGTTGGTAAATTTCTAACGAGGTGCAGAGTGATGGTAGTTTTCAATTGAAAGATCTGGAAGATATAATAACACCGGATGTGTCAAACCAAATTCATCATCTGCATAAATATCTGGGGTTTTCAAATGTAAATATCCAGAAAGGAATAGATCCCAATACAAAAATAGAAAATACAAACAGACATTTAGGGTTTGCAAACAAAAATCTATTTACTTGTGAATTCCCTGTACAAGGCCCTTGCAAATTTGAATTCTTACTTCGCCTTTTGAGACGTCTCCACTTCCTCTCCATAAAAAATGTATCTGCCATGGAAACTTCTTATATACCTATACAACATTAAATGCTCAAATTAATTAAAACCCCTCTCCTTTGGTTGGCTCCAATGATCCAATTAAATAAAACCCCTCTCCTCTAGTCGGCTCTGGCTCCAATTCAGACCTCACTAGCTCCAATAATAATCATGAGCTCCAATATTGGTAGGGTCGGAAACCCCAATTACACCTCCCTCTTCCCCGTCGAATATTTAACACTACACCCACTCCTTCTGCACAATAGTGGTCAGGCCGAAAACCCCAAATACACCTCCATATTCCTTGTCAAATAATTACCACTCCACCCACTCCCTTTGCGCGCATGGACTAGTTGTATATTACTTGAAACCCTAAGCACACCTCCATCTACCCTGTCGAATATTTACCATTGCACCCATGCCCTTTGCGCCCATGGACTAGCTATATAATTACCTGAAGTGCGTTGTATTCTCCCACTTTCTCTACTCCCTTGTCAAATTATTAAGAGCATCATATTCTCCCACCTTCTACTCCCTCGTCAATTCTCTGTGCCCTCGTCAAATTATGAATGCCATCAATACCTTATTCTCCCACCGCTTCAAAGAGTAGTTTGAATACATTAATTGTCAACATTTGTCATATGTCATGAAAGAATGTCGTGAAACGAGTGACATGATAGCAGAAATTATTATAAAAATAATATTATAATATTATATATTATATATTATAATATTATGAAATATGATATTTTTCATAACCATTGATTAATATATTATCATCCACATAGCTATAGTGTATATAAAGTTTGCAAATTATATTGTGCGACTAATATTTGTTTAGTTGTGTTTACCCGACAATCAAATTAGTCATTTATTTAGTCGACGTTATTTGTGTGACTAATTAATTAGATGTTTTTTTTTTTTTTCTCGACAAGCAAATTGGTCATCTATTTAGTCATTTGTAAATCTGTTGCAAAAAAATAGTATAATTTAGTCATTTATTCATGTCGTGACTAAAATTTTTAGTCACGTAGTCATTTATTTGTCAAATTCTACTAGTGTTTAATCATTGCAACAACAACAACAGTTCCACTACCGTCCCACCCCCTGCAGTTTTCCATCCAAAGGAATTAGGCAGTGACATCAGTCTTGAACATGCTCTCAACTCTAAGTATTTCAAGGAGCGCAAAAGACAAAATTCTTTTGGAAAAGTTATGAATAAGAGTTTAGAACTATCCTCATATATAGTACCCTAATATTTTACTACAATATTTTCAAGGTACTTCAGTTGATCAATCGATTGTTAATCCCTAGAAAAATCCCCATGATATGTATAAAACCCCTTATTATTCCCTATATATTGAATTTTACATTTCTAATAGGTCAGTTTGATGCAGGAGCATCCACACCTCGTCACGCGAGGCTGCATTTAGAGAAAGGAAAGGACCGCAGGGTGACGACAGCATCACAGTTTTGACCATTTTGATGAGCGCCGCCGTTTACATAAAAGCCTCCATATTCAGGCGTACTTGTATACTGAAATAGACCGTGAGCAGATAAGCTCTTGTCCTTGTACAACAGAGGCACTTATTAGATTTAATGCAGAGAGGGTAGATTTAGTGCAGGTAGATAGGACCATTAAGTTTTAGATTTGACAATTTAGCTTTTGAGAGGGAAAACGGGATAAAGACACCCTCCTTTGTATATTTGCAGGATTATTGGCATTAGAGTCAGTATCAACATTAGCATTGAGGAAAAGGAAGGAGAAAAAACAGAGAGATGGTGGAGAATCCCCATGTACAGATATTGAATTAAGAGAGGAATTTGATTCAATTTCATGGCTGTGATTATTCTCTGTATACTGTTAACCTTATGCTGTTGTATTCTTGCTTCTTGTTATGCTTTTATCATATATGCTGCATATGTGATCTCATGGAAGATTAGAAATCTGGGGGGAAAGGAGAGAATGAGCTTCGCTTATTCCACTGATTGATCCAGGAGATTCCTGCATTGAGTGCAGTTGAATTCTTCCGCATCGAGCGCGTAGAGGAGGTTCAATAGGAGAAATCTTACTTTCGTCTACCAGGAGTGACGAAGTTGAATCCCATCCCATGGACGTGGTTACCCTTTGTGTATTGTTGGGATTGTGCCTTAGTATCTTTGTTTCTGGTTATATTCTTCTTTCGTATGCTGTGTACGTGATTATGTGGAAGAATTAGAGGCTGAGTACCTGAGAGAACAAGTTCAATCGTTTCTCTGCTTAACCCAGGAGATTCCTGCATCGAGCACAGTTGAATACCTCCGTACAGAGTGCGTTGAGGAGGCTAAGTAGTTGAACTTTGGTTCTCTTTAACTCAGAGTCGTTTTGAGTTATTCAAGCCGTGCAGGTGAGTGCAGGTCGGATTGGAGTCTCAGAAGCAAGTCTGAGAACAGAAAGGCCGGAGTCCTGTGACGGGGACAGTGCAGAGTCCGGAAGGACTCCAACCCTGGAAAGCGTTGGAGGTTGGACGCAGGGAGAGTTCAGAAAAGTTTTTTCAGGAGAAGTCGGACGAACAACGCTCAGAAGGATTCGCACCCTGGTTTTCAGTTGCACTGGACGGAGGTGGCGAAGTAGAGAAACTCTTCAAGAGGAAGAGAATCGATGACTTGAATCGTCGTGGGAAATCACTGAGGTTGTGGCCGACTTATAGATCAGGAGCATCGGGGTTCGCGACGGAGGATTCTTGTTTCTCATAGGGCGAATTCACGAGGATGCGAAACGCGACATCCCGGGATGTTTGCATGATGTACGTCGAGATTCGATGATGTGACAAGTGATCTTGGGATATCGGATCTCGGGGTTTGGAGGCCACAAATTCTGACCCCGGAAGTGACGAGTGGGAGAGGTTGAGAGATTCCGAGCCGTCGGCATCTCGGCACTTCGGGTCTCGGAGGTTGGGTATTCAGTGGCATAGAGTCGCGAGTCGCGATAGCGTGAGATCCCGATAAACAGAGACAGGGTCAACGTTGACCAGAAGTATCGAGTCTCGGAATCCGAGATTCAAACTCCCTGTCGAGAAATTCGCGAGGCCGCGAGAACCGATCCTTCGTTATACTAAAAAGGGAGGATCGTCGGAGGTAACTGTGGGTAAAGAACTCCCGAGGGGGTTGGAAGAGCGTCGACTCTTCGGGCCGTGGAGAAAGAGAAGGTCCTGGTGGAGCGACTGTGCCGTCGAGGGCACGAATTGCGTCAGAGTGGTATCAGAGAAGGAACACCTTTGTTTATGAATAGAGACAAAAGAGATATAATGACGCCTAGGAGAGAAAGGCAGTCTCCTGATCGTGAGGACAGGGACGCGCGAAGAAGAGGTAGGCAAGCAGGAAATCCAGCAGGAAATCCAGAGATGGAACGACAAATACGAGATCTCAAGGCGAGACTCGAAGATATGGAGGCCACCCAGAGGCGTGGAGCTGGTACAACAGAATTCAACGATCCTGAGGTTGAAGAGGAAGCTGGACACGACCAAGAAGAGGTCACTGCAGAAGATGCCTCGACAGAGAGGTTGATCAAAGCCATTTCGAGGATGAGCTCGAAGACGAAGATGGATATTCCCATCTATGAGGGAAGTCTAAATGCTGAGGAGTTGTTGGATTGGATCCGAGCACTCGATACATACTTCGATTATGAGGACATTGAAGAGGACAAGAAGGTAAGGCATGCCGTCACGAAGCTGAAGGGACATGCAGCCCTATGGTGGGACGAGCTGCAGGCGGACAGGCGTTCCAAAGGCAAGAAGAAGCTTAAAAGCTGGGATCGGATGATCGCTAAGATGAAGGCGAAGTTCATCCCGAGGGATTACCAGATTTCGCTGTTCAAGCGGATGCAGAACCTGAGACAGAAGTTGATGACGGTGAAGGAGTACACCGAGGAATTCTACAGGCTCAACATTCGAGCTGGTCATCGGGAGAGTGATGACGAAAAGGTGGCGAGATACCTTAATGGTCTCAGGTATGATATTCAGGACGAATTGAGCATGGTCACCATCCGCACAATTGAGGATGCGTACCAGATGGCTCTCAAAGCTGAAGAAAAGCTGAGTTGTAAGCAGGGTCAGCGAGGGCGAGGCAGGAGCCCGACTAGAGGCAAGGAAGTTGCCCAGAAAGAAATTCAAAAACCCAAGGAGGATTGGAAGAGACCTTAGGGAAGAGCTGAGAGAGGCGAAACCTCACAGCAGAGGGAGCAAAATTTTGAGCCGAGGAGGCAGCGACCGGATTAGCAAGGAGATTACGCTGATGCCAATACATTTCCTCGTACCCGAGGTAGAGGAAGAGGCAGAGGAGGAGTCATCACATGTTTTACATGCGGGAAAGACGGTCACAAAGCCGTGGATTGTCCAGAGAGGAAGATGAACAGAGGAACCGCTCACGTCACTGAGGCGTAGAAGCGTGATGTCAAAAATGAAGATACTGGAAGTGGGAAGTCACTAACAGTGCATAAAGTTCTCCTGAAACCTGAGAAGGAGATGGGGGACACAGCGCAGAGATGTCGACTGTTTCAGACGACTTGCAAGACCCAGGGTTAAAAATGCAAGGTCATAGTGGACAGTGGGAGCACAGACAATCTCATTTCGACCGAGATGGTGGAGAAGTTAGAGCTGAAGACGCGCAAACACCCGAGTCCATACAGGGTGACATGGCTGCAGAAAGGACACCAGGTACGTGTTACAAACCAATGCTTGGTAAATTTAAAAATGGGTGAATATAGGGATGAAATCCTGTGTGATGTTATTCCCATGGATGTCTGTCATGTATTATTGGGAAGACCATGGCAGTTTGACAGACATGTTGTTCATAATGGGAGAATGAACACATATACCTTAGAGAAGGATGGGAAAACCCATACGTTGCTGCCGATGAAGAATAAAGAAGTGAAACCAGAAGTTAGCAGCACGATACTTCTCATGAGTGGGAAGGAGCTTCTCACAGAGCTGGAGGAAGATGAAAATCCACAATTCTTTGTTGTCAGGAAGCCGAGGATTGTCTTGACAGGCACAAGAGTGGATGACTTGCCGGACGAGATTCAGGAACTGCTTGGAGAGTTCGCTGATATCATCGTAGACGAACTACCTCGTTCGTTGCCACCAATGAGGAGTGTGAGTCACCACATTGACCTCATACCCGGAGAAAGTTTACCAAACAAGGCAKCGTACAAGTTGACGCCTCAAGAGAATGAGGAAGTCAAAAGGAAGTTACAGGATCTACAAGATAAAGGACTGGTGAGGGAAAGTCTTAGTCCATGTGCTGTTCCGAAAGTACTAAGTCCAAAGAAGGATGGAGGCTGGAGAATGTGCACTGACTCCAGAGCGATTAATAAGATCACCATCAGGTACAGGTTTCCACTGCTGAGAATGGACGGCTTGATGGATTGCCTGAGTGGGGCAAATTATTTCTCCAAGATAGATCTCAAAAGCGGATATCATCAGATCCATATGAGAGAGGGAGATGAGTGGAAAACAACATTCAAAACAAACGAGGGTTTGTACGAATGGCTGGTCATGCCGTTTGGATTGACAAACGCACCAAGCACATTTATGCGGCTGATGAATGAAGTCCTACAGGAATTCATTGGCAAATTTGTGGTGGTATACCTGGATGATATTTTAATTTTCATTAAAAACAAGGCTGAACATTTGAAACATCTAGACATTGTGATGAGAAGGTTACAGCAGGAGAAGCTGCTGATCAATTTAAAAAAATGCTCGTTCATGCAGACAGAACTCATATATCTGGGTTTTGTGACTCAGCAAATGAGTTAAAGATGGATCCTGAGAAGGTGGATGTGATCAGGAAGTGGCCATCGCCGAGAAATGTTTTTGACGTAAGGAGCTTTCATGGATTGGCAAGATTCTACAGGAATTTTATTCAGAACTTCAGTGGAATCAGTGCTGCAATGATGGATACGGTCAGGAAGCAACATAAAATTTTTCAGTGGACAGCCGAAGCTGAGAAGAGCTTCAATCTGCTGAAGTGAAAGATAACTGAGCAGCCAGTGTTAGTGCTACCCGACTTTCAGAAGACCTTCCAGGTGAAGTGTGATGCCAGTGGGTACGCTGTTGGAGGGGTCTTAAGTCAGGATGAACGACCTGTGGCATACTACAGCGAGAAGCTGGATGATGCGAAATTGAAATACTCCACATATGATAAAGAATTCTATGCCATCATACAAGCATTGAAAAAATGGAGGCATTATCTCATACCCAAAGAATTTGTGCTGTACAGTGATAATCACGCACTACAATTCGTGTGTCAGCAAGAGAAGCTGAATCAAAAGCATGCGAAGTGGGTAGAGTACATGCAGAATTTCACGTTTGTGATCAAGCACATTTCGGGGACTGCGAACAAGGTCGTTGATGCCTTGAGCAGGAAGTGCTTGTTGCTGCAGGAGTTCAGGGTCAAAACCTTAGGTTTTTAAAATTTAAAAGATATGTATGCAAGTGACACAGACTTTGGCGAGGCATACGAAGCAGCCGAGAACCCATTCCTCAGAGATAGGAGCCCGTGGATAGATTTCTTGATACAGGATGGATTACTGTTTAAGGGCAATCAGTTGTGCGTTCCAGATTGCTCTATGAGAGAGAATTTGGTAAGGGAAAAGCACAGCAGAGGCTTAGCAGGTCATTTCGGGCATGAAAAAACATTCGCCAAGCTGAGCAAATCGTATTTTTGGCCAGGCATGCGTACAGATGTCAAATGTTTTGTTGACAGGTGCAGGATATGTCAACACGCGAAGGGCCGAAGACAGAACATAGGTTTCTATCAGCCATTGCCCATACCCGAGAGGCCATGGGAAGCCATTAGCATGGACTTCGTGTTGGGTCTACCGAGAACACAACGGGGTGTTGATTCCATCTTTGTGGTGGTGGACAGGTTCTCGAAGATGGCGCATTTCATACCGTTTCATAAAACGAGCGATGCAACCCACATCGCCAATTTATTTTTTAAAGAGATTGTTCGATTGCATGGATTGCCGAAAAGCATAGTCTCGGATCGGGATACGAAGTTCATAGGTCATTTTTGGAGGACGCTATGGAAAAAGCTGGGGACTGATTTGGCATTCAGTTCTGTGTACCATCCGCAGACAGATGGACAGACAGAAGTGGTCAACATGAGCTTGGGAGATCTGTTGAGAAGTCTGGTGACTGAGCATCACACCAGTTGGGATCAGATCCTACCACAGGCAGAGTTTGCGTACAACGATTCAGTGAATCGGAGTATAGGAAAAATTATGTTCTAGATTTTGTACGGAACTCAGCCGAGAGGAGTGTCTGAGCTCAGGGAGCCAGAACAGGCTGAAACTAGCAGCGCGAGAGCTGAGGAGTTTGCTGAGGCGATGAAAGAACTTCACACGGAGGTGAAGCAGCAACTGCAGAAGACGAATCAAGAGTACAAGCGCAGAGCCGATCAGAGGAAAAGACAACTTCAGTTTGAGGTTGGGGACATGGTTCTGGCACACCTGAGGAAAGAAAGGTTCCGAAGGGGAACATATAACAAGCTCAAGATGAAGAAAATTGGGCCATGCAAAATCCTCAGGAAATTTGGCAAGAATGCATACGAGCTTGAGTTACCTGAGGGTATCGGGATATCTTCAATTTTCAATATATCGGATTTATACCCTTACAGAGATGCAGAAGCGGGCACTGGGACTTCGGAACCAGGGGTTCAGTGGCAGAAGCAATTACCAGTTGCACAGCCACCCCGGATGGAGTGCATACTGGACAAGCGAGTGGGCCGAAAGACGAGGAGGAAGCAATATTTTGAGTACCTGGTGAAGTGGAAAGATCACCCAGTGGAGGACGCCAGCTGGGAAACAGGGGCAGAAATTCAGAAGCATGGACACAGTGTGCAGGAGCTCATGGACAGGAGCCCATGAAACATTTTTGAGCCGAGGAGTATGATGCAGGAGCATCCGCACCTCGTCACGCGAGGCTGCATTTAGAGAAAGGAAAGGACCGCAGGGTGACGACAGCATCATGGTTTTGACCATTTTGATTAGCACCGCCGTTTACATAAAAGCCTCCATTTTTAGGCGTACTTGTATGCTGAAATAGACCACGAGCAAATAAGCTCTCGTCCTTGTACAGCAGAGGCACTTATTAGATTTAATGCAGAGAGGGTAGATTTAGTGCAGGTAGATAGGACCATTAATTTTTAGATTTGACAATTTAGCTTTTGAGAGGGAAAACGGGATAAAGACACCCTCCTTTGTATATTTGCAGGATTATTGGCATTAGAGTCAGTATCAACATTATCATTGAGGAAAAGGAAGGAGAAAAAACAGAGAGCTGGTGGAGAATCCCCATGTACAGATATTGAATTAAGAGAGGAATTTGATTCAATTTCATGGCTATGATTATTCTCTGTATACTGTTAACCTTATGTTGTTGTATGCTTGCTTCTTGTTATGCTTTTATCATATACGCTGCATATGTGATCTCATGGAAGATTAGAAATTTGGGGGGAAAGGAGAGAATGAGCTTCTCTTATTCCACTGATTGATCCAGGAGATTCCTACATCGAGTGCAGTTGAATTCTTCCGCATCGAGCGCGTAGAGGAGGTTCAATTGTA
>ML786746.1:370133-382449 GCA_009831015.1 Picea engelmannii | reverse complement strand
GTCGATTACAAAACACCCTACGAGGTCTGGGTCGTATGTGCTTACCTTCCTTCCCTTTTGGCAGGGACTTGTTGCTCAGCAACACCCCTTGTTGTTTTATTATTTCAATGCAAAAATAAAATATAGTGATGCAAGTATGTAAGGCATTCCCTTTGTAATTTAGCTCAACTTTTTTGGGAGTCATTATTGTTTTAATATTTCAATGAAAAATAAAATATAGTGATGAAAGTATGTAAGGTATTCTTTCATCCATGTTTACTATTAAATGTACAAAAACATTTCCATATGTTGGATATGAAGTATAGGATCATTGCATTGTCTAGAAATGCAACTCCATAGTGTTACATATTAACAAGTATGATAAGTTAGTAGAAAGCATTTATATATAGTTGATGTGAAGTATAGAATTATTACACAATGTCATCAGTTCTCCATATTAATATGATAAGTTAATAGACTAATTGATCCAAATTATTTTCGGCACGAAATGAGATCGGAGATATAATAAAGAAATGCACAGAGATATCGTTGATATTCAATAATATAACATAAATATATCAAAGATGCAACCATAAACACAGATATATAGTAATACATGATTTCTATTAATGAAATAAATGTATAGAGACTGTAAAATACAGAGTGAAAACTCGATAGAATGGTGGCATCTTATCTTTGAGAAGAGATGTGACGGCCACTCGCATTTGCAAGAAGATGATTACAATGAGGCTCTGGAGGCATTTTTACAATAAACAAGATTGTCAAAATTCCTAGATATCCAAAAACTTAACCCTAGGAGATAGAAGCGCCAAAAGTCATGTGGGCCCCGTTTGGATAAGTTAGTACATCAACTTCTTGGGGTCGTAACGTTTGCATACGATCTCTGTTTTAGGCGTATGATAGCTCGTTGGAAATATATTTTTAAGGAGATTCATTTTGGGGGCTCAATCATGCCTTCGACTATCATTAAGAACCTCGATCTCAAAAAACCTTCATTTGGGCCCTTAAAATGGCCCCGGAAGTTAAAAACTACTAAAAATAGTAAATTGTCAAATTTGCCAGAAAATTGTTTTGCGCCAGTCAAAAAAGGTGGGTGGCCACTGATATCCACCTGGATCAATCCTCCCTCCTTAGGAAGAAATGGTCTCCATTCCGTTGAGTTCCCAGGGGAGAGGGAAAAGCGTTTGCTGAATCTGCATCTTGGTGAGCTTCTTGCCTTGTTGGAGACGTCGCGCTTCTCAGTTTGTGGAAGTTTGTCACGAACCAGTTGAGGCTGAGGTTGTTCATCAAGTTAGAATACATGAGAGTACGGTGTGCAGAAGGAATCTTTGTGCTTTGCTACAACCTTGTTGACCTGCTTATGTTGGATAGAAGGTGCTTGGGGAGAAGTTGTAGTGGTTGCAGTGTCCTTCTGTTCCCCTTTTGAACAGATTGTCAAGAAGTTGAATTTTGCAGTATGAGATACTACCTTGCGACACTTTTTAGGTGGAACAATAGTCAGAACTACCTCTGGTATTCTATAGAGATGGCCCCCCATATAAACAATGACACTGCAGGGTCGACACTCATAAACAATGTGGTGCTTCCACATATATGGTTGGCCCAAGAGAACATCACAGACATGTAATGGGGAAACATCACATAATACCTCATCCTTGAAGGGTTGGATGCCATATGAAAATCGACATTGTTGGTTGACATGAAGATCTTGTCCTTGGCGAACCCACCCGATGTTGTATGGTTGTGGGTGTGGTGTTGTCGACAATCCCAACTAACGACCTCTGTTGAGATGAGGTTCTTCTAGCTTCCACTATCAACAATAAAATGCAATGGGGTCCCCTTCACCCACATCTGTGAATGAAAAAGGCACTCCCCCTCTTCATGATCTATTGGTTCTTATAGTTAAATTGTTGCAGTCACGACAATAGTAGTGGGGTCTGCGTCAATGATTTGTCCTTTACCAGTATTTTCATAATCATATTCTGAATTAGGGTTCGTCTCCTTGTCTTTGATCTCGTCCACCAATGAATGTTTTGAGTGACATTCATCGGTGTTGTGCTAGGGACTTTTTTGGAAATCTCACCATTTTCCAGTGTCCTTCTTTGTCTTCCCATGACCCTTCTTTTGATGTGTCTTAGACTGGTTTTCGAGAGACTGTTTGTTAGGGACATCTTTTTCATACTTTGGTTGTTGCAGATTTGTAGAACAAAAATCCTGTTTGTTTTGGTTCTTAAATTTCCGCTTGATTTTAACAGCATATCGATAGGAAGAACTGAGTGATGAGATGTCCAGAAAATCCATTTCAGTTTGGATGTATCTGTGTAGAGCCCCATGGTATTTCAGAACCAAATGTTGTTCAGAGTCTTTGATACCCAGCTTGGTGCACAAGGTATGGAAGGTATTAGTGAAATCCGGAACTTCTTGGCCCCTCTCTTGCCGCAGTGTGGTCCATCTCATGTATTGATCCTCATAGTTTCCAATAGGGTAATATTGTTCCTTTACCGCATCCACAAAAAAATCCCAAGTGGGATCAGCCCAATATATTTCAAATTCCTCTGTGAAACTCTGCTCCCAATAAGTTTCCCACCAATTTTTGACATGGGGGAGAGCTTTAAGGAGTGCGAAGGTGATCTTTTCTTTGTCGGAAAATTTGTGAACAAAGAAATAACCTTCCAGTAGATTTAACCATTTGTCTAGAGCTTTTGCATCTATCTGTCCTTCAAATATAGGAATATCAAAATTAACGTGTACGTTGAAAGGCGAGGTGCCTCCAACGTGGCCGCTTAATGAATATTTTTATGTTTCTATCAGCACGCGTTGAAGGATGTGGGAAAAATTCTCCATCATTTCCTCCCTCTATCACGTGAGAGCTTGCTCAAGCAACAGACTGATAGGATCGTCTGCTGCATCGTTTTTCTTTTCTTTCGCCATTGAGGGTTTATTGGGTGTGCGAGAGCGGTTGTCCTCAAGAGAGACAAGCTCAAGACCCAACTTGCTATACTCCGACCCCATCGGAGACATGCACTGAAAAAATGACCAAGAATAGCCTGCTCTGATACCACTGATCCAGATTATTTTCGACACGAAATGAGATTGGAGATATAATAAAGAAATGCAGAGAGATATCGTCGATATTCAATAATATAACATAAATATATCAAAGATGCAACCATAAACACATATATACAGTAATACACGATTTCTATTAATGAAATAAATGTACAGAGACTATAAAATACAGAGTGAAAGACTCGATAGAATGGTGGCAGCTTATCTCTGAGAAGAGATGTGACGGCTACTTGCATTCGCAAGAATATGATTACAATGAGGCTCTGAAGGCCTTTTTACAATAAACAGGAATTCCAAAAGTATTATACATCCAAAAACATAACCCTAGGAGATGAAGCGCCAAAAGTCACGTGGGCCTCGTTTGGGTAAGTTAGTACATCAACTTCCCGGGGTCGTAACTTTTGCATATGATATTCGTTTTAGGCATATGATAGCTCGTTGGAAAGGTATCATTGAGGAGATTAATTTTGGGGGATTAATAATTCATGTGTCTATCATTTAAAACCTTGATATTTAAAAACCTTCAGTTGGGCCCTCAAAATGGCCCCGGAAGTTAAAAACTACTAAAAATAGTAAATTGCCAAATTTGCCAGAAAACTGTTTTGAGCCAGTCGGAAAAGGTGGGTGGCCACCGATATCCACCTGGATCACTAATTATTAATATTATTTTCACAAAACAAATCAAACAACATGAACACCATACGCCATCCATTGGTCTCTTAGATTTTTCTTTGTCATATCCTACGTGCCTCCTACTACAAGGGAATTTTTTTCAAATGTTTTATCCCATCATCTTATAATGTCCCCACTTTTGGACATCATTGTATTACAGAGTGTTATGTTGACCAGAGTAGCCAGATGGGGGTGGTAGTGAGTACAGGAGCTATTGAGAGGTTTTATTGGGCCTGACTTGCATTACTCATCTTATTTCATAATCATGATCCATTCCGCATAGCTGGGCTTTGGTTTCATTGCATTCCGATGATTTCCGTAATTTTGAGTTCTTTTGGGCTATATGTTAATTAAATTCATTAAGGAGGTCATATTGGGCATAATACTTGGAGGAACCTCTTATTTTAATCGCTCATCGGAATTAGGAGGAATAGCACTACAGGATAGGATGATGACAAGTGACTTTCAGTGGCCAAAGAAGCCACAAGGAGGGATAAACCACTTTTTAGAGGTAAAATGGTTCATTAATTAATTAAAATGATTTGACTAATTAACTAATAATTAAATAAAGTAAAAGTAACTTGGAGAGACAAGGTGAGCATGGAGGATAAAAGAGAGATAAGGTCCTATATTCTCTCATTATGTTTTTTATGAATTTGATATCTGGATTCTTGCTAGTGAGCCCATGCACTTAGGGGTTTTGAGGGTTTTGACTTAACAAACCCTAGAGATCAGCTCGATGGTGAAATATCACATCTAACCTAGTCCAAGATTGGACACGGAGGTGAAATATTCCTACCTCACCATTCTACATCATGTATGTTCAGTCACAGGTGGATTCTACATCAGCTACAGGTACATAAGAGAAGGGGTGTGCATCCATAGAGGGTTTCCAGCAGGAGGGCACACCATCTTGAGAGGAGTAGATAGATCTGGAAAGAGGAAGAGGATTATGGGAAAAGGAGATTCTGGGTATTCTTGGTATGGCCTAGGGCACCTTCTTTAGCCTCTTCTGGAGGGTTTTTCTATGTCGGATTATTTATTGGATCTTGGCACTAGCTGAAGAAGAGAAGGCCGCACTGCAGATTGAGGATTTAGTCTTTTGGTGGGTCGGTTCTTCGTCTTTCATACTGAAACTTTACCAGGGGGTTTATCTTGGCCCAATCTATAGTTTGGCATCTCCTTAAGGGATGTTTCATCTGTATTCTTGGAGGATGAATTATTGTCTTGGTTCAACTAGGAGGGCACATCTTTTATTAGAGATATTGTTGTTTGGGGGTCTTTCGGATGAGCTATGGATCTAAGACTGCTCATACCTTCTTTCCATCACCTGATGTATCTTCTCATAGAGTCTTGCAGTGGTTTGAATCCATCAGAGTGGAGGTTGTACTTTCCTTGGACCATTCCAGTCAGAAAGTGTGCATTGTGAGAAAGAGGGAATCACATATAGCAGAGGGTATCCATTGGATTGAATTGTTATTTTCTCTTCAGCTTGGAGAGGCTTTGAAAGCCTGGATCTTCGTATATCTTGTATCTTGGAGGCTATATCATCCATACACTCTATGTATTCCAGATCTGTCCCATTTTGTATGAGGTTGGCTATTATTATTAAAAAGAACAAATCTAAGGTATTTGTGATATTTACTTGAGTTATTTCTATTGTATCTTGTTGTGTACATGTTGTTGGATGCATTTCTATCTTTACTTGCTTCAAAACACAGAAAGAACCAACACTATAAGCCCCATTTCACTTCAAGAGGTTAAAATCAGCAAAGTGTTTGTTGAAATGCCACAACCAGAAAACACATAAAAATCAATGAAAAACGCAATGTTCCTAGCATATTGGGTTGGGAACATTACAGTGGTATCAGAGTGAATATTCCTCCCATCCTGAGGGGTTGTCCATAAGGAGAGATGGATATTAAGGAATTTTCTAGAGAGATTGTATCTTGTGAATGGGAATATTACACCCTTAGTGACATATTTAGGGCTCCAGTAACACTCCAATAGTTTATATCCATAAAAAATACTAGGTGGAGAAAAGATGAGGTTACATATTGGGTCAACATAGAAAAGAAAAACAAATCTAGAGAAACTACATGGAGGGAAGCACAGATTAACCCTACACCCATTAGATGTAGGGAACTTTGTTATAGTTGAAAAGGGCCTTGGGAACCAAACCACAGATGCAGGGGTAAAGGGAAAGTGCACATTGTTGAGGTGCACTATGACAGTGAGGATAAGGAGGTGTATGACAATGCAATGGTAGATTCTTATTTAGAGTGTTAGCCTCTTTCTCATATACAATCTTTAAGTCTTAGTATACCACCTTTGTATATTTCACATGCTAGGATATAGTTTCTATCCTAAGTGTGTTTCTAAATTCCTATATTTCTTCCTCCTACTTTATCCCGTGATGAGGTATCGATGTCAGAACAATTGAGGTGGTTTCATTACTGTATTATATATTTGTATCATTAAGATTAATACAAGTTGAGAATTATGTATTGAGGCCTTTTCCGCCAATATTCTTGTCCTAATATTCTTATGCTCAATTTCTTCAATTGGTATCAGAGCCTCTTATAGTTCTTAAGGGCCTGGTAATCTTCATATCCATGGTAGTGATCCATGGAAGGTGAGAATACCAAGTTTCATAGTTGTGATCTGTGAACCATTCAAATATGGATTCACTAGTATTGATCGATCGTGAGATGCAGCCAATGGTGTGAACATGAGCATGAAGAAAGAGGATCCAAGAAAATTAACCATGATGCAGAGGTAGATTGGCTTGTAAGAAAAAGCCATGTATTTGGAAAGAAGGTCTTGTTTTCAAGGAGCATTGTTGGCCATCTCCCTTTTCTACTAATGATCGACATCCAAAGAAGTGGTACATGGCCTCATGATCTCTGAACCCATATTTGGAAATCTGGTAATGCGCTCTAGTTAAAACTTATGGTCAACCTATCACTCTTTTGTGTGTTTCAAAATGATGTGAAATCAATGTTAAATCTAGTAAATTTTGTTTATTAAAGCACAATAGTTTTTGTATTCGCTTCAGCAAGCCGAAAAAAAAAAAAAAATCGGGTTGCAGAGCTTCGCAAATATATCAAGGTTTGAATAAGATTAGAGAATGCAGATCTACATTTATTTGGGCAGGGAAAGCATGAATTTTGATCATAGTCAAGTAATCTCTTGTGGTTCGAAAGCTATTTAATTTGTGAAATAGATCTGCAGTCTTTCCCATGTAAATCTGAGATTGGGAAGATTCGGCTCATGCTCGTGACTCAAATCGGTGGCTCTGAATTAGTGCACAACTAGATATTATTTTCCAAGTGTGATCTGAACCTCCAAGGTTGCGTTCTGAACAAGAAAATCCACTCTAGTACGCAACATCTACATGAACTCCCATCGATCCATATGATCCTGCAGATCCAAGCATGCTTTGAACGGATGGTGAAAATACTTCAATGTGCGACAACGAAGATGGATTAAATGATGATACTAGAGAACCAGTGATTTAACGCAGGAAATTTATGGATATGAACAATGATACATCGATTCCATGATCTAGTTCATCATCTAGTGATCCAACTATTCATACCATCGATCTTGTCTACACCAGTATATTGAACCACAATCACCCTCGTTTGTAATGTTGTACTACATGGCAGGAATATTCTGTGATCGAATAGCCAATGATGGTGAATCTTTTATTAGGTACGCCCTTCACAGATTCAGAGGTTCTTTCTCTCTCTCCTTGTTGATGTTGGATCACTCATCACTACTGAATATTTTGAGGACTCCTACCTGCCAGGCGTTGCATTCTAGATACAATTGAGTAAGGAGATCTGGGATTTTGTTTTTTAATTTTTTATGGTTTTGTTCACACATGCGAAAATCGGTTCACAACAGTCCACATCAGATCCATGCCAAAAATAACTATGGAAATAATCCTTCGTAGCCCACACTGATCGATTTGGAATCTATTTTAAGTCTCCATCATTCTGCAATTTCATATTTAATTTGTGCAGCTTTGAAGGTAATTACTTGAAGGGAAGCCACATATTTTCACTCTAAAATCACAAGGATTTAGCCAAGATATCGTGTCGATGTAAAAAGAGAGAGCATTGATCAAGACATGCACATTTTTAAAGGAAGAGGCCTCCACTTATTGTTGGATGGAATATTGCAGCAATTTTTGGATTTTGATAGCCTTTCTCCAAAGTCAACACCTAAACAATACACATGTCGCATCTTCACGACTCAATTGGTAACGAGAAGTTCAAGTGAGCGTGTTCAAATGGAGAAAAGTCGTGAATTATTAGAGTTATCAAGCACTCTAATAAACACCACTGAAGACATCACAGTGATATTGAACAAAGAAACTCTTCAGTTAGTGCTAACTTTTTTGCAGGTGATGCAAGAAAAGGTTAGACTTCTTCAAGAAAAATCCCAACTATTGAATGATGAGTTGATAAATCTCAAAAATCAACAGCCAATGAAGTATTTTGAACTAGTTTTTGTTCAGAACAACCCTCTCTATAATGATGATGAACAGTCAGTGAAGGAGAACCTCAACAAGCCAACTTCAAAATCAAATTCCAATGAAGATGAAGTTGTTCAAGTTCAGCATAATCAGACTCAGAATACACTTTCCAAGCCCATCATCAAACCTTGGGAATAAATCATCTACAATAAGAATAGAACAAGACTTGGATATGACAAGGAAGTTACCTTTCATATTCTCGATTATTCCAAACCAATCCAGTTCCAAAGTGTTGGATTCCTTTAAGAATATTCAACTTCACATGTTCAAGTTCAACATCAGAATGAAAAGTGACAACATTGTAATAGAGTTGGTCACAAGGAGAATCAGTGTTTTGATCTCCATCCTTGCCAACATTGTGGCAAGCATAACCATTCTTCAAACAGATGTTCAACACTAAAGAAACCTACAAGATTGAATATTTAATATGAGTTGATTGATCCTTGGAAATGGTCATCAACAACCAAGCAATTGTATAAGTATTACCAAAGAATTCAATCTCAAGTAAAGACCAATCTTGTAGAACATAAAATTTTTGTACATCACATAAGTGGTCCCTTGATCCAGGTGGATATTGGTGGCCAACCACCTTTTCCGACTGGCTTAAAACAGTTTTCTGGCAATTTTGGCAATTTACTATTTTTAGCAGGTTTTAACTTCTGGGGCCATTTTGAGGGCCTAAATGAAGGTTTTTCGAGATAGAGGTTCTAAATGATAGTTGAAAGCATGATTGAGCCCCAAAAATGAATCTCCTCGACGATACCTTTCCAATGATCTATCACACGCCTAAAACGAAGATCGTATGCAAAAGTCATGACCCTGGGAAGTTGATGTACTAACTTACCCAAACGGGGCCCACATGACCTTTGGCGCTTCATCTCCTAGGGTTAGGTTTTTGGATGCCAAAGAATTTTGAAATTTTCATTTATTGTAAAAGGTCCTTCGGAGCCTCATTGTAACCATCTTCTTGCGAATGCAAGTAGCTGTCACATCTCTTCTCAGAGATAAGCTGCCACCATTCTAGCAAGTCTCTCACTCTGTATTTTTACAATCTCTGTACATTTCTTTGATTAATAGAAATCGTGTATTACTGTGTATCTGTGTTTATGGTTGCATCTCTGATACATTTATGTTATATTATTGAATATCTTCAATATCTCTGTGAATTTCTTTATTATATCTCTGCTCTCATTTCGTGCCGAAAATAATCCGGATCAGTGGTATTAGAGCAGGCTGCTCTTGATCGTTTTTTTTAGTGCATGTTCCCGACGAGGTTCGAGTATAGAAAGTTGGGTCTCGATCTTGTCTCTCTTGAGGACAATCTCTCTTGCACGCCCAAGAAACCCTCAATGGCGGAAGAAAAAAAAATGATGGAGCAGACGATCCTATCAGTTTGTTGCTTGAGCAAGCTCTCATGCGACAGAGGGACGAAATGATGGAGAAATTTTCCCACATCCTTCAACGCCTCCCGATAGCATCAGGTGCATCTTCATCAAGCGACCACTTTGGAGGCACATCACCTTTCAAGGTACAGGTTAATTTTGATATTCTCGTATTTGAAGGTCAAATAGATGCAGATGTCCTAGATAAATGGTTAAATCTTCTAGAAGGTTATTTCTATGTTCATAATTTATCCGACAAGGGAAAGATCACCTTTGCACTCCTTAAGGCTCTCCCCCATGTCAAACATTGGTGGGAAACCTATTGGGAGCAGAGTTCCACAGAGGAGTCTGGAATATATGGGGCCGAGCCCACTTGGGATTTTTTTGTGGATGCGGTAAAGGAACAGTAATACCCTGTTGGCAACTATGAGGACCAATACATGAGATGGACCACACTACGATAAGAGAGGGGCCAATCAGTTCCATATTTCACCAATAGCTTCCATACCTTGCACACCAAGATGGGTATCAAAGACTCTGAATGACATTTGGTTCTAAAATATCATGGGGCTCTACAAAGATACATCCAAACTGAAATGGATTTTCTGGACATCTCATCACTCGGTGTTGCTTATCGATATGCTGTTAAAATTGAGCAGAAATTTAAGCACCAAAACAAACGGGAATTCGGGTCTGCAAATCAGCAACAACCAAAGTATGACAAAGACGGCCCTAACAAGAAGTCTTCTGAAAACCAATCCAAGACACAAGAAAAGAAGGGTCACGGGAAGACAAAGAAGGACACTAGAAAATGGTGCGATTTCCACAAAAGCCCCTGGCACAACATTGATGAATGTCGCTCAAAACAGTCATTGGTGGTCGAGATCAAAGACAAGGAGCCAACTCTGATTCAGAATCTGATTCTGAAAATACTGATAAAAGATAGATCATCGACGCAGATCCCACTGCTATTGTCGCGACCGCAACAATTCAACTAGAAGAGCGAACAGATCTAGAAGAGGGGGAGCGCCTTTTTCATTCACAGATGTGGGTGAAGGAGACCCCGCTGCATTTTATTGTTGATAGCAGAAGCCAGAAGAACCTCATCTCAGCAGACGTCGTCAAACAGTTGGGATTTTCGACAACACCACACCCGCAACCATACAGCATCGGGTGGCTTCGCCAAGGATGAGATCTTCGTGTCAGCTAGCAGTGTCGATTGTCATACGGCATCCAACCCTTCAAGGATGAGGTATTAGGTGATGTTTCCCCACTGGATGTTTGTGATGTTCTCTTGGGCCAGCCATATATGTGGAAACGCCATGCTATCTATGAGTCTCGACCTTGTAGTGTCATTATTACTCTGGGGGGTCATCTCTACAGAATACGAGAGGTAGTTCCAACTATTGTCCGACCTAAACAGTGCTGCAAGGTAGTATCTCATACTACAAAATTCATCTTCTCCATAATCTGTTCAAAAGGGGAACAAAAGGATACTGCAACCACTACAGCCTCGGCCCAAGCACCTTCTATCCACCAGAAGCAGGTCGACAAGGTTGGAGCAAAGAACAAAGATTCCTTCTGCACATAGTCATCTCATGTAGCCAAACTAGTTAAAAAGGTCCAACCCTTCCAGTGACAGGTTCATGGTGACCTTCAACAAACCAAGTAGCGCGTCGGTTCCAACAATACAAGTAGCTCACCCAGATGCAGATCTAGGAAATGATTTTCCCTCTCCCCCGGGAACTCAACGCAATAGAGACCATTGCTTCCTAATGAGGGAGGATTGATCCAGGTGGATATCGGTGGCCACCCACCTTTTCCAACTAGCTCAAAACAATTTTCTGGCAATTTTGGCAATTTACTATTTTTAGCAGGTTTTAACTTCTGGGGCCATTTTAAGGGCCTAAATGAAGGTTTTTCGAGATATAGGTTCTCAACGATAGCTGAAAGCATGATTGAGCACCAAAAATTAATCTCCTCGACGATACCTTTCCAACGAGCTATCACATGCCTAAAACGGAGATCGTATGCAAAAGTTACGACCCTGGGAATTTGATGTACTAACTTACCCAAACGGGGCCCACATGACTTTTGGCGCTTCATCTCCTAGGGTTAGGTTTTTGGATGCCTAGGACTTTTGGCATTCCCATTTATTGTAAAAGGGCCTTTGGAGCCTCATTGTAACCATCTTCTTACGAATGCGAGTAACCGTCACATCTCTTCTCAGAGATAAGTTGCCACCATTCTAGCGAGTCTTTCACTCTGTATTTTTACAGTCTCTATACATTTCTCTGATTAATAGAAATTGTGTATTACTGTGTATCTGTGTTTATGGTTTCATCTCTGATACATTTTTGTTATATTATTGAATATCTGCAATATCTCTGTGCATTTCTTTATTATATCTCCGCTCTCATTTCATGCCGAAAATAATCTAGATCATCCCCTTATGGTGTAGCTTTCAAGCATGGCCCTCACAGGATGAGATAACATGTGGTTGCTTCCACATGCCCACTTTGTGTTGTACTCAAATGGAACAAGTATGGTACTCTCTTGAGCATAGAAGGAGGGAGTACAATGATGAAACTCTCATGCACCTTAAGGGGGGCAGTTCAAAATTCTAGTGACGATGGTTCATGAAATC
>ML786746.1:335265-345471 GCA_009831015.1 Picea engelmannii | reverse complement strand
ATTATTAACATATTAAAATTAATTTATCATCTATCATAGGTAGGAGTTAATCCTTCATACTCCCCCTTAACAAATACTTGTGATTTCAATAATCCTTTCTCTTTAATTGGTCCTTTCAATAGGTCCAATATCCATCTCTTGTTTTGTAGTATTTGTCTTTAGTATTATTTAGCTATGTCTTTTGTCTTTGTCTTCTATATTCTAAAATATTCATCATTCATCTTATTCATTCTTCACTTTCAATCCTTTTGAATGTTTATCTTGTACCTACAAAATATAAGGATTCTATTTGTTAAAATCCATATTGAAAATGTTTCCATCCATAAAAATACATGGGTCACTAGACAATATATCCTCCATTTCTTTGGTAATATTTTTCTTGTAAATGGTTCATCAACCATACTTGAGTCACAAATCTTCATACCTATACATTTTTATCCCCCTACATCTTCATCAATCAGCATCCTAGGTTTTCTTTGTCTTACCCACAACCACATTATGGGTTCCTATTGATTACCCTCAACCATTACATCATCTAAGGTTTCACATTGGTCTTGCCTGTAATCATTAAAACTCTCAAGTGGTTTCATCTTACAACAAACAATTCATTAAATCTAGTAGTTTTTAGCTGACTAGAAACCTTCATTTGTGATGACAAGTGGTTTTTGGTTTACGTTGAACCAATCACAGATGCTTAGTATATAAAAATGTTCATCATAAATAGAATTCCAACAACTTGCAATCATATAATACATTTTCTCTATTAATGCCCCCTCCAAGTGTAATATAGACATGTTGATACTTAGTTCCATTGCTTTGTAGATGGCATATTTCTTTCATCCACCCAAACATGGCGTAAAGTTAATCATTTATTTTCATGGATTGTTCTCCATACTTGTTGGATGCATGAAATATTATTTCCCATATAGATAACCGCTACTTCATTACCAGACTTTGACCCATGTACTATTGGTGGATTTACCAAGGTTATTTGTGCTAATATTAAGGAAGAAATATATATTTGAAATAGGCATGGGTAGTGGAGTTATGCATCACCCTATTATAATTTTGTCTAACATAAAAAAAAAATCTATTATTTTTTTCTTAATTTTTTTCTTTCTTCATAATTTTTGTTGGTCAATGTTGGAGATATTAACTTGTACTTGTCTTGTGCTTAACTTTTCATAAATTTCCAAAGGATAGATATTGAGGAGAGATGTGAACATGGGATTCTCCGAACATTCATCGCAAACGCTCTAGGATCTCTCAAGAAGGAAGAAGAGGAACTCCTTCTTCAGCTGAGACTCCGAGTGACCAACAACCATCTCGTCAGAGGCGAATTTCAAACAAGTCTGTGAATAGATCAACTACAGAATGTGCTCAAGAAAGTGCTATAGATGCAACCTTCTTATATAGGTTTCACATTAATACTCCTACACCTGAGAATTTAGGGAATACCTTAGGACAAGAGAACATTTCTGGTAATTTTTTTTTATTTTGTTTATTTTTGTTGTATTTTTGTGTATTTAAATTTATGTCAAGTTAAATGTTGTAATTACTTTAAAATGTGTGAGCAAGGGACGGCAATGAAAAAGAGAGTGGTTGTCACAAAGATTTTAATTTTTGTGCAAAGGGTGAAGGTAGATTTAGGAGGTCGTGTTATCAAGAAAGAGAATATTACACACCTACGTCCACCTATCCTTCGAATGTTCGTGATGAACTTCCCTGGGAAGGGATTACTAAAGCAATGACCCTTGAGCAATGCTCAGGTGTTAAATGAGGTTGGAAAATGATTTGGTGGTCTTGAAACTACCTTAGGAGAGTAAACAAAGCTTGCAGATTGTTTTTCATTCATTGCAAAAATTTGTGGACGCATATCAAAAGATGGGGCCAACCACTGACATTTTTGTCGATTTAATGAGGAGACAAAAGTCAGGAGTGATGGGTCCTGATAAATGGGAGGCAATAAAAAATAAAGTTTCAAAAGAATATGCAATTTTTATGTTCAACTTCAAATATGGGCCAAAGCGGATGATGTTAAAGGTGCAATATTTTAAGCACCCTAAAATTGTAGGACATCTATATAATAGAGTTTTGGTGGCATATGGAAAATTGTCATGGAACAATGAGATTCCACACTATTTTGCAAGACACTTTTATGCAGAGTTTTTTTTTTCACATGCATCATCATTATAATAGTCTACCGTCCAATTATTATGGGACTGGTAAAGGATGGACACATGATCACAAAGGGGCATATCGAAATGCGACATTGTCGAGGCCTCCACAACCTTTAGTACCTTTACAAATAGGGGAATTTGTTTCACATTCAAAGTTGTGAGCTACATTAGAGGTTGAAAAGAGGCTAGGAATGCAATTGGGGAAAATTTGGAAGCGATGTTTTATGGTGTTGATGTTGGCATGACACGTCAGCAAGAGGAAGCCAATGTTGGATTACTGAGAGGGGGGGTGAATCAGTAATAGCGTAATTATAATCATTTTTCTTTAAATGTTATATCAATGTAGAATTATTATCCAATAATGCATAGTAATAAATAAACAATCACACACATACACAATACACCAGTGTTTTACGTGCAAACCCAAATCAAGAGAAAACCACGTAATTATTTTGCTTATATGTCTTGAAGAATCACATTCATTCAAAGCACCAACTTCCTTTGTTTTTCAGCTGTAACTGGAAGGAGGCTCCAACCCCCTAGTTTCTCAGGCTACAACTTGAGGGAAGCTCCAACTCCCCAAATCTCTGGCTACAACTAGAAGGAGGCTACAACCCCCAATGTTCTCCAACTACAACTAGAAGGTGGCTACAACCACCTATCCTTGACCTGTCCTGCCACCCTAAAGTAAAAGTAGAATGATGGAACCACTGTCACACTATCACTATGAGATATACCTCTTTAAACCTGTACCATAAACAAGTGCATCAACCATGCACCAACCTGTAATCAACCTGTACCATAAACAAGTGCATCCAACCATGTACCAAGTATATTCCAATCATGTGTCAACTACTCATCAACTATGACTTATCAATATGTACCAAAATCATCAACTATACACCTCATGTATGTGCCAACTCATCAACTACTTGTCTCAATCATGTACTCAACATGTGTCACAACCAAAAGCTCCCATCAATTTTATCATCCAAATATGACTTGTAGCTCTGTAATAGAACTGGAGTATATGATCACATTCTTGCAAACCTTCCTTAACTTTAAAAACAAGAGACTAGCATTTTCATCAAACTTTTCTTTAGTTTCACATGACTAGTTTTAGATTAGTCAACAACCCTAATTTGAAGTAATCATAACTTTGAACATGTAATGTATAAAGATATGAAACTGATACAAAATATTTTTCGCTGTGGTTAATGCAATTTCTTCAAGTGTCACTACTTGAAACCTCTCATAAAAGGAGTTATAGAAAAAATGGCATACCTTGCTGAATTCTGGCTTATTCTAGAGAACGACCTTGTAGAGCATGCCCCACACAAAATATTTGATGAATTGATATGAAACTATTACAAAAAATACTAGAGACTGTACCCTAACCAACACATTTTGTCTCACTGAATTTTGATCTGTTATGAAGAATTTATTATTTTTTTACCCAAAACACATGATTTTGACTAGTTTCAAGACTAGCCACAAACCCTATTTTCTAAGGAGTGTAACTCCCAAAATATAACGACCCACAAGCTGAATTTTTTACCAAAGATACTTGGATGGGTTTTATCACTTGCATAGAAATGTTAGGATCTGAATCATTATAGAAAAAAATTTATAGCAAAAATGGTGAGATGACCTGTAAATAAGATACCTTAGAAAGCAACATCAAAAGAATTTATCCTTCCTTGCATTTCGGCCTTCTTTTCTTCACTTTCCTCAAAATTTCAGATTATATAACCTTGGTTGCCTCAGACACATATAGATATTTAGTATGATCAAGTGTGTTTTAAATGAGAGATCCTTGCCTCTTATTTATACTCTCCAAGTAGCTTCCTTAAAAACATCTTCTAGGTCACTTGGCCCACTTTCCTTATTTTAGGGTTGGGTCCACTTCTAATTTATCCATTAAATTTATTATTGAAATAATTTATTTTGTATTCACTTTGAATTGTACTGCACTCATCACTTCACTTTATTATTTACCTTTTAAAATTTCTTAAACCACTTTGATTACTTTGACCTTTTGGGGCTTCTAGATGACATATGAGGGTCCTCCAACTTCGTAAGGCCATAACTTTCAAACCGTGAGGATTTATGTGACGTTCTACATACCACCATAAATGGCATGACATGTATTATCCATATAAAATATTATTATCTAAAAATATATCATAACTCATATCATTACCCATAAAACAAACTTGGGTACATTATCCAAACTTGGGGTCTCCAACTTCTCATGGCCATAACTCTCTAACCATGAGGAATTATGTGACGTTCCACATACCACCGGAAATGACATGAAACGAACTATCCATCTAGGATATTTTCCCTGACAAATTCACTTTCCTTCATCTCATTATTCCATAATTAAGAATGGGTTCTCTTACTCCACAAAGCGTCTTCCTGTGAGGGCTTTCATCATAAGGGGACCACTTTGGAGTTCATCCATATTTACTTCTTATCAACCATAACAAAACAATAATGAGTCATATTTACATCAAACACTATTGGGTCCATTACCCAAACCTTTCTGCTATGGGTCTTTCTTCAACGGTTGACATCAATGACAACCAACCTTAATCAACAATCTCTCCCTTTCGCATTGATGACAACACTCTAATGCAACACTGAAATCACATCACTCATGCTCCCCCCTGAAACCATGCCTCTGTCCTTTGCATCTGATAAATTTTCTCCTCCTAGAACCATGCCTCTGTCCTCTGCATTTGATAAATCTCTCCCCCTTTGTCATTAGTGGAAAAGGTGTCTTTCCATCTGAGGTTGCTCCCCCTGACAGAATATCCTCTTATGGTGCTTCCTCGAGTACATCTAAGACATATAAGATAAGCATTCAAAAAGCATTCATTTTTGGAGTAGAAATAACTCTAAGTCTTTGGCGAATATATTCAAAGGCTTCCCGTGGAATTGGTTTTGCAAATATGTCTTCCACTTGTTATTTTGTGCCCACATACTCAACTCTGATGTTCTTTTCTGCAACATGTTCCCGTAGAAAGTGATACTTGATTGGAATGTGCTTAGTCTTGGAGTGCATCACCGATTTTTTTGAGATACTGATGGAACTTGTATTATCACATTATATTGGAATGGGCTCATCATACTTAACCTGTATATCTATCAAAGTTTGTTTCATCCAAAGAACCTATGTACAACATGTTGTTGTTGCAATATACTCTGCCTCGGCTGTAGATAGAGATACCGATGATTATTTATTGCTTATCCATTATACCAAACACTCACCTAAGTAGAACGTTTCTCCACGGGTGCTTCATCAGTCATCAATACAACCTGTCCAATCTGCATCTGTGTAGGAAATAAGTGATAGTCCAGACTTGTCAAGATAAGATTTTTGACTACTAATAATGTCATCTAGAACTTTTGAGCTATTCTGCATATTATTCTTTTGAATATCCTTTCTTAGTGTGACAATCTTTTCTTCTAGGTTTCCAATGATCTCGTCCTTTCCTTCTATGTGTTCTTTGAGTGCTTCTTCAATTATTTTATCTTCTTCTATTTGAACCTTCAATTTTGTGATCATTTGTTCTAGTTCTTGAGTGTCTTTTTTCTTATCTAGTTCTTTTTGTAGTTTCTTGTTTTTCTTTTTTTCTCTTCGGATAACTTCTATGGAACTCATTAATTCTTCTTGGAAGTCAACTTATGCCTATTCAATTTCTTCTTCATATGCTTCTTCATATTCTTCTTCAGAGTCTTCTTTATCAGAGTCTTCTATTGCCATGAATAGAACTCTCCATGTTCCACTGTCATTGACTTCATCTTCATCTGATGATGAAATGTCTTCTTTGGTGCAAAAGCTTTTCTTGAAAACTTTCTTTGTAGTTCTTTTACCTTTATATGTTTGTCTACCTTTTGAGTAACCTTCAAAATTTCTATTTTCCTTATGAGGACATTTGTTAGCAAAATGACCAATACCATCACAATTAAAACAAATTAAAGGAAGCTTACCTCTGTACCTACCATTGGTTCCCTTGTTCAGTCCTTTGACGAAGTTGGCAACTTCTTCATCATCTTCCGAGACATCATTGAAGATTCTATATTATTCTTGTTCCCTTTTCTTTTTCTTTGATCTTTTGGATGCTTTAAAGGCTACTTCTTTTACATCTGGATTTTTTTGTTCAGTTCTCATCTCATATGTTGTGAAGATTCCATGCAGTTCGTCCATGCGTATTGAGTTTAGATCTGATCTTTTTTCTAGTGTTGATATCTTAGGGTTGAATCTCATAGGAAGATATCTTAGTACCTTTTGAACAATTACAGATTCTTCGATTTCTTCTCCCAATCCTATGATTGCATTCACCGTTTCATTGACTCATAAGAAGTAGGCTGAAAAATCTTCATCTTCCTTCATTTTTAGTTGTTCGAACTGACCTCTGTAAGTTTGAAGCTTTGTTGCTTTGAATTTTGAATCTCATTCATAAATATTTTGAAGGTTTTCCCAAATCTCTTTAGTAGATTTACAATGTGCAACTTTGGTGAATACCGTATCACTAAGACCATTCAAAAGTTCATTTATGGCTTTGGAATTATTCTCACCGAGTTTCACTACTTTGTCATTTGTTGGTGGAACTGCTGGTGCTGTGTATCCATATACAATTGATTGCCAAACTTGAAATCCCTGTGCCTGTATATATGTCTTCATCCTTATGTTCTAAAAGGAATACTTATGTCCATCAAATTGTGGCATTCCATTTTGATACGAGTTGGTACTCTCCATGATCTACCTTTTAGTGGTTAAACTGATTTCTGAAGGAACCCGCTCTGATACCAATTGTTGGATTACTGAGAGGGGGGTGAATCAGTAATAGCGTAATTATAATAATTTTTCTTCAAATGTTATATCAATGTAGAATTATTATCCACTAATGAGCAATAATAAATAAACAATCATACACATACACAATACACCAGTGTTTTACGTGGAATCCCAAATCAGAAGAAAACCATGAAATGTTTTTTCTTATATGTCTTGAAGAATCACATTCATTGGAAGCACCAACTTCTTTTGTTTTCCAGATGCAACTGGAAAGAGGCTCCAACCCCCTAGTTTCTCAGGCTACAACCTGAGGGAAGCTCCAACTCCCCAAATCTCTGGCTACAACCCCCAATTTTCTCTGGCTACAATCGGAAGGTCGCTACAACCACTTGTCATTGCCCCGTCCTGCCACCCTGAAGTAGAATTATAATGATGGAATCACTGTCCCACTATCACTGTGAGATATACCGCTGTAAACATGTACCATAAATAAGTGCATCTACCATGCACCAACCTATAATCAACATGTACCATAAACAAGTGCATCAACCATGCACCAACCTGTAATCAACCTGTACCATAAACAAGTGCATCCAACCATGTACCAAGTATGTTCCAATCATGTGTCAATTACTCATCAACTATGACTCATCAATATATACCAACATCATCAACTATACACCTCATGTATGTGCCAACTCATCAACTATTTGTCTCAACCATGTACTCAACATGTGCCACAACCAAAAGCCCTCATCAATTTTATCATCCAAATATGCTTTGTAGCTCTGTAATAGACCTAATGTATATTATCACATTCATGCAAACCTTCCTTAACTTTAAAAACAAGAGACTAGCATTTTTAGCAAACTTTTATTTAGTCTCGCATGCCTAGTTTTGGAATAGTCAACAACCCTAACTTGAAGTAATCATAACTTTGAACCTGTAATGTATAAAGATATGAAACTGAAAAAATTGTTATTCGGTGTATTTAATGAAATTCCTCCAAGTGTCACTACTTTGAACCTCTCATAAAAGGAGTTATAGCAAAAATGACATACCTTGTTGAATTTTGGTTTATTCTAGAGAGCGACCATATAGAGAATTCCCCACACAAAATATTTGATGAATTGATCAAAAACTATTACACAACATACTAGAGACTGTACCCTAACCAACACATTTGGTCTCACTGAATTTGGATCTGTTATGAAGAATTTATGATGTTTTTACCCAAAACACATGATTTTGACTAGTTTCAGGACTGGCCACAAACCCTATATTCCACGGAGTGTAACTCCAAAACTACAATGACCCACAAGATGAATTTTTTACCATAGATACTTGGATGTGTTTTCTCACTTGCATAGAAATTTTAGAATCTGAATCATTATAGAAAAATAGTTACAGTGAAAATGTTGAGATGACCTGTAAATAAGATACCTTAGAAAGCACCATCAAAAGAATTTATCCTTCCTTGCATTTCATCCTTCTTTTCTTCACTTTCCTCAGAATTTCAGCTTATATATCCTTGGTTACCTCAGACACATATATATATTCAATATTCTAAAATGTGTTTCAAATGAGAGAGCCTTTCCTCTTATTTATACTCTCCAAGTAGCTTCCTTAAAAACATCTTCTAGGTCACTTGGCCCACTTTCCTTATTTTAGGGTTGGGTCCACTTCTAATTTCTCCATTAAATTTATTATTGAAATAATTTATTTTGTATTCACTTTGAATTATAATACACTCATCACTTCACTTTATTATTTACATTTTAAAATCTCTTAAACCACTTTGATTACTTTGACCTTTTGGGGCTTCTAGATGACATATGAGGGTCCTCCAACTTTCTAAGGCCATAACTCTCAAACCGTGAGGATTTATGTGATGTTCTACATACCACAAGAAATGACATGACATGTACTATCCATATAGAATAATATTATCTAAAAATATATCATAACTCATACTATTACCCATCAAACAAACTTGGGTCCATTACCCAAACCTGGGGTCTCCAACTTCTCATGGCCATAACTCTCTAACTGTGAGGAATTATGTGACGTTCCACATACCACTGAAAATGACATGACAAGAACTATCCATCTAGGATATTTTCCCTGGCAAAGCCACTTTCCTTCATCTCATTATTCCACAATTAAGCATGGGTTATCTAACTCCACAAAGTATCTTCCCATGAGGGATTTCACCATAAGGGGACCACTTTGGAGTTCATCCATATTTACTTCTTATCAACCATGACAAAACAATAATGAGTCATACTTAAATCAAACACTATTGGGTCCATTACCAAAACCTTTATGCTACGTGTCTTTCTTCAAGGGTTGACATCAATGACAACCAACCTTAATCAACAATCTCCCCCTTTGGCATTGATAACAACACTCTGATGCAACACTGAAATCATATCACTCATGCTCCCCCCTGAAACCATGCCTCTGTCCTCTGCATCTGATAACCATGCTCCTCCTAGAACCATGCCTCTGTCCTCTGCATTTGATAAATCTCTCCCCCTTTGTCATCAATGGCAAAGGTATCTTTCCATCTGGGGCTTCTCCCGCTGACAAATTGTCCTCTTATGGTGCTTTCTCGTGTACATATAAGACATATAAGATAAGCATTCAAAAATCATTCATTTTTGGAGTAGAAATAACTCCAAGTCTTTGGCGAAGATATTCAAAGGCTTCTCGTGGAAGTGGTTTTGTAAATATGCCTGCCACTTGTTCTTTTGTGCCCACATACTCAACTCTAATGTTCTTTTCTACAACCTATTCCCATAGAAATTGATAGTTGATTGGAATGCGATTAGTCTTGGAGTGCATCACCGTGTTTTTTGAGATATTGATGGCACTTGTATTATCACAATATATTGAAATGGGCTCATCATATTGAACCTGTATATCTGTCAAAGTTTGTTTTATCCAAACAACCTGTGTACAACATGTTGTTGCTGCAATATACTCTGCCTCGGCTGTAGATAGAGATATCGATGATTGTTTCTTGCTTAGCCTTGATACCAAAAACTCACCTAAATAGAACGTTGCTCCACTAGTGCTTCATCGGTCATCAATACAACCTTCCCAATCTGCATCTGTGTAGGCAATAAGTGATAGATCTTTTCCTTTTGGATACCATAATCCAAACTCTTATGTTCCTTTGAGATATCTGAAGATCCTCTTTACTGCTAATACATG
>ML786746.1:301041-331727 GCA_009831015.1 Picea engelmannii | reverse complement strand
AGTTTAGATTATTTAGCTCAGATCACTTTCTCTTTGGTTTCCTTACGAGACCTTAGAGCGGCCAACGGAGCCATTAAACTCGTCAGGGTGGTCCATACCAAACGGCTTGGGTTATTTAGACAACCCCGGACCGGTTCCACTCTTCCAGTTGACGGATGGACTGTTTCGCCCGTCAACAGGGTTCAATGCTTGAAATCACTAGGAATAATGGCCTTTGATTTTTAAAATATTTTTTTGAGGTTTTCCTCAAATGACAAGGAAATTGAGCTTAGAGGTATCCCAGGGAAACCCTCTAAAGTGATGAGCTCTGATAGCGTGGGAAAATTACTCAAAAAGGGACACCAGGGTGTAATTTCACAATTGTGCTCACATGATGTTAAAACATATATAGCCCCGGCTCCATCAAATCTCCAAATAATTATCAACAATCATTCTGAGGTATTTGTTGAAATTCTTAAGGGTATACCACCTACTCGAGACCATGACCATGCTATTCATTTGCAACCAGGAAGTGTACCACCTAACATTAGGCCTTACAGGTATCCATATGCATAGAAGAGTGAGATTGAACGCATGATCCAGGAAATGTTAGAAGATGACATCATTCAACATAGCCAAAGCTATTTCTCCTCAATGGTGGTGTCGGTTACAAAAAAGGATGGTTGATGGTGTATGTGTCCAGATTAAATACAACTCAAAAAAATTACCATCAAATAAAAGTTTCTTATCTGTGTCATTGATGAATTATTAGATGAATTACATGGAGAAAACATATTTACTAAGTTGGATCTTCATTCGGGATATCATCAAATCAAAAGGAGACAATACATTCCTAAAATAGCTTTTAGAACACATGAATTTCATTATGAATTTTTGGTTATTTCATTTGGACTTACTAATGCACCTTCAACATTTCAAAACTTGTTGAATTTTTTTTTCAAGCCCTTCCTTAGAAAATCCCTGTTAGTATTTTTTGATGACATACTAATCTACATCAAATATTGGGAAGAGCATGTAGAACATGTTGACAAAGTATTACAACTATTGGAAGAGAAACAACTTTATGCAAAACCTTCCAAGTGTGCCTTTGGGGTTCAGGAAGTGGAATATTTGGGTCATATTGTATCTCATGAAGGTGTAAAAGTGGACCCTAACAAAATTAAAGCTATAAGGGAATGGCCAATTCCCAAAACCTTGAAGAAACTTAGAGGATTCTTAGGATTGGCAAGCTATTTCCACAAGTTTTTCAAGAATTATGGTTAAATAGTAGCACCTATAACAACATTATTAAAGAAGAAAGAATTTTCTTGGACAGAAGAAGAAACCAAATCATTTGGAAAACTTAAGGAGGCTATGTGTAAAAATCTCATCTTGATCACATCTTACTTCACAAAAACATTTATTATGGAGTGTGTGCCTCATGACATGGAATTGGTGCAGTTTAATGCAGGAAGGAAGGCCCCTTTCCTTTTCAAGAAAAAAACTTAAAGGAAAAAACTTAGTCAAACCCATTTATTAAAAAGAAATGTTGGCCATACTACATGCAGTTCATAAATGGCACCCCTGCCTAATAGGACAACACTTCAAGGTAAAAATAGATCATGACAGTTTGAAGTACTTTTTGAAGAAATGATTATCTTCAGAAGAGAAACAAAAATGGGTTACAAATATGTTGGGTTATGACTTTGAAATTATATATAAAAAAGGAAAAGCTAATGTTGTGGAAGATTCCCTTTCCATGAAAGAAGAAGAAACAGACGGTTCACTATATGTTATTTCTATCCCACAATCGGATTGGGTGGAAGAAGCAAGGATAGAATGGAATCAAGATCAAGTGGTATGCAAGATCATTCAAAAACTACATGAAGGCCCCAGTTCAGTAGAAAAGTTTGTATGGAAGAATGATTTTCTATGGTATCATGATCACCTATACTTATGTAATAATTCCCAACTCAAACATAAGATCCTTCTGGAATTGCACACTTCTCCTATAGGGGGACATTCAGGATTCTTGAAAACATACCACAGGGTCAAGAAGGAGTTTTCTTGGAAGGTCTTAAAAATGATGTTCAAAAGTTTGTGTCGGAATTTCTAGTCTGCCAATAGAATAAGGGAGAGACAATCAATACTCCAGGTCACCTACAACCATTAGTTATACCAAGCCAACGTTGGGAACAAGTTTCCATGTATTTTATTACAGGTTTACAAAAATCATAAGGAAAGACCATCATCATGGTAGTAGTGGATCGACTAAAAAAGTATGTCCATTTTCTCTCTCTTTCTCATCCTTTTAAAGCAAGCACAATAGTAGAAGAATTCATGGAAACAGTTCAAAAACTACATGGAGTCCCCAAGATTATTGTAAGTGATAGAGACCCAATTTTCACAGGAAAATTTTGGACTGAATTATTTTCTTGTCTTGGTACTCAATTGGCTCATAGTTCATCTTACCACCCTTAATCTGATGGGAAAACTAAGATCGTGAATAAATTTCTAGAAGGATATCTTCGTTGCTTTGCATCCAATAAACAAACACAATGGGTCAAGTGGTTTCCCTTAGAGGAATGGTTTGTTCAACACATCCTTCCATACTTCATCAAAAATGTCCCCATTACTGGCACTTTATGGATATCATCCTCCATCCATAAATCACCCTTGAAATGGATTACAAAGGTTTAAGTAGTGGAGGAACACATAGGGAACCAACAATAGGTCCTAAAATTGTTGAAGGACAACTTGGTTATGGCACAAAATAGGATGAAACACCAAGGAGATCAACATCACAGGCAAAGGGAATTTGAGGTGTGGGATTGGGTATTTCTAAGGCTACAACCATACAAAAAAATGTCCCTCAAGAAAAAAAAAAGGACAATAAACTAGCACCCAAAAATAATGGCCCCTATAAGGTTTTGCAAAAGATTGGAAGTATGGCTTACAAATTGGAGTTGCCTCCATCTTCACATGTACATCTAGTATTCCATGTTTATTTCTTAAACAAGGTCATCAGAAACAAGATTTTGGTCCAAACAATTTTACCAGAGCTCTTTGAAGAAGGGAAAATCATACTAGATCCAGAAAAAATCCTTGAAACAAGAATTAAGCATCTGAGAAATCAGGCAGTTACAGAGTACCTCATAAAATGGAAGAACCTCCTAGTGGAAGAGGAAAAATGGGAAGATGAGTTCTTCATACAGAAGCATCTGTGGTTAGACAAGTGTTGAGGAAAACACTTGTTTAAGGGCGACAGGCATGTTAATCCCTAGAAAAAGCCCCGTGATATGTATAAAACCCCTTATTATTCCCTAGATATTGAATTATTACATTTCTAGTAGGTTGGCTAGAACCATTCTTTTCACCCTTTCATTATAATTGTAACCCTTTGTCTCTTATATATATATATATATATATATATATCAAGGATATCTAGTATTAGGATCATCTTATCTCATCTCATATTGTGTTCTGAAGTTTATATATTGTAAAGGAGGGTTCCCCCTCGAAGTGGATTGAATTTTATTGATTTCTTATCATTTTTAAGGTGTTGGGTCATAACATCGACTTTAAAAACACTAAAGTGGAGAGAAGAGATTTATCTCCCACAATTCGAGAAGAAACTGGGATATTTAGGTTTCAAGTATCAGATGATTTTCATATACAAAATGAAATGAAACAAAACAATATTAAAGACACGAAATTACCTATGGCCTGGGATTCAGGTCACCATATTTATGTTAATCACCTCCTAGCCACTTATAAAAAACATAAATTCTCCATGGGAATCCAAGAAGGAAGACAAGAGTAGGGGCACTTATACCATCATATGAAAAATACAAATTTGGTTTCAAATTTGAGGAAGCTTGCACAAAGCCACATGAAAATTATTGGCAATTGGAGGAAATGGAATAAACACAAGGTTGGTGGAGGTGTAAGGACAAATTCAGTTTCAAATTTGAGGAAATATGAACGAAGCCAGATAAAAATTCTTGACATCTGAGGAAATGAAAATTATTCACATGTGAGGAAATGAAAATTCTTGATAGGTGAGGAAATGGAGGAAATGTTTGACAACGGGTGGTACAAGGTGGTTTGGTTGACATGTAAATGCAGATGGTGGTTCAAGGTGGTTGTGTTGAAATTTAAATACAGAGTTGCATGTAGACAAAGATGTTGGTTTTTGAAAACATGTCAACTAGTTGACAGGTTTTTATGAAAATCTATCCCTAAGATATGCCTTTGACATAATCATTTTTTATTATAATATAAATTCTACATTAAAAAATTACCGCTTATTAAAGAATTCATCGTAATTTAATTTTCTCTATCAAAATCTAGTTGAAGTCCACATCCTTGGTGAGCTTACTTATTATGTATGCAATGACTTTATATCATTAATTATACCAAAGGTGTTTTTAAGGGGGCGGTTCTATCCCGACCTTCGTCCTCTATCGATAGCCACTTGTTACAAAAAAATTTTCCTCACCCCATGCAACTTGCTTGGATGGCCTTTCAATTTACCTATGCAGACTTGAAGTCCACTTTTTCACCTTCCAAAGATAAAAAAGCATATTTTTCCACATATACAGGCCCTATCAGTTATACAACAAGTGTATACGAAGGTTTCTCCACTACATCCCATGTACATTAGGTTTGCTTTTCAAAATTAAAAATAATGTGGGGTTTCCATGCCATCTCATGAGATCCATGATCCTTGACCTTTCATATACTAGAAACGCTCAAAATAGATCCTTCAGTTCCATTTGAAGGATATTAATTGAGCGATATCCAAGCCTTGAAGGAGGTTTAACAATTCAACTTTGAGAGTAAAGACACTATGGAGAAATTTCACTTCATATTGAGTCTGCATCCCTTTGTCCTTGAAAGTTTTAGCTCCTTGTTCAACCCCTAAGCTCTTCCTTCTTTGTCATGGAGAACCTCATTGACTCTTTTATATGAGCTTTCCTTTGGTGGAGAATTGAAGTGGTGGAGGCCTAGTTGGAGGGACTTAGTTTCTCGGTTCCGATATGTGTCGTTACAAAAAAAATTCACCTATGTACTTATGTTGATTATTTTAATAGAAATAATCTTTTCTCATCCAATTGATATCTTGAAAATATTTGAATTATTATTCCATGGGTGTATTTGTCATGTATGTTAATGGATTATGCTAATATATATGCTAACATGATATATTTTCACCATATGCTTGTGTATCTTGGTTGTTGAGGACAAGTTGCAGGTATAAATCTTTGAGTTGTGTGCTCAATAGTGGTCATCATCGAACGTCTGAACAAGGTAGGATCTTGGCCTTATCTTGTTAGCATTTCATTTATATAGCATATTTGCTATTAGAGTTGATTTATGGGTGTAATTATGTCTATTGTGTTTTACCCCATTCCATAAAGAGATTTTCCTCTTAACAAAATTGGCGACCATACTAGGATTTCATCTTCTTTTGGGCGGGGGGGGGGGGTTGGAGTGTTTTTCTCCTTGATTTTCTCTTTGTTATCCTGAGTTTCCTTGTCTCTTGTTGCTTGACAACATATTTTTTTCCTTGCATATGATTTTATTGGCTTAACCCTTTCACTGGTTGTATTTTACTGGGTATATGTTGTTTTTCCCTTGACATATGCATATATACGTGATTTGTCTTCCTTTACGGTGCATATATATGACCAAGAAAATACGACAATGTTAGAGTATATCCTTGGCATCTCTTCATACAACCAAGCAAATACATCATGAAACTCTTTGAGGAGATTGATGAAGATCTGAATTTCTTCATGCGAATAATCTACACCGATATATATGTTCTCAATTTTTCCATGGATACGAGAGATGTCGATCGTGACGGTAGGAGAAATATTCACCATGTTTCCTTTGGCATAAATACCATGCATATCTAATGGAGCCACATAATGACTGACCATCCCACTCAAGGTAGATATAAAGTCATCATGTTCGATCTTAACAAGATCTGGGAGGAAATAGGAATGTTGATGCATATTGTCCCAAGGCCTATCAGGACCATACATGGCCTCTAAGATGGCTTCATATGAAGGTAAATTATGGGCGAGGAAATCATCCAAAAAATGTGATTGCATGGCCCATACATTCTCTAGAACAAGATCCACCTCATCCATCCATGACGAGGAAGGATCTGAGTCAGCAGTAGCGTCAATAATAGACTGATATGCAACCTCTTCTACTGACAGTGGCATTTCCATCCCAATGTGTGACTGACCTTCATACAACATATTTGGGGAAGGTAGGGTCCAAGGGTCATTGAAATATGAAGTAAGAAAAGGACCGAACCTCATTGATGATGAAGACTCATTGGAAATAGCATGAATGTGGTGAATTGGTGCCATGAAATCAAAGCTACCCATCAAAGAGGAATACATTCTAACACCAACATCCTTAGTTTCCTGCTGAGAATTATCGATCACAAGGACCAAAGGTCCAACTAATGCATTAGGACTAGCATCCAAAAAGGACAACTGATCAATCTTCACTATTTTCCCTTCGTGAGGAAAACATAAAGTGCAGAAAGAAGACAACACGAAGGTTGTCATGGAATAAGTCCAATTGCTCCCTAGTAGTAAATTATAGTCGAGGGGTGCATCAACCTCCACTATCTTCTCAATTAACTAGACCAGAAAAGCAAGAATAATTACATGGGGTCGAAATGAATGCCCATAAAATGCGGTCAACATAGTCACATATTGGGATAGAGTTGGAGAACCAATGTCTTTCCAACAGGTTAGGGACATTATGCCCGTCGCAACACCTTCATCAACCACAATGCATTTGATAGTAATTTTCATGTACTCCACATGGATTTGAAAGGCCATTTGTTCATGTAAACAAAGCCTAACATCTGTGACGTCAAACTTAATAACCTTCGAGCCACACGGGTCTAGAGCTCCTAATGCAGATAACAGGGAATTTCTCTGTGAAGGACATGTCTGGAGCACCTCCAAAGCCAACATCACACAAGGAGTTTGGCCCATATATTATACAATCGAATAGTTTTGGGCGGCTCTGAAATTAGGATTATGGGAAAAGTGTTTTAGTACTCCTTTCATAATACAAGGTGGAGGTTCCATCTTTTCGATTTGCAAGGGTGATTTTGGAGGAGAAGGAGACTTTGGACCTAAGAAAATCTATGAAGAACTGAAATCATGAAATAGACTGGCTACATCAATCTGAGACTTGACCATATTGACACATAGATGGCCACCTTCATGTGCCAAGGAGTTTTGACTCCCGCTCGACGCATTTTCGGTGTTGGAGGTGCCGAAGGCCATGTGTTGATTATGTGGAAATGGATTTGTCAGCAGGGTGGCTGTGATAAGATCCTCGAGGATTCCTCTATTTTGGGGCATAGGTAGCTAAGGTGATCATCTTTAAAACGTTTACAAGGAAACTTCACCTTCCATTTTTCTTTATTCCCTCGCCAGCATTATTATTTGATCTATCATTGTTAGTGTCATCCTTGGATTTATTATTATTTTTCCCACCCTTACGATTATTACCTCTTCCTTTCCTTTTATTCCCTCATGGTTGCTAGTTACCCTTTGGGTTAGTCGATAACTATACATAATGCACATCCACTGACTCAGTGGGAGTGGAGGATGAAGTCGAATCTTGTCCTACTACAGGCTAGCTTAGAGACAAATATTTCAACTGGTTCGTCACCAAATCAGTAGACTTAGCATTTGTGAAGCCTATAATTCCATCAACATGAGGCCTAGGCTTTTGTCTAGGGTCATAGTTTGACCATGGTGCGTCAGAAATAATTTCATACAAAATCCTAGATCGAGCATATATGAGGTCCAATTGTTAGGCTTTGAAAATAGCTTCCTCCTTAGATGTTACTCCAAATGTAGAAACATCTTTCGAAATATAAGGCAATAAGAACTTAAGGAACCATTCCAATAGAAAATATGGAGGAATGTAGGCCTTGATCAACCTCTTCCATCTACACCACTCTTGGATATGGTCTGAGATATGTGTGGCTTTATCTTGGCGGAGGGCCGACAAAATTTCTATGCTAGCATCGTAATGAAACGACAACTGGAAGTGGTTCAGAAATACCAAAAACATCTAATTAAAGTTTTTTTGTGTTTTCCCCAGTAGCTCAATTTACCATTTAGCGGCAACCCCCATGAGGGTGTGTTTAAATAGCCTCAAATGATTAGAATCGTCATTCAGGGAGTTAGATGAGCACCAAAGATGAAAACTAGTGACATGATCACCCAGATCCTCTCCAGTCTTTCCTTCAAATGTGTAATGTCTGAAGGAAGCTTGGTGGGGACAGGGGACCATAACAGATCATGATGCACATGGTCATTCATTAATTTAGAAAAATATCGCCGATTAAGCGTGGCCATAAAAGCGAGCCGAGGTTGTGTTGTCTGAGCCCATGCTCCTGGGAAATATTGGGGTTGATGGGTTATAAGCCATCCATGGTTCTATTATATTCAATGTCCCTATTTGTTAGGATAATATCCTCCTCCAAATTGATTCATAAAAAAAATTATGTGAACCATACCAGTGGAAGAGGCATAATGAAGGTTATATACGTTTCCCCCAACCGAAGGGGCTCTAGGTTGGGGGTTTCCCATAGTGTGAAAGTGACTCCCTCTAGATGGAAATATGGAGGATAGAGGGGGATTCTCCATAATAAACATGTTTGTTGGAATCGACATGGAGGAAGAGGGGATAATGGATGTAATATAGGAAGTGACATGTCTGCCCAGTTGAGCACTCCATCCAAGAGAATTGAGACTAGGATTAGGCCCAGAAGAAAGAGGAGGCCAACCTCCAACTGTAGGATCCGTTTGGGGAATATTGCCTCCACCAAATGAGAGAGGAACATATAGAGGAGCCATGCCCCCAAGTCCAAAACTAGGATTCGCATTAGCCGCTGGAATGGAGGATGAGAGTTGCAACGTCATGTTGGGCATGTCAAAAGAAAAAGGATTAGAGACCAAAGGTATTGACTAAGAATTGTGACTTGGCTTGCCAAAAAGAGATCTGAAAGGGTTCATTCCTATGGGTCGAGTAGAACCCATAGGTTGGGTATCACTAGAGGCAGGGATCTTCGACACCCAACCATCGAGGCCAAAAGACTCGAAGGGATCCCACTAATCAAAGAATATATAGGAGTTGAGGGGCTCTCTGTGATGTTTGGGTTTGACTCATTACTCATAACTGGATGATCACAAGTCTGGGAGGTGGATGTATATGTACCAAATTTATTAATTGTATGCCTTTTAGAATGCAACTTCGATAAAGACTCAAGATGAGGTGGTAACTTCAACAAAGGGAAATACCTACGAGGAGGTTGTTCTTGATCCACGATGACTCAATAATTGAGATATAAAACTAAATACTATGGCCAACTAATAATCAGAGAGCACACCAAAGTAGAGAAAAAAGGCCAATGTACACAAACATGATATAGTGGTTGAAAAGGGGCCTTCCTCACTAGAGTAGGTATGTCTGACCCAAGATGGGCCTGAGACTCCCTTCAAAATATTGGAGGTATTAGAATCAGTTATAAGTGCCCTCGTGGGCTTAACAACACAGTCAGTCAAATCTCCCCGGAGAGGTAATTGTCCATAAAGGTTGTTTGTTTTTCGACCCTTATCTGATTCAGGGTACCTACAGAATAACCCCCACAAGTAACCTATGTGGCTACCTATGTCAAGCAACTAGAGTCACCACAATATAACCAATGTGTAGGAGAACAGTCGTAATTTCGTTCGACCATATGGGCAGGGAAACAAAGCCCGGAATCTTGAAAGAACCACCTCTCATAGAGGTAAAGGTACTAGCAAGACCCCCAAATACAAATAGAACCCCAAAAATATCTCTGATGCTAAGAAAGTTTTAGAGGGTTATCTTTGCAACCAACTTCGTGAAGCCTCCTGATGTCACTAATTACACAATGGGTTTCACCACTCCCTATTTAGACACATATGTTTAGTTTAATATCCTTGGATAATTTTACTCACAAAATTCTATTCCAAGGCCCTATGTCATATACTTATTTGTGTACCCTGAAACATAAAATTGTTTCTAATCAATTTTAATTAATCAACATTAATTTTAATAGCTTCTTCTTACTCAAGATGTGTAGTCATGAAATTGATGGTATTATGACTTAGCATGTAAAAAGAAGCAAATATAAAAACACTTCTAAGCACTAGTCTTGAATTTCAAAGAGATGGTATGTGTCTAAACACAAATTTTCCAATGCAATCTCTACAATTTAAATGGCATGGAATCTCTCCACATGTGTCAAAATCAATGCAAAGTAATCAAAAGAGAAAATGCCATAATATAAAATAAGATTTGTTTTTTGTATGTTTTGATATAAAGAAAAGAAAATGCAAGGACTAAATAGAAACTTCACAGGAAGACCCTGCTGCAAGTAAAAAGAGACAAGCCAAGAAGGATACCAAGAAGCAAACACTCATACCAATGTGCAAGGACAACCAATGAAAAATATGATAAGAAAGAATATCACCCAAAAATTCAACAATAATAAGGCTTCCTATCACTATGTAAGCACTTGACAGTCAGGACAGAGACCCAAGAAGACTTAACAACCAACCAAACTCACCTAGAAAACACTAAACTCAGCTAGCAAGACTAAAGAGCTGATGTGCATGATTGTTTGAGAAAAAATCGCATATATATGCACCCTAAAGGAGGACAACTCGCGTATATCCACGTCTGTCAAGGGAAAAATTGTGTATACCTAGTAAAATACTTAAAGGGAAAGGGTTAAGCTGAGGAACTCAAATGCAAGGTAAAAAATAGGTTGTCAAGCAACAAGCGACAAGGAAAACAAGGCTAACAAAGAGAAAATCAAGTAGAAAAGCACTCCAAACACCCAAAAAAAGAAGATCAATCCCCAATATGGTCGCCAATTCTGTTACGAGGAAAATCTCTCTATGGCATGGGGTAAACCATAATAGTAGGAATGACACGCAGAAATAAACTCTAATCCCAAATATCCTATATAAATGAAATGCTAACAAGACAAGGCCAAGAGCCTACCTCATCCAAACATTCGGTGAATACCATCAATGAGCATGCAACTCAAAGATTTATACTTACAACTTATCCTCAACAACCAAGATACGCAAGCATATGGTGATAATATATAATGTTAGCATATATATTAGCATAATCCATTAACATACATGACAAATACGCTCATGGAATAATAATTCAAATATTTTCAAGATATCAATTGGATGAGAAAAGAATATTTCTATTAAAATAATCAGCAGAAGTACATAGGTGACAAACTTTAGTAACGGCACATATCAAAACTGAGAAACTAAGTCCCTCCAATTGGGCTCCACCACTTCAAGCTCATATAAATAAATCAATGAGGTTCTCCATCACAAAGAAGGAAGAGCTTGTGGGTTGAACAAGGAGTTCAGAATTTCAAGGACAAAGGGATGCAGACTCAATATGAAGTGAAATTTCTCTAGAATGTCTTTGCTCTCAAAGTTGAATTGTTGAATATCCTTCAAGGCTTGGATATGGCTCAATTTATATCCTTCAAATAGAACTAAAGTGTCGAGTTAGAGTGTTTCCAGTATATGGAAGGTCAAGGATCATGGATCTCGCGACATGGCATGGAAACTCGACATTATTTTTAATTTTGAGCACCAAACCCGATGTATGCAGGATGTAGTGGAGAAACCTGCATATATGCTTGTTGTATAATTAATAGGGCACTTATATGTGGAAACATATGTTTTTTTGGTTCTGGAAGGTGCAAAAGGGGATTTCAAGTCTGCATAGGGAAATGGAAAGGCCATCCAAGTAAGTTGCATGGGGTGAGGAAAAACAAATTGTAACACCACTTACAACTTATCGCATGTCAAATTCCATCTTCCAGACCATCCACCTATCTTCTTATCATTCGCAGCAAGCCACATGGCTTCGACCCTTGTTTATAAAAACATCCAATCGAGACCTTTGTAATTAATTTGTTTTGGAGACGCTGAAAAATGTCTAAAAGCAATCCGTCTGGCCTTTTCCTTCACATTGATGTGCTATCACCTGATTAGTTAGAGATGAAAGAGGGGAGGCTCATAGTTTTGAGTTCCTATGAGAGGGCCTCATCCACCACATGAAGAGGAAAGTTGAAAAAGGTACGGGCTCAAATGTTCCAAGTCACATCTGCACTCCTTGTGTAGATGAATCTCTGATGTTTTCCATGAATTTTCCCCACTGACACCTTCGCACCCCTCTGTAGTGCACCTTTGCAGGCAGGGAAGCTACATGCCTTTCTTTTCTAATCTATGGAAGTGTAGCAATTGTTTCCTTGGATCAGGAACGTCTTTGATTGGAATTTTCTTTCTTGTTGTGGCATTGGTACTCTACCTTTTCCTATAGGGAATTAATATTATGGGACAGATTTGTGCCATGCTAAGAGCCACGTATTATAATAATTCATGTTAAGTCATGATCCATTCTACCTAATTTACAAGTAGTTGCATAGATATTTGTTCTTCTATATGCCAAAGATTCAATTGCATTCTCTTGTTGACATTTCTTGGAGTTGGGTGAATTTTCATAATCAAAACTAGACACTGAAATAACATTTGATTGGTGAACATGGGAAACTTAGCATTGAAGATGTTGTGAAGAAAATATTGATGGAATTGAGGCCGTCGCACTCTATCACCTGTTAGCACTAGAAGTCACACCTAGACTGTTGTAGATGTAAGCCTAATACCCATCAAAATGTGAATAATAATGTTTTAAAGAGTGTGGAAAATGGATGTAAAACTCATTGTAGGATTTCAATCAAAAGACCTTCCATGAAATACACACCAACAAGCAAGGCTTTGAATAGCTTCAAATCAGGGTTTAAGAGATAAATGAAAGATGGAAGACTTAGCAAGAAAAGTGAAATATGTGTATCAATTTACATTAGGTATTTCTGGAACACATATGGAAGAAAACTCATTTGAATAAGAACTTCTTAATCCAAAGAGAAAATTACTTTAATCAACTTGCATAAAATAGGTCACAATAAGTTATTTACTGCAATAAAGAAACAAGCATCATAATGAATCCTTCACCAAAGAATAATATCAAAGTGAGACAGAACAAAGATGAAAGTAGGGAAAAGGTTGATTTTTCACCATTAAAGTTTCTTGAGTTTGGTACATACATCAGGAAAACCCTGTTACAATTAGAGAGTAAAGATAAGATTTTTATGTTTAACCATTCAAACCTCATATTCCATTACAATGCATCTTAAATAACCAAAACATCATAAGAACCCTTTACCATTCGCTCCTTAGCTTCCTCGTGATGATAAAAGATAGCATGACACCAAGGCACTAAGCCAAGACTAAAAACAAGACTATGCTTATGGAAAACTCAAAATTTGAGTTATGACATGAGATATATGTTATAATTGCAAATGTGGAAAACAAAATTCATAATGATAATTAACAATCACACATATAAGGAACACAGGGATTTCATGTGGTTCACCCAAACGTTGGGCTACATCCACCAAGCATAGGCATCGGTTGTCTTATTATTCAGATCATGGAGATTACATTAGCTCACTCACACTTAGTCATTTTTCCCTCTACGGGCTTACATGAATTTATACATTCACACAAGAAACTGATTAATAAATGCAATCCTTATCCATATTCTAACTTGGTCTATTTGGTTGTAACCAATGCAGAATAATAGGATCCAAATCTGTTCTTGGTAATTCATTGTCACCAAATCCCAACAATATCCACCTTAACAACAATTAACCTAATACCTTGCTCCTTCCTTTTGTTCATCACTTTTTCTGCAAGCCAAGAGAAGCCAAGCACCACTACAATTTATCTAATAAAATGGATTTCATGATCTCACCTATGTGACTTGCACGAGTTTGGATTTCCCGAGGGGTCACTCCACCTCCGACATGTCTTCCACAACTGTGTTGTGAGACATATTTAGTGATAGATATCCTTCTATCCAAGGACCAAGACACATGTAAAATATGCATTACAGTTATCACAGACCATCTCAATGTAACCATTATAGGTGACAGTTGTGCTTCTCAAACGCTGAAGCATCCATTTCACTTCAACATATGAATTTGTCACGTATCTAACGACATCATTAGCATGTGAAACATCTGGTATTAATCATTTCACCACACACAACATACCTCATATTGAACTTACACGAGACATAACCTTTTCTTCTTTATAGATATGCCCTATGCTTGAAGAAAACATATAATGGAAAGCAAGAGGGAAAAAAATTGGTTTTACAATGTTCATACTGAACTCCAACCATAGCTTACCATTACCATCTCTGTCTACTTCTATGCCCATAATTTGTTTTGCTGCTCCTTGATCCCTCATCTGAATTTTCCTGTCCCCCTGAGTCATTTTCTTACTGATTGTATCCATGCTTTGACTTGCATCGAGCATATCATCAGAAAATAACATCAAGACTATGAATGTACTATAAACTATATAGGCATTACTACCCTTTGAAAAATTCTAACTCACTATGAAGGATTCAAACCTCTTGTATATTTTCCTAGGTACCAATAGGCCATACAATGAAATATCTAGCATACAAACAAATTTACCATTGAAATCTTGAATCAACCATTTTGGTTGTTCCATACATACTATATCTTTGTCAATGATAACCTTGTGAGAAGTAGGATTCCACACACAACATCCCTTTATACCACCATCATAACTTGCAGAGATATAAAACAAGCAGGAATTCAAAAACAAAGATTTTAAGTCCGGAAATGATTTACCACTTACAAGTACCTGCAATTATTTCTTACTCTTATGACCTTGATGCTTTTGTCATAAACAAGAAGATACATCTATCACTTCAGATGCCACTTCAGTACTCCCTTCTAGCTTATAAAGGTTATCAACCTTTGTTGCCTTCATCACTACTAAATTACCTTTCAACACTGTAAGTGCTCCACCTTCACTCGTATACTTATATCCACAAGAATCCAACACTCTCAATGAAATCAAATTTAATTTAAGATCAGGTACATATCTAACATCCATTAATTCCCTGACAATACCATCAAACATCCTGATTCTAATACTGCCAACCCCAACAGTTTTACAGGGAACACTGTTTCCCATAAACACTACACCATCATCAACATATTGGTAAGAAATGAATCAATTTCTATGTGAGCACATGTGGTGGGAGGCACCTGAATCTAACTGCCATTCTTCTTGATATTGTAAATTACTAGAAACGTATAAACTTGATCAGTCATACCTGAATTTGTTACAGCCAAATTTGCTTCCTTCGTAGAGTTTTCCTCGGATTTCTTTCTTTTCGAGCAATCTTTCTTGAGATGAATTTTTTTTCCACAGTACCAACATTTTTATTTATCCTTTCTGTCTCTTGACTTAGATCGAGAAAAACTTCTCTCATTCTGCTCTTTAGTTCAACCTCTAACCAGCATCGCCTCTGAAGTTGAGGTTTCTTTACTAGATTTTCTCCTCATCTCCTCGGCCAACAAAGCTCCCACAATAGAGTCATAATCTAAAACTTCTGTTGAGCTAAAGATAATAGAGGTGACTAGATTATCCCAAGATTCAGGCAATGAACAAAATAGTGTAATAGTCTTATCTTCATCTTCGAATTTAACTTCCATACTAGTCAATTGAACTATAAGGGTATTGAAGGTATTTATATGGTCCACAATTTTTGTACCTTCTTTCATCCGCAAACTGTACAATTGTCTCTTCAAGTAGATTTTTCTCGCCAAGGACTTTGTCATATATATACTTTCCAACTTGCTCCATAAGCCTGATGTTGTATCCTCTACTACGATATTAAACAGAACCTCATCCGTCATACATAAACGAATTGTAGTAAGAGCTTTCGCATCTAGATCTTCCCATTCCCATTATGTCATAGTTGTTGGTTTCTTTGACTTGCCTGCCAATGCTTTTTGCAACCCTTGTTGCACCAATAAATCCTGCATCTTGAGCTTCTAGAGCTCAAAGTTGTTTTTACCACTGAACTTTTCAACTTCAAACTTCAAACTCTGCATCTTAACCATTAACACAAAAATCTCCTAATATCCACTGCTTATAAAATCCTTTTAAATGTAAAGAAAATTATAAATAAAATTAAATGAGTATCCTTAATAATAAAAAAAAGTTAAGTAATAACCCAAAAATTTAAAATAATTAAAATTTATATTTCATAGAACCTTTTATATCCACTTCATACCTAATCATCCACGTGAGATACATCTCTCATAAAAAGTATTCCTTTAAATATTATATTAAATTCCAAATATAATAATCTTTTTCAATAAAAATTCACTTTAATTTAATTCACAGTCGCCCCTCTACATTTACTTCATTCATCCTCCACGTGACTTGACTTTCACCTTTTAAAAAAAAAATTCAATTTTGAAAAACCCCAAAAATTTTCACCATACCTTAACTTTTCAAAAATAAACCATGTGAATATTTTACTTGGGAGATCAACACTCCTTTCAAAGGGTGGGGGAGCACTAGCTCTGAATTTCAACGCTCCAAAAATCAAAACTCACGCTTCCCAAAAAAACTCACGCATCCACCACTCCCTGGATTATTGAAAGGGAGAATTAATTCGCAAACGGACAAAAAAGGTCTCTCTTGTGCAATGGCGAACCCTTATCGGACAAAGTTTACCAACAATTGTTGCTCCCTCCGATAGAGATCACCCATGACCATGCAAAATAAAAACTTCGTTCTCGGCTCATTAAACGAGTTTCTTTAGTGATAGATCTCGCCCACGGACACAACTCACATGTACAACTAGCTCTAATACCACTTCTTGTACTGCAACAGAAACAAATATAGAACAAGTTACAAGCAAATAAGCAAACATGGATAAGAAATACAGGGATTTCAAGTGGTTCACCCACTTCTTGTACTGCAACAGAAACAAATATAGAACAAGTTACAAGCAAATAAGCAAACATGGATAGGAAATACAGGGATTTCAAGTGGTTCACCCAACGTTGGGTTACGTCCACCAAGCATAGGCATCGGTTTTCTTATTATTCAGATTATGGAAATTACATCAGCTCACTCACACTCATTTGTTTTTGTCTATGCACCGGATGTTACCATATTTAAAGCGTTGTAAAATTTGTTGTCCAGTTGTTTCAAAATTCTTTGTGACGGTGACTATGTGAGAGGAGTTTTCATGGAATGTTTGCCTTTTATGTAATGAGTGGGAGATTTAATTGCAACTTTATTTACTATACACAAAGAGACAAATTACTTCTTTGTAATTCAGCTAAACTTTTTTGGGAGCCTTTATTAGTCCCTGCCCTTCGGGCGCTTAAGGACTATTTGTAATCGAGATTATTTTTTTTTATTTTTTTTTATTTTTTTTGGGCTATTAAGCTGCCACAAAAACCAATGAATTTTAATCATTTTAAACAAAGTTTTTGAAATTTTCATACAACTTGATTCAAGTTGTTTAACTTAAGTTTTTATTTCAATCTCTTATTTGGCCTCTTCCCAGGCACATGCTTAAGATATGTTAAGTTTACCTTGTTTAAAGTATACATTTACATGATTATTTTTTCCAACAAAGTAATGCTAGAAATTAATCTAGCATTACTACTTCACATTAAATTTTTTATTTTAAATGTTTGGTTTTTGTTGCAATGAATAGTCCATAGCCATTTGATATAAGTTGATCTCTTTTTGCCACCTACAACCATGCAAACCTATACGAGGTTGCAAACCTGTTCCCATACCTCTTCTTTACATGATCCAATTATTACTTAATATTGCCTTTTCACTAAGTTTACATAGGATAGGCAGGATGTCGTCGACTGCTTGGAAAGGAACCGAGGGAAGGCTAGTACATTAACTGAGCGAGGGCTGGCTGGTCTATATCATCCGAGGCTGGGAGAACACGGCTGCTTGTTGTGGGTTGGGGTAAGGAAGAACCGGGGATGAATTTACTTACGTGCTTCTTGCTTGCTCGCTGATTAACCTAAGCTTGTCGAAAGAAAAAAAGATGGGAGAAGAAATGAAACGAGATGGAATCAGAATCAGTGGGTTTGTTGATGATTGTTGGTTAGCTGGTTGGCGATACAAGAATAGATGCCTGTAGTCATAGCCTTCCATAGCCAACCAAATAGAAATCATTATTCAATCCCCAACTTTCATATTTACTGTTATAAAACTCTAAAATGCTAAATGCTAATATCGTTTTTCTGTCATAAGATATTCAACATGATGAAATTCCAACCAAAAAGCTCTATAGGAAGTTGTGGAGGGATTGTGATATTGTAACATAAAAATAACGAAAGACAAATCAAATAGATGCACTGCAGTTTTCAAGGGGGCGATGGAGATTTTAGAAGTAGCAGCACAAAAATGGCAGACAACCAAAAGTCTCTACAAATCTGTGAGTATATAGTTGCTGCGTAGAACTTTCTTTTGTTTGTATCAGTTCAGACAGTCCAAATTGCACACTCAAATCGAACTTGGGTCACTTCATCCACTTCAACTAACAGAAACAAGATGTCCAGATAATTCTGGAAGAACCCTACCATGTATTTGGAGGGCGTGCACCAGTCTGTAGTAAAATGCACTACAACCTGCAATGCCCCAAAATCTTTATATAAAAAATAAAACAAAACATTTAACAGAAAGAACAAACCGAAGTCTTGGCCAGCGTATCTTAAAGTTTAGAAAATGTTCATGTGTAAATTATTGATTGTTATAATCAATAAACCAATAATGCATATATATTTCTATAAATACAAGTACAATTGGTACCGAATATTTATTGATTGCTACTTTGTTCAATTCTAAAACATATGAATAGTAGTTATTTAAGATTCAGTACATAAATATTGACTATCATACTTAGAAAATCTGCAAGGTGTAAATATATTTTATATATAAATTCAATTCGGAATTCTGGGGCAATGTGTACAGTGTTTTTGAATTGGAAAGATTAGTTTCTATATCATTATAGAATTAAATCCTATGAAATATATATTTTAAGTTGTATTGGAAATGAAATATTGAATTACTATTTTTACTTCACCAACCATCACCAGCTACCATCCTTCCTTCTCTGTCAGCAAGTTTTGGTAAGACCATCGAGGTCTCTTCTTTTCCATCTATTTATTTGCCATCTTCCATTCTTGTTCGTAACTTTGCTAGAATTCATTGCTAATGATCTCATTCCTATTGATTGTTTTGTGTCTTATAAGTCCTTCTCACCTGAGCATAAGTCTTTTATGGAATCCGTTTCATATTTTAATGAACCTTAGTCTTTTCAGAATGCCATGTCTCACTCAGCAAGCTATGGAATATGGTGTGGTGACTCTTCCTCCAAGAAAGAACCCAGCTGCAAATGGATCTACAAAAAAGGTCCAATTTGACTCGGTTCGATGGGTTAAGAAATCCTTTCACTAGACACTCTTTACTCATTTCAGATGGTATCTAGTCACTAAGCCAGCCAGCACCGAGACCGACACTAAGCAAGCATCGAGCCCGACACCAAGACAACAAGTTAGCAACCAAACATACACTTTGCACAGAGTTGGGTCATCTCCTATAACTAGATCTGTATTGTCATCTCAATCTCGGACTATAGGATCTCAACCTGCCCCCTGGAATATAGTGCTTATAGCTATAGAGAGACTCGTTTCAGAGACGGGTTTCCTTGCTTCTTAGTCAATTGCATTTTGGGGATTCTCGGTCAATTGCATTTTGGGGACGAGGTAGTAGCTATTGAAAGATCGAACCCATATGAGTGATGCATGAAGACCATCTGGAGCAATCACACATGCATGTAAACCAGGTGGAATCACCGCTGCTACTTGCTCGAAAACCTAAAAAAAATATAAAGTTTTGGTTGTGTGATTAGGCACATTGCTTTACTACCTGCTCAAAACCAAACCATTTATGATTATGTCATAACTTATGGAGARCTTCTATGAGGATGACTTCATTCTTGGGATCAAAACGATAGTTGTCCACTCTGAAGATGAGATTCTCTCTCGWATTATAATCAATGGAGCCTTTGTTGTACGCTGCCAATGTGGATATCCTTTTCGCGGGTCATGTGCATTCCTACGAACGCTTTGTAAGTATTTTATTGATATCTATGTTAGTGTATTTCCTTACATATAAATGTGTTCTTCCTATCTATTTTTCTCGTAACGTCTTGATCTTTTAGATGTGTGTGTACAACAACAAAGTTGATCCCTCTGGACCTATTTACATTACCGTTGGAGATGGAGGCAACCGTGAAGGGCTTGCTTTAGAGTATGTCCAGTAACCACCGTTCTGAACTTCTAAGTTACTCATACTTCATTTTCATTCAACATTTAATTTTTTTCATTTATCATTACAAAACCATGATGATTGATGGTAGTTGTTCAATTCATATTGGGTTAATGTCTGGTTGTTGAATTGTCAAAATGATTAATTAACAGGTTCAAGAAGCCACAATCTGAATTGTCTCTGATCCGAGAAGCAAGCTTTGGACATGATGAACTTGGAATATACAATGAAACACACGCACATTGGAGTTGGCATCGTAATCAAGACAATGAATCTGTTGTATTTGATGAAATTTGGATAACCAGTCTCCACACTTCAACAAATTCGTGTCATAAATTACAGGAGAGTCCTACAGCCAATGGACGATACTATAGCTGAAGAGGAGAGATTTCTTCCAAACTGTTAATGTCGTGACGAAGTCCTTACAGAACTTATGGTCGATTACAAAACACCCTACGAGGTCTGGGTCGTATGTGCTTACCTTCCTTCCCTTTTGGCAGGGACTTGTTGCTCAGCAACACCCCTTGTTGTTTTATTATTTCAATGCAAAAATAAAATATAGTGATGCAAGTATGTAAGACATTTCCTTTGTAATTTAGCTCAACTTTTTTGGGAGTCATTATTGTTTTAATATTTCAATGAAAAATAAAATATAGTGATGCAAGTATGTAAGGTATTCTTTCATCCATGTTTACTATTAAATGTACAAAAACATTACCATATGTTGGATCTGAAGTATAGGATCCTTGCATTGTTTAGAAATGCAACTCCATAGTGTTAAATATTAACAAGTATGATAATCTAGTAGAAAGCATTTATATATAGTTGATGTGAAGTATAGAATTACTACACAATGTCATTAGTTCTCCATATTAATATGATAAGTTAATAGACTAACTGATCCAGATTATTTTCGGCACAAAATGAGATCGGAGATATAATAAAGAAATGCACAGAGATATCGTTGATATTCAATAATATAACAGAAATATCTCAGAGATGCAACCATAAACACAATATACAGTAATAAACGATTTCTATTAATGAAATAAATGTATAGAGACTGTAAAATACAGAGTGAAAGACTCGATAGAATGGTGGCATCTTATCTTTGAAAAGAGATGTGACGGCTACTCGCATTTGCAAGAAGATGATTACAATGAGGCTTTGAAGGCCTTTTTACAATAAACAAGATTGCCAAAATTCCTAGATATCCAAAAACCTAACCCTAGGAGATGAAGTGCCAAAAGTCATGTGGGCCTCGGTTGGATAAGTTAGTACATCAACTTCTCGGGGTCGTAAATTTTGCATACGATCTCTGTTTTAGGCGTATGATAGCTCGTTGGAAATGTATTTTTAAGGAGATTCATTTTGGGGGATCAATCATGCCTTCGACTATCATTAAGAACCTCGATCTCGAAAAACCTTCATTTGGGCCCTCAAAATGGCCCCGGAAGTTAAAAACTGCTAAAAATAGTAAATTGTCAAATTTGCCAGAAAATTGTTTTGAGCCAGTCAAAAAAGGTGGGTGGCCACCGATATCCACCTAGATCAATCCTCCCTCCTTAGGAAGAAATGGTCTCCATTGCGTTGAGTTCCCAGGGGAGAGGGAAAAGCGTTTGTTGAATCTGCATCTTGGTGAGCTTCTTGCCTTGTTGGAGACGTAGCGCTTCTCAGTTTGTGGAAGTCTATCATGAACCTGTTGAGGCTGAGGTTGTTCATCAGGTTAGGATACAAGAGAGGATGGTGTGCAGAAGGAATCTTTGTTCTTTGATGCAACCTTGTTGACCTGCTTATGTTGGATAGAAGGTGCTTGGGGAGAAGTTGTAGTGGTTGCAGTGTCCTTTTGTTCCCCTTTTGAACAGATTGTGAAGAAGCTGAATTTTGCAGTATGAGATACTACCTTGCGACACTTTTTAGGTGGAACAGTAGTCGGAACTACCTTTGGTATTCTGTAGAGATGACCCCCCATAGAAACAATGACACTGCGGGGTTGAGACTCATAAACAACGTGGTGATTCCACATATATGGTTGGCCCAAGAGAACATCACAGACATGTAATGGGGAAACATCAAATAATACCTCATCCTTGAAGGGTTGGATTCCATATGAAAATCGACATTGTTGATTGACACGAAGATCTTATCCTTGGCGAAGCCACCCGATGTTGTATGGTTGTGGGTGTGGTGTTGTCGACAATCCCAACTGATGACCTCTGCTGAGATGAGGTTCTTCTAGCTTCCGCTATCAACAATAAAATGCAATGGGGTCCCCTTCACCCACATCTATGAATGAAAAAGGCACTCCCCCTCTTCAGGATCTGTTGGTTCTTCTGGTTGAATTGTTGCAGTCGCGACAATAGCAGTGGGGTCTGCGTCAATGATCTGTCATTTACCAATATTTTTATAATCATATTATGAATCAGGGTTCGGCTCCTTGTCCTTGATCTTAACCACCCATGACTATTTTGAGTGATATTCATCAGTGTTGTGCCAGGGGATTTTGTGGAAATCGCACCATTTTCTAGTGTCCTTCTTTGTCTTCCCATGACCCTTCTTTTGATGTGGCTTGGACTGGTTTTCGAGAGACTATTTGTTAGGGACATATTTTTCATACTTTGGTTGTTGCGGATTTGCAAAACAAAAATCCTGTTTGTTCTGGCTCTTAAATTTACGCTTGATTTTAACAACATATCAATAGGAAGCACCGAGTGATGAGATGTCCAGAAAATCCATTTCGGTTTGGATGTATCTGTGTAGAGCCCCATGGTATTTTGGAACCAAATGTCGTTCGGAGTCTTTGATACCCAGCTTGGTGCGAAAGGTATGGAAGGTATTGGTGAAATCCGGAACTTCTTGGCCCCTCTCTTGCTGCAGTGTGGTCCATCTCATGTATTGATCCTCATAGTTTCCAATAGGGTAATATTGTTCCTTTACCGCATCCACAAAAAAATCCCAAGTGGGATCAGCCCAATATATTTCAAACTCCTCTATGAAACGTTGCTCCCAATAAGTTTCCCACCAATGTTTGACATGGGGGAGAGATTTAAGGAGTGCGAATGTGATCTTTTCTTTGTCAAAAAATTTGTGAACAAAGAAATAACCTTCCAGCAGATTTAACCATTTGTCTAGAGCTTCTGCATCTATCTGTCCTTCAAATACAGGAATATCAAAATTAACTTGTACCTTGAAAGGCAAGGTGCCTCCAAAGTGGCCGCTTAATGAAGATGTTTCTGTTTCTATCAGCAGGCGTTGAAGGATGTGTGAAAAATTCTCCATCATTTCCTCCCTCTGTCGCGTGAGAGCTTGCTCAAGCAACAAACTGATAGGATCGTCTGCTCCATTGTTTTTCTTTTCTTTCGCCATTGAGGGTTTATTGGGTGTGCGAGAGTGATTGTCCTCAAGAAAGACAAGCTCGAGACCCAACTTGCTATACTCAGACCCCATCGGGGACATGCACTGAAAAAACAACCAAGAACAGCCTGCTCTGATACCACTGATCCGGATTATTTTCGGCATGAAATGAGATTGGAGATATAATAAAGAAATGCACAGAGATATCGTCGATATTCAATAATATAACATAAATATATCTAATATGCAACCATAAACACAGATATATACTAATACACAATTTCTATTAATGAAATAAATGTACAGAGACTATAAAATACAGAGTGAAACACTCGATAGAATGGTGGCGGCTTATCTCTAAGAAGAGATGTGACGGCTACTTGCATTCGCAAGAATATGATTATAATGAGGTTCTGAAGGCCTTTTTACAATAAACAAGAATGCCAAAAGTACTAGACATCCAAAAACATAACCCTAGGAGATGAAGCGCCAAAAGTCATGTGGGCCTCGTTTGCGTAAGTTAGTACATCAACTTCCCGGGGTCGTAACTTTTGCACATGATCTTCGTCTTAGGCATATGATAGCTCGTTGGAAAGGTATCAACGAGGAGATTAATTTTGGGGGATAAATCATTCCTTTGGCTATCATTTAAAACCTTTTAAAAACATTCATTTGGGCCCTAAAAATGGTCCCGGAAGTTAAAAACTGCTAAAAATAGTAAATTGTCAAATTTGCCAGAAAACTGTTTTGAGCTAATCGGAAAAGGTGGGTGGCCACCAATATCCACCTAGATCACTAATTATTAATATTATTTTCACAAAACAAATCAAACAACATGAACACCATATTCCATCCATTGGTCTCTTAGATTTTTCTTTGTCATATCCTACGTGCCTCCTATTGCAAGGGCATTTTCTTCAAATGTTTTATCCCATCATCTTGTAATGTCCCCACTTTTGGACATCATTGTATTACAAAGTGTTATGTTGACCAGAGTAGCCAGATGGGGGTGGTAGTGAGTACAAGAACTATTGAGGGGTTTTATTGGGCGTGACTTGCATTACTTATCTTATTTCATAATCATGATCCATTCCGCACAGCTAGGCTTTGGTTTCATTGCATTCCGATGATTTCTATAATTTTGAGTTCTTTTGGGCTATATGTTGATTAAATTCACTAAGGAGGTCATATTGGGCATAATACTTGGAGGAACCTCTTAGTGTAATCGCTCATCGAAATCAGGAGGAATAGCACTACAGGATAGGATGATGAGAAGTGACTTTCAGTGGCCAAAGAAGCCACAAGGAGGGATAAACCATTTTTTAGAGGTAAAATGGTTAATTAATTAATTAAAATGATTTGACTAATTAACTAATAATTAAATAAAGTAAAAGTAACTTGGAGAGACAAGGTGAGCATGGAGGATAAAAGAGAGATAAGGTCCTATATTCTCTCATTATGTTTTTTATGAATTTGATATATGGATTCTTGCTAGTGAGCCCATGCACTTGGGGGTTTTGAGGGTTTTGACTTAACAAACCCTAGAGATCATCTCGGTGGTGAAATATCACATCCAACCTAGTCCAAGCTTGGACACGGAGGTGAAATATTCCTACCTCACCATTCTACATCTTATATGTTCAGTCACAGGTGGATTCTACATCAACTACAAGTACAAAAGATAAGGGGTGTGCATCCATAGAGGGTTTCCAACAGGAGGGCACACCATCTTGAGAGGAGTAGATAGATCTGGAAAGAGGAAGAGGATTCTGGGAAAAGGAGATTATGGGTATTCTTGGTATTGCCTAGGGCACCTTATTTAGCCTCTTCTGGAGGGTTTTTCTATGTCAAATTATTTATTGGATCTTGGCACTAGCTGAAGAAGAGAAGGGCGCAATGCAGATTGAGGATTCAGTCTTTTGGTGGGTCAGTTCTTCGTCTTTTATACTGAGACTTTACCAGGGGGTTTATGTTGGCCCGATCTATAGTTTGGCATCTCCTTAAGGGATTTTTCATCTGTATTCTTGGAGGATGAATTATTGGCTTGGTTCAACTAGGAGGGCACATCTTTTATTAGAGATATTGTTTGGGGGTCTTTCGGATGAGCTATGGATCTGAGACTGCTCATACCTTCTTTCCATCACCTGATGTATCTTCTCATAGAGTCTTGCAGTGATTTGAATCCATCAGAGTGGAGGTTGTACTTTCCTTGGACTATTCCAGTCAAAAAGTGTGCATTGTGAGAGAGAGGGAATCACATATAGCAGAGGGTATCCATTGGATTGAATTTTTATTTGCTCTTCAGCTTGGAGAGGCTTTGAAAGCCTGGATCTTCGTATATCTTGTATCTTGGAGGCTATATCAGCCATATAGTCTATGTATTCCAGATCTGTCCCATTTTGTATGAGGTTAGCTATTATTATTAAAAAGAACAAATCTAAGGTATTTGTGATATTTACTTGAGTTATTTCTATTGTATATTGTTGTGTACATGTTGTTGGATTCATTTCTATCTTTACTTGCTTCAAAACACAGAAAGAACCAAAACTATAAGCCCCATTTCACTTCAAGAGGTTAAAATCAGCAAAGTGTTTGTTGAAATGCCACAACCATAAAGCATATAGAAATCAATGAAAAATGCAATGTTCCTAGCATATTGGGTTGGGAACATTACAGTGGTATCAGAGTGAATATTCCTCCCATCTTGAGGGGTCATCCATAAGGAGAGATGGATATTAAGGAATTTTCTAGAGAGATTGTATGTTGTGAATGGGAATATTACACCCTTAGTGAGATATTTAGGGCTCCAGTAACACTCCAACAGTTTATATCCCTAAAAAATACTAGGTGGAGAAAAGATGAGGTTACATATTGGGTCAACATAGAAAAGAAAAATAAATCTAGAGAAACTACATGGAGGGAAGCACAGATTAACCCTACACCCATTAGATGTAGGGAACTTTGTTATAGTTGAAAAGGGCCTTGGGAACCAAACCACAGATGCAGGGGTAAAGGGAAGGTGCACATTGTTGAAGTGCACTATGATAGTGAGGATAAGTAGGTGTATGAAGATGCAATGGTAGATGCTTATTTAGAGTGTTAGCCTCTTTCACATATACAATCTTTAAGTCTTAGTATACCACCTTTGTATATTTCACATGCTAGGATATAGTTGCTATCCTAAGTGTGTTTCTAGATTCCTATATTTCTTCCTCCTACTTTATCCCCTGATGAGGTATCGATGTCAGAACAATTGAGGTGGTTTCATTACTGTATTATATATTTGTATCATTAAGATGAATACAAGTTGAGAATTATGTATTGAGGCCTTTTCCGCCAATATTCTTGTCCTAATATTCTTATGCTCAATTTCTTCAATTGGTATCAGAGCCTCTTATAGTTCTTAAGGGCCTGGTAATCTTCAGATCCATGGTAGTGATCCATGGAAGGTGAGAATACCAAGTTTCATAGTTGTGATCTGTGAACCATTCAAATATGGATTCACTAGTATTGATCGATGGTGAGATGCAGCCAATGGTGTGAAGATGAGCATGAAGAAAGAGGATCCAAGAAAATTAACCGTTAAGCAGAGGCAGATTGGCTTGTGAGCAAGAGCCATGTATTTGGAAACAAGGTCTTGTTTTCAAGGAGCATTGTTGGCCATCTCCCTTTTCTACTAACGATCGACATCCAAAGAAGTGGTACATGCCCTCATGATCTCTGAACCCATATTTGGAAATCTGGTAATGCGCTCTAGTTAAAACTTATGGTCAACCTATCACTATTCTTTTGTGTGTTTCAAAATGATGTGAAATCAATGTTAAATCTAGTAAATTTTTTTTATTAAAGCACAATAGTTTTTGATCATAGTCAAGTAATCGCTTGTGGTTCGAAAGCTATTTAATTTGTGAAATAGATCTGCAGTCTTTCCCATGTAAATCTAAGATTGGGAAGATTTGGCTCACGCTTGTGACTCAAATCGGTGGCTCTGAATTAGTGCACAACTAGATATTATTTTCCAAGTGTGATATGAACCTCCAAGGTTGCGATCTGAACAAGAAAATCCACTCTAGTACGCAACATCTACATGAACTCCCAATGATCCATATGATCCTACAGATCCAAGCATGCTTTGAACGGATGGTGAGAATACTTCCACGTGTGACAACGAAGATGGATTAAATGATGATACTAGAGAACCAGTGATTTAATCTAGGAAAGTTGAACAATGATACATCGATTCAATGATCTAGTTCATCATCTAGCGATCCAACTATTCATACCATCGATCTTGTCTACACCAATATATCGACCCACAATCACCCTCGTTCGTAATGTTGGACTACATGGCAAGAATATTCTATGATCGAATAGCCAATGATGGTGAATCTTTTATTAGGTACACCCTTCACATATTCAGAGGTTCTTTCTCTCTCTCCTTGTTGATGTTGGATCACTCATCACTCCTGAATATTTTGAGGACTCCTACCTGCCAGGCGTTGCATTCTAGATACAATTGAGTAAGGAGATCTGGGATTTTGTTTTTTAATTTTTTATGGTTTTGTTCACACATGAGAAAATTAGTTCACAACAGTCCACATCAGATCCATGCCAAAAATAACTATGGAAATAATCCTTGGTAGCCCACGCTGATCGATTTGGAATCCATTTTAAGTCTCCATCATTCTGCAATTTCATATTTAATTTGTGTAGCTTTGAAGGTAATTACTTGAAGGGAAGCCACATATTTTCACTCTAAAATCACAAGGATTTAGCCAAGATGTCATGTCGATGTAAAAAGAGAGAGCATTGATCAATACATGCACATTTGTAAAGGAAGAGGCCTCCACTTATTGTTGGATGGAATATTGCAGCAATTGTTGGATTTTGATAGCCTTTCTCCAAAGTCAACACCTAAACGATACACATGTCGCATCTTCACGACTCAATTGGTAACGAGTAAAAGATATGGATATATTCTCTTTCAAATTTTATTTATGATTTCTTAAAGTCATAAAACATGCCATACATATAAAACGAAACTATACACAGATTTTAATGAATCAATTTTTTAAGTTTATAAGTGGTATGTAAAAGGGCTATACAACTCATATTAGATTTTTTTTTAGAAAGAATCCTTTTAGAAAGAAAAACAAGAACATATTCATGTTATTTTTTAAGACATTTTGTTCCTTTTATATAAAGGAGGATATATAAGGATTGTTGCATTGATATATTTTTAAAAGGTGGAATGCTCATAATTTTTTATGAGCACTATTTTTTGTAAAAGGAGTTTGGTGAAGTTTGGAGGAAAACCTTTGATTTTAGATCTCGTCACCTTTTTCATTGTAAGAATGATAACATAATAAAATCATTTTATTTGGTTCTTGTGTCCAAGATCCGCCCGAAATTGAATAAGGGGATCTTAGGTACACCTTGTGTAGTGTGTGTTGGTGACTTTTTTAATGGTTGTCTTATGAGCTAGTATATGTTTAGTTTTGATGTTATCCCACATACATGGAGTACAAAGAAGGTTAATGAAATAAGCACACAATTAATGCCAATGAGGCACACACATTTAAGCACAATCAAAGCTGTCAATTAAGAAGCAACGAAGATATCAAATTGGTAATCACATCAACATTGGACACATCAAGCTCATAATCAAGGACTCAAAGCATCATAAAATTTGAAGATCAACTCAACTTTGAAATTGACATTTATTGTAAACTTGAAAATAGTATTTTTTTTGTAAGTAATCAAATCAAGTTGAATTTCCTTGTAATTGGGTGCATTCTTGATTGAGCCTAACACCCAAGATTCATTGTAATTTTTAAACATCACAAGTTTGGATGCATTTTCGGTGGTAACCGACATCCTCATCTTCTTGGAAGAAAGCTAGAAAATTTCAAGCGAGTGTGAAACAAATTCAAGTGAGTGAGAAGAGCAAGTGAACGAGAAATTCAAGTGAGCGTGTTCAAATGGAGCAAAGTCATGAATTATTAGAGTTATTGAGCACTCTAATAAACACCACTAAAGACATCACAGTGGTATTGAACAAAGAAACTCTCCAGTCAGTGCTAACTTTTTTGCAAGTGACGCAAGAAAAAGTTAGACTTCTTCAAGAACAATCCCAACTATTGAATGATGAGTTGATAAATCTCAAAAATTAACAGCCAATGAAGTATTCTGAACTAGTTTTTGTTTAGAACAACCCTCTCTATAGTGATGATCAACAGTCAGTGAAGGAGAACCTCAACGAGCCAACTTCAAAATCAAATTCCAATGAAGATGAAGTTGTTCAAGTTCAGCATAATCAGACTCAGAATACTCTTTCCAAGCCCATCATCAAACCTTGGGAAGAAATCATCTACAATAAGAATAGAACAGGACTTGGATATGACAAGAAATTTACCTTTCATATTCTCGATTATTCCAAACCAATTCAGTTCCAAAGTGTTGGACTCCTTTAAGAATATTCAACTTCATGTGTTCAAGTTCAACATCAGAATGAAAAGTGCCAACATTGTAATAGAGTTGGTCACAAGGAGAATCAGTGTTTTGATCTCCATCCTTGCCAACATTGTGGCAAGCATAACCATTCTTCAAACAGATGTTCAACACTAAAGAAACCTACAAGATTGAATATTCAATATGAGTTGATTGATCCTTGGAAATGGTCATCAACAACCAAGTGATTGTATAAGTATTACTAAAGAATTGAATCTCAAGTAAAGACCAATCTTGTAGAACATAACATTTTTGTACATCACATAAGTGGTCCCCTTATGGTGTAGCTTTCGAGCATGGTCCTCACAGGATGAGATAACATGTGGTTGTTTCCACATGCCCACTTTGTGTTGTACTCAAATGGAACAAGTATGGTACTCTCTTGAGCATAGAAGGAGGGAGTACAATGATGAAACTCTCATGCACCTTAAGGGGGGCAGTTCA
>ML786746.1:289679-300318 GCA_009831015.1 Picea engelmannii | reverse complement strand
TCCTAAGTGTGTTTCTAGATTCCTATATTTGTTCCTCCTACCTTATATGTTCATGAGGTATCAATGTGAGAAAAATTGAGGTGGTTTCATTATTGTATTATATATTTTTATCATTAAGATGAATACAAGTTGAGAATTATGGCGTGAGGCATTTTCTGCCAATATTCTTGTCCTAATATTCTTATGCTCAATTTATTCATAGAGCAGTCCAATGATGCCAGTGACTCTTGTGCATTTGAGGGACAGTTGGTTGGAAAGGATGATAGCACATGTTCTTTGTCTTCCACACTTCAACATAGTGGTGACACATGTGAGTATTCAACACTTCAACACAGTGGTGACACATGTGAGGATTCAACACTTCAACATAGTGGTGAGACATTTGAGGATTCACATATGTTAACAATTAGATATGATGAGATTAGGAGGTCAGATGACCTACCCTTGGGTGTATACATGGATTTCAGGGGGTCATGCATATAGGAGGATGAGCTTCCTATGATGATCGTGACACATTTGTCACCTTTTCAGACACCTATGATAGCCACAACACATGAGGATATTAATGGCATCTATGATATGGTGGAGTAGCCTTGTGTGAGGATTGTACATTAGGGGCATATGGATCTACAAACCCAGGAGGAGAGACATGACTTGGAGACATTATACCTTACACATACATATTAGCATGAGGATATTGAGTCACCTCTTTTGGAGACTTATTGTTTGATCAGGTTGTGGAGACATACAGTTTGATGGGACACATACTTCCAATAATGATCTGTAGTGATGAGGATGCACTCCTTATTGTTCGGGATGATCATAGAACATGCCTAGACACATTTGTATGGGATCTAGAATAGATGATAGTAGCAGGGTGAGTGCACAACAGGATACAACCTCCCATATAAAATACAAGGTGATTCGGATGGGAGTAGCAGTTCGTGATGGTGTGCAGTGGCATACAAGAGGACCCAGTAGCACAGAGGACCAATAATTTCAGTACCTTACCTTTTGCAGAGAGTGTTGTTGGGGATTCCATGGTTGACACTAGCAATGAGGGGCATGAGGTAGCACCTCAAGAGGACTATGATCAAGAGTCATGATAATTGGCAGGACAATTGAGGGTCGATGAGGACATGATAATGGAAGCCACTAGACACATCAATGACACACATGCATTTGTGGTAAATTACTGTTGGAGGGAATCAATGGCACATCATAGTTCAGATGGGGGATTTTCCATGGATGACTTATATACTCTCAAGGATGGAGTGACTATGATGATGGTCGACTACCAGCAGTTGTTGATGGATAGAGATTACCTATTGGAGGTTGGCGAGATGTATCATAGGGCCCTAAGAGAGAAGGAGTTGGAGGTGGACTGACTCAATCATGAGTTGGGGAGAACACGAGGATTCTTGAAAGGCACAAAGACATCCCTTCAAGAATCAGAGTCCATATTAGAGGATGTCCTTGAGGAGACTAGTCAGAGATACACCATATCTATCTCGACAGAGAGACAGATATGTTCCTCAGTTACATTGTTGGAGGATATCTGGGTGTCATAGGGTCCACCATTTATGTATATTTCTGAGACAGAAGGTCATACACATACACATGAGGATTCCATATTCAGAGTCAATTACAAGGACACTTTCATTTTTGTTCCAGGATTGGTTTATATCCACACAGAGGATGATCTGAAGTACACCTTGGACATATGATGATGAGAGAGTTGTACAGTGGGATTCAGGTGGATGCATTGGATTGCAGGGAGGAGACACACTTAGTGGAGCATGGATATCCCTCTCCTTTGCAACAACACATAGTTCTGAGAGATCACCTTCATAGTAGTAGCATTTGTAGGAGTGATGATGGTTGGAGAGTGATTTACCATCATTTTGTAGAGTTACCTCCGGTTGTACCTAATGTTTGGGGTTCAGTGATGACCACATGTGAGTATTTATCATGGGTATCAGTGGACAAGATTTTGGTCGAATCATTGGGATTGACCAAAGTATATGACACTTTCTAGTCCTACAGTCATTTGCAAATATGTTTGTTATCCTTTTCTGATACTTCATCAATGATAGTAGTGCAAGGGGTGATAGATAGGGGTAGGGGACATGGAGAGTTGGTAGGTTGAGACCACCTGGAAGAAGAGTCTTTATCACACACAGGGTGGACCATCAGATACAAACAGTTGAGACCTTGGGTGTGATGGTGAGCATCTTAGGCCATGGGATAGAAAACATCTAAGAGGGTGAAACAGATCCATATTCTCATGGGGATGAGCATGGAGGGATTCTGATAGTTATCAGTATGACACATGACCAGTTAGTGGGGATTGGAAGTGATAAAATTCCAATTTTTCCATGGGATCTGGCAGTCCATTTGGTTAGTAGGTTGTTTCACCTTATGATGGCCCAAGTTACGCTAGAGAGAAACATACTTCACTCTTGGATTATTTTGAGATGGATTGTAGGGGCTTCTCCTATCAGGCGAGACAAGTTCTCCCTACTGATACTCATGATCGAGTATGAATATGGTTGGGTAGATGTTGTTCCCACAGAGATACCTTTACAGGTTCAACTTCTTGACAAAAAGTCCAATTTTCACAGATATTTCAACATGAGGATCCAGGAGTGGGGAATCTAGTATGTATACTATGAACAGACAATCATGATCAGATAAGTTCAGTGTCAGCATGGTGATCTTGGGCAGAAAATAGCATGGGACCCGAGAATTGCAGAGATGGAAATTTTATTTACTAATGGAGGAGAGTGGATCCTTGCAGGGGAAAGTCACTTTGACTTTCCGTTTTTCTTCAATGTTGATGGGAGCACGTCACTGAGGGTGATTCATGGAGGTCTCGTAATACCTCACTATGGAAACATAATGTTCATTTGTGATCCAGGCAGATATTGGTGGCCACCCACCTTTTCCAACTGGCTCAAAACAACTCTATGGCAATTTTGGCAATTTACTATTTTTAGTAGGTTTTAACTTTCGGGGCCATTTTGAGGGCCTAAATGAAGGTTTTTCAAGATTCAGGTTCTCAATGATAGCCAAAGGCATGATTGAGCCCCCAAAATGAATCTCCTCGATGATACCTTTCCAATAAGCTATCACATGCCTAAAACGAAGATCGTATGCAAAAGTTACGACCCCGAGAAGTTGATGCACCAACTTACCCAAACGGGGCCCACATGAATTTTGGTGCTTCATCTCCTAGGGTTAGGTTTTTGGATTTCTAGGACATTTAGCATTCCCAATTATTGTAAAAAGGCCTCCAGAACCTCATTGTAACCATCTGTATTTTTATAGTCTTTGACTCTGTATTTTTATAGTCTTTGTACATTTCTCTGATTAATAGAAATCATGTATTACTGTATATCTATGTTTATGGTCGCATCTATGATACATTTCTGTTATATTATTGAATATCTACAATATCTTTGTGCATTTCTTCATTATATCTCTGCTCTCATTTCGTGCCGAAAATAATCCGGATCAATGGTATTAGCGCAGGCTACTCTTGATCATTTTTTAGTGCATGTCCCCGATGAGGCCCGAGTATAGCAAGTTGGGTCTCGAGCTTGTCTCGCTCGAGGAAAATTTCTCTCACACACCCAAGAAACCCTTAATGGCAGAAGAAAAGAAAAGCGATGGAGCAGACGATCTTATCATTCTGTTGCTTGAGCAAGTTCTCATGCAACAGAGGGACGAAATGATGGAGAATTTTTCCCACATCCTTCAACGTCTGTCGATAACATCAGGTGCATATTCATCAAGTGACCACTTTGGAGGCACCTCGCCTTTCAAGGTATAGGTTAATTTTGATATTCCCATATTTGAAGGTCAAATTGATGCAGATGCCCTAGATAAATGGTTAAATCTGCTAGAAGGTTATTTCTCTGTTCATAATTTTTCAGACAAGGAAAAGATCACCTTCACACTCCTTAAGGCTCTCCCCCATGTCAAACATTGGTGGGAAACTTACTGGGAGCAGAGTTCCACAGAGGATTCTATCATATATGGGGTCGAGCCCACTTGGGAATTTTTTGTCGATGTGGTAAAGGAATAGTACTACCCTATTGGCAACTATGGGGACTAGTACATGAGATGGACCACACTATGACAAGAGAAGGACCAATCAGTTTCAGAGTTCACCAATAGCTTCCATACCTTGCACACCAAGCTGGGTATCAAAGACTCTAAACGACATTTGGTTCTGAAATATCGTGGGGCTCTACATAGATACATCCAAACTGAAATGGATTTTCTGGACATCTCATCACTCGGTGATGCCTATCGATATGCTGTTAAAATCGAGCAAAAATTTAAGCACCAGAACAAATGGGAGTTTGGGTATGCAAATCCACAACGACCACAGTATGACAAAGACAATCCTAACAAATAGTCTCTTGAAAACTAGTCCAAGTCACAGGAAAAGAAGGGTCACAGGAAGACAAAGATGGACACTGGAAAATGGTGAGATTTCCACAAAAGCCCCTAGCACAACATGGATGAATGTCACTCAAAACAGTCATTGGTGGCCGAGATCAAAGACAAGGAGCCGAACCCTGATTCATAATCTGATTCTAAAAATACTAGTAAAAGACAGATCATTGACACAGACCCCACTGCTATTGTCGTGACTGCAACAATTAAACCAGAAGAACCAACAAATCCAGAAGAGGGGGAGCACCTTTTTCATTCACAGATGTGGGTGAAGGGGACCCCGCTGCATTTTATTGTTGATAGCGAAAGCCAGAAGAACCTCATATCAGTAGAGGTCGTCAAACAATTGGGATTGTCGACAACACCACACCCACAAGCATACAGCATTGGGTGGCTTCACCAAGGACGAGATCTTCATGTCAGCCAGCAGTGTCGATTATCATACAACATCCAACCCTTCAAGGATGAGTTATTATGTGATATTTCCCCATTGGATGTCTGCGATGTTCTCTTAGGTCAACCATATATGTGGAAACGCCATGCTATCTATGAGTCTCAACCTCGTAGTGTCATTATTACTCTGGGGGGTCATCTCTACAGGATATCAGAGGTAGTTCCAACTACATCTCCACCTAAACAGTACCGCAAGGTAGTATCTCATACTACAAAATTCATCCTCTCCATAATCTGTTCAAAAGGGGAACAAAAGGATACTGTAACCACCACAGCTTCGGCCCAAGCACCTTCTATCCAACAGAAGAAGGTCGACAGGGTTGCAACAAAGAAAAAAGATTCCTTCTACACATAGTCATCTCATGTAACCAGACTAGTTAAAAATGTCCAACCCTTCCAGCCACAGGTTCGTGACGACCTTCAACAAACCAAGTAGTGCGATGTCTCCAACAAGACAAGCACCTCACCAAGATGTAGATTCAACAAATGCTTTTCCTTCTCACCCAATAACTCAACACAATGGAGACCATTGCTTCCTAAGGAGGGAGGATTGATCTAGGTGGATATTGGTGGCCACCTACCTTTTCCAACTGGCTCAAAACAACTTTATGGCAATTTTGACAATTTACTATTTTTAGCAGGTTTTAACTTCTGGGGCCATTTTGAGGCCTAAATGAAGGTTTTTAAAGATATAGGCTCTCAATGATAGCTGAAGGAATTATTGATCCCCCAAAATGAATCTCCCTGATGATACCTTTCCAACGAGCTATCACACACCTAAAACGAAGATCGTATGCAAAAGTTACGACCCCAGGAAGTTGATGCACCAACTTACCCAAACAAGGCCCACGTGACTTTTGGCGCTTCATCTCCTAGGGTTAGGTTTTTGGATGTATAAGAATTTTGGCATTCCCAATTATTGTAAAAAGGCCTCCAGAGCCTCATTGTAACCATCTTCTTGTGAATGGGAGTAGCCATCACATCTCTTCTCAGAGATAAGCTGCCACCATTCTAGCGAGTCTTTCACTCTGTATTTTTATAGTCTCTATACATTTCTCTGATTAATAGAAATCATGTATTACTATATATCTATGTTTATGGTTGCATCTCTGATACATTTCTGTTATATTATTGAATATCTGCAATATCTCTATGCATTTCCTTATTATATCTCTGCTCTCATTTCGTGCCGAAAATAATCCGGATCAATTTGGTGGAGACTATGTTGGCCTTGGTATGGAATTGGAGGATAGAATCATTCTGGGTTGAGGCCATGTGTCATCTGCAGGAGACTCATAGTGTTTATATGTTACAGGATTATGCCTCTCAAGGTATTACAACTCACGTCTTGATATGGGATCCACGGGGTAGAGTGTGTGATAGTTCAACTTTGGATGGAACCTACTTTGTGTCCCACAGGTGGACATGGAACCCATATATTATATGTGGATTGATTCATGTATTGCTTGAGGACAACCAATATTCTAGCAGGGAGGACTGTAATGTCCCCACTTTTGGATATCATTGTATTACAAAGTGTTATGCTGACCAGAGTAGCTAGATGGGGGTGGTAGTGAGTACATGAGCTATTGATGGGTTTTATTGGGCCAGACTTTCATTGCTCATCTTATTTCATCATCATGATCCATTCCACATAGTTGGGCTTTGGTTTTGTTGCGTTCTGATGATTTCCATAATTTTGAGTTATTTTGGGCTATATGTTAATTAAATTCACTAAGGAGGTCATATTGGGCATAATTCTTGGAGGAACCTCTTAATGTAATCTCTCATCAAAATCAGGAGGAATAGCACTATAGGATAGGATGATGGTAAGTCACTTTCAGTGGCCAGAGAAGCCACAAGGAGGGATAAACCACTTTTTAGAGGTATAATGGTTAATTAATTAATTAAAGTGATTTAAATAATTAAATAAAGTAAAAGTCACTTGGAGAGACAAGGTGAGCAAGGAGGATAAAAGAGATATAGGGGCCTCTATTCTCTCATTATTTTTTTTATCAGTTTGATATATGGATTCTTACTAGTGAGCCCATGCACTTAGGGGTTTTGAGAGTTTTGCCATAACAAACCCTAGAGATCAGCTCGATGGTGAAAGATCCCACCCAACCTAGTCCAAGATTTGTCACAGAGATGAAATATTCCTCCCTCACCATTCTACATCAGACCTATTCAGTTGCAGGTGGATTCTACCTCAACTATAGGTACGAAAGAGAAGGGGTGCGTAGCCACAGGGGGTTTCCAGTAGGAGGCACACCATCTTGAGAGTAGTATCTCGATCTTGAAAGAGGATGAGGATTCTAGGAAAAGGAGCTTCTGAGTATTCTTAGTATGGCCTAGGGTGCCTTCTTTAGACTCTTCCAGAGGGTTTTTATCTGTCGGATTATTTATTGGATCTTGGCACTAGCTGGAGAAGAGGAGGGCACACTACAGATTGAGGATGCAGTCTTTTGGTGGGTCAGTTCTTCGTCTTTCAACCTGAGACTTTTCCAGGTGGTTTATCTTGGCCCGATCTACAATTTGGCATTTTCCTCAAGGGATTTGGAAGCTATATTCTTGGAGGCCAAATTATTGGCCTAGTTCAGCTAGGAGGGCACATCTGTTATTGGAGATACTGTGGTTTGGGGGTCTTCCAGATGAGATACGGCTCTGAGATTTCTCATAAACTCTTTCCATCACCTGATATGTCTTATCATAGAATCTTGTAGTGGTTTGAGGCCATCATAGAGGAGGTCGTACTTTCCTTGGACCATTCCAGTGACAAAGCATGCATTGTGAGAGAGAGGGCATCACATATAGAAGAGGGTATCCATTGGATTGCAGTGTTACTTGTTAGTCATATTGGAGAGGTTTTGGAAGCCTAGATCTTTTCCTATCTTGTACACTCTATGTATTCCATATTTGTCCCATTTTGTATGAGGTTATCTATTATTATTAATAAAATCATATTTGAGGTATTTGTGCTATTTAATTAAGTTGTTTCTACTATATCTTGTTGTGTGCATGTTGTTGGATGCATTGTTATCTTTACTTGTTTCAAAACACACAAAGAACCAACAATATAAACCCCATTTCACTTCAAGAGGTTAAAATCAACAAAGTGTTTGTCGAAATGCCACAACTAGAAAACACATAAAAATCAATGAAAAATGCAATGTTCCTAGCATATTGGGTTGGGAACATTACACATCTTGAGTTATTGAACCTAAGTAGTGTCAAAATTTGAGTGAACCATGAACCATCTATCTAAGGATCTGCATCCCATTCAATCCTCAAAAGAAGTCCAAAGATCAAATCTAAAATACAACATTATGAGCATTTGAAAATTTTCTTCTTTATCTTTTGAACTAGGTGAAATAGCCCCCAAGTATAAGCATACCACTACATCATTATATCATGCCCCCATGTATATTTATTAGGGAAAAATACCCATATATATATATATATATATATATATATATATATATATATATATCATCATCATCATCATCATCATCATCATCATCAAGAATTCAAAACTTAAAGGACATGACACTAGAGTCCTTTCATGGTGAGCCACCGAGTAGTATTGAAACTTGGATAGAGTTATTATGTTACTAAGTAGGATGATAGGTTTCACATTATTTTTACTACAATGTGACCGAATCACCATCATGGCACTCCTAAAATATCATCAAACAATTATTAATCTAATTGAAGTATAATACTGAATATTTAAATGACTTAAATGACTGGCTAAAATAAATATAAAACGTCACTAGAGAAACCCACCATAAAAAACTTATTTGGTGGGTAGGAGTGCCCATAAAATTTATCTGTTGTTTCTTATCTCCATTACTATTGTTTGCTTCATAATTTAGGGACTTCATTGAGCTCATCACTCCCAAGGATTTATTTGGTAGCTAATATTTCACCAATTCACTCCTTATATCCATGTTGATGTGATCATTCATGGCCATGGCCATCATATCATTGGCATGCCATGGAGAATTAAATGGAAAAGGACAGAACAAATGGGTCAAATTTTTCAAATCAAGGGCCCTAAATGGCCACACATTTCTCCAAGTATTTAATGTGGATTTGATGTGACCTATCTATCTACAGCTTGTTCGTCATCATTGGAGATTGCAATTTTTAAGTTGGAAGGAAGAAGATGTCATCGATAAAGCTGCATATCAAAGTAGTAGTAGCAACAATATCTCAAGTGAAACTAACAACCAGAGAGTAATCCCCATTCCAACAAATAGAGGCATCAGTATGCCAAAGTATCCATCTGGTTATTTCTTGGTTTAGATTTATGTGTGGTATGAACATGGGGGACAATAAGCCAAGCCCAAGGGAAAATACAAGAATTGTCATTTTGGAAACAAATTTAAGGTCTTCCCTTCTTTTTCTCAGTAGCATAACACTGAGGTTCAAGGTTTGATTATCCTCCTTAAAGTACACACTTTGATATTATTATTTTCTTTGTCAACACATAGGTTGCGCTATTTTCGAATCCCATGCAGTAGAAATTGCTTACCTAGTAGTTGAGATGAAATTGACTGAGAGTAAGACTACCTTCCTTCTTGACTGCCTCGTATTATTTACCCTCCAATGGAAAAAACATGGTATTTTACTTGAATAACAAAGCGGAAGGAAATAAATTTGAGTTCAACGTTATTCATTAAATCCATCTCTACAAGTGCAAGCCTTGGTTTGGATTTTATTTAAATTGTTGTCTCTTTATTAATGTCACCATTTTATTTCATTCTTGAAATAATGGCTTGCCAAGGACGAATCATGTACACAAAATACCTCTTCACATACATTGAAATTCTCCACCATTGGAAAAGATTTCTACTAAGCCCCCATATTTTTGGGTGTATATAGATCTATGTGAATATCATTGAAATTTAATTTTTTGAAAGAAACCACTTTGCAACATATCGTTTAACTCTTCCAAGGTTATAGTTTTCCTTATGTGTATGTTGCAATATGAGTTATGAAAACACATCATTGTTGTCAAATGTTGGAGCATGGGAAATCAATGTGGTTAGATTGGTGGGAATCATGTTAAGTCTCCATAACATTTATTCTCATGTTATATTCATAGTTATATAACCCAAATAGAAGAGGCAAGAAACCATTATCAAATGTTGGAGCATGAGAAATCATTGTGGTTAGATTGGTGGGAATCATGTTAAGTCTCCATAAAATTTCTTCTCATGCTATCTTCATAGTTATATAACCCAAATAGAAGAGGAAAGAAATCATTCAATTGTTCTTGTCTTGAATATTCTAAATGAAAATGTGTGGATAAATTGATTATAATAATAAATCACATGGAGAATAGTCTCGAGGCTTGGTGCTTCAATAGTAATATCAATTGGAAGGTTCTTCCTCACAATTGTTTGGGAAACTTTCATACACACTTTGTATGGAACTCAATTTCTGAGAACTTATCATTGGGTGTCAATGAGCCATTACTACTGTAAAATGTTGAAGTCGTGACTCTTTCATGCACTTTGGACTATGGATCTCATTTGAATCGGTGGATTCCAACCTCTAATTCAATTGTACCAATGACCCATGAAAATTTCATGATACATAATGATCATTTATTTTCTCCTACCCCAATGGTCCACTGAAGATTATCTTTATATATCACAATTGTATTGTTCCCGAATGCTTTATTACAAACACTAATTGAGGATGACTTAAC
>ML786746.1:277439-288971 GCA_009831015.1 Picea engelmannii | reverse complement strand
AGAAAATCATGTAATAAAGGAGAATTGGATGTACCATATAACATAATATTCGATTGAGGTTTGAATTTGTTTTAAAGCTTAGAAAATGGTGAATGACGTGGCATATTACATACCACAATAACAACAACAAAGAAAAGGAAAAGGGAAATATTTGGAATTGTACACAAACATTCAACAAGAAGATACTAAAATAATTGTAAGAAGTGTTATATGGCAGCTTAGTCCCTACTTCAGAAGGTTTGGTAATTCATAAAAATAATGATTCAAATCCATTAATAACTAGAGTTATATCACGTGGAGTAATACATAAGATTGATATATGGTTCAAATCCATAACCACATAATTTAGTGTATTACATTATTAATAGAGTAGACTCCACCTCCAATCAAAGTAATAGCTTAAGTCAAGAATAAATATCATGAGTATACAGATACACCCATACGCCTAACCTAAGGGTTAAGAACAACAGGGCAAGAGCAGTTCCAAGCAGGACATGCAGCTCATGAGAAAGAAAAAGAGGGTCATTCCAAGACTATATAAGAGAAATTGATAAGATAATAGAGGCATTATTCATACTCACAATGATCCGTAGGATCTTTTAATGACTTATGGTTGAGTTTTAATTTTGCATGCGTTAATTAACAATTTGATAAATTTAGTGAAAGAATGAGAAGAGAAGAGGAATTATAATAGCCATATACATATGTGAAGATCTGAAAAGCAATAAAAGACAACAAACCATAACACGTAGATTGATAACGGAGTTCGACACAACTTTGCCTACGTCTCCGGGCCTTTTTCTCTGTGGGGGAGGCTTCTTTATTTCTGTTCAAAATCTCAAAAGTACATCGCTGCAATGCCAAATGGATACAAGACTGATCTGGTCATGTTTGTCCAGATCTCAAGAACCCTGCAAAGAAAATGGCATGCAAAACAAACATCCGGAGCTTCCAGAAATGGTTCGACAACGTCTCCTCCACAAAAGCTTCTCTGCATCAAAAATGGATTTAGCTTGGTTTCCCTTCAGTATAACTCTATTCTAACTGCTCCAATGGCTTCAGAGCATCCAAAAAACCCTATCTAGGCTCTTTCGGCACCTCAATGGGTCGAAAAACAAAGAAGTTAGGCCTCCTAAAAATTTTCCCCTTCAAGCTTGCTGTCTTTGCATCTACAAATTGCACCCCTCTGAAATGAACCTAGAACACACGTATTTTAAAGCGTGAAAACCAAGCACCAGGCACAACCACGCTAATGGTACAAACCGTAGGACGGTTAAGGGTGTGCCAGCCCCTAACCGCCTAGGCACCTAGGCATATGGGTCATGTGACCGCGTGTATAGGCAAAAAGGGCATAAGTCGTTACAACCGTTTGAACTTCCCTCTCGCGCTCCGGTCATATGTAAAACCACGGGCTACATAGAATAACCCCCGCGCATTATTATCCATGGTATAGTCAAATAATAAACCGTGGGTTATGTTTTAAAACCCTGCGCCAATGGTCGGTTAGATGGTATAAAGTTTGGACATGTAAACACAAATGACCGCGGGCCCCATTTTTCAATCCAAACCCATGCGCCATTTAAACATCGTTCATATGGTAATCAATGTAACCACGGGCTGGGGCTAAGCCCCAACCCGACCCCCCATCGAAATAACAATCATTCAATGTTAAATAAGTATTGAAACATATAATTAACAAGAAACAAGCAGCGACACAATGGTTGGGCGGACTTTGTTAAGGATTACACTAGTGGGGAGGTCCGGGGGTCGAACCCCATGTCCTCCATAAAATTTTAATTAACAAACCAAAATAGACCAATACCGGGGTGCCATGTGGCAGCCCATGATTGGGCCACATGGCACCCAATCATTTGACCAAACAATGCCACATGTCGCCTCCCAATTCGACCACGTCATCCAATAAATAACTACCACATCACCAGCTTCCCTGTCAACATACTCACGCCACATCATCTATATGTACATGCCACATTAGCATCCGTACATACTGTACGTACATGCCATGTCAGCATCTGTAAAGACTGTACGGACTGCACAGTCAACATCCCCTTTTTTTTGGCTTGTTTGACTTATCGGACAAGACACGATATCTTCTCCATACGGAGCCTGTTTGACAAAGTAAATATATCACCAGAATTAGGAAGATGAGACGGACGCAATGGGACAGGTTTTGTCGCATTCCGAGCACTTTCATTTTTGAGCATTTTTCAAGCCCTATCAGGCTTCTGGATCCGATTTTGGATCACACCTCCCCACAATAAGACCTTTTGTTCCCCAAAAGGTTACTGACCAGTCAACAAGCTCGGGATAGGCCACCCGGCTTGCTCTCTGTCTCTGAACTCTGTCCTATGCACCTGTCTCATCAAGATCAACTGTAACACAATCATGACAACTGACAATATATTGTTAGCCATTTGAACCCTGTTACATCTTACTGAAGCTACTATCATCCATGTAGAAAACATTGCTAATGACAACATCAAAAAGACGACTGCAAATGAGTTGATGTACTTGAAATATCTGCACGACATGAGCTTATCTTGAAGCAACTTATGATTGATTTTCCATTCAACAACCATATTTTGTTTTTTCTTAAGATCAATTACTTCATTTGAAACAATTGCATTCATTAATTGTTCCCTTGTTTGAAGTGTTTTATTTTCTTTAACACAATGAGAATGAACCACATAATCATGACCTGCTTTATTGAATTGATATTGATTCGTTGTCCTATAGAAGATTGCCTTACGATCAAATAAGTATGGATTACCTAAGATCATTCCACATTCTCTTAACGAAACAACATCACAAGTTACTTCGTCCACATACTTAGATGAAATTGCAAATTTGATTGTACACTATTTTGTTATGTGCATTTGATGATTATTGCTCATCCATTTAAGTGTGTAAGGCTTATGATGAGTTTGTGTTTTTAACCCCAATTTCTTAACCAATTCTTTTGAGATTAGATTAGATTGAGATCCATTGTCGATTAATGTGTCTATCTTAGTGTGTCGCATGATTACCCTTATATGAAACAAATTGCTTCTACAATCAATCTCTTCACCATTCTTACCTGTCATACTAACCAATGAAATCTTTGACTCATCACCTGAATCTGATCCCAAGTATGTGGGCTTTGATGTCGTTGCCACTGTTTGCATTCCCTTGTTTTCTTTGAACCACTTTGGCTTCTTCTCGGGATGCAACTGCCAACATCTCTCCTCATCATGTCCCTCTTTCTTGCAATGCTTGCAAGAGGGTTTTCCTTCCTTCTTTGTCATTGCATTTGCATTCTTTCCATTTCCATACCTTTTCCTCTTGTCCTCTTTCCTCGAAGACGATGATTCCCCTGACACACCTCCTTTCCCTGCTTCAATATACGGAGCTTGAACATAAACCTCATCAAGGTTAGTGGGTCCAAACATGAAAACAATGTTTCTAATATGCGCAGGAAAACCTCCTATATACTTCATAAGGGTTTCTTGTGTTTGCAAAGGAATGTCTAACATTAATGCCATTTTTCTAAATCCATCCGTGTATTCCTGCACTGTTTGTCCTTTTCTTAGTTTTAAAGATTTCCATTCAATTATTGCTTTTTCTTTATAACCCAAAGGATAGAATTGCTTCCTAAGTGCAGAAATGAAATCCTTCCATGATGGAAATACATTACCCACATTTTGTGTTCCTTTTTGCAGCTTGCTCTGCCACCAGATAAGAGCTATACCTGCAAGTCTCAAAGATGACAACTTGATTTGTGTGGCCTCATCCTCGATCTGTTGCACACTGTAGTATACCTCCATCTGCCTGATCCAGTTATCAATTTTTTCTGCATTTACTTCACCATCATATATGGGCAACTCAAATTTTACATCAAGTTTTAACAATGGCATTTCATGTTTATTCTTATGAATATTTTTCTTTCCACTAGATTTAGAACTTGAACTTGAAGAAGAAGGAGAAGAAGGAGGTGTTGATGGAGGTGAAGGAGAAATCTGAGGATGGTCCTCTTCATCTTCACTTTTTCCCCTTGAAAAATCACCCAAAACTGATCGCTTTCGTTCCAAGTAATCTTCGTACAAGACTTTCACCATCTCTGACATAGCAAGGAATTTTTTCTGAACTCTTTCCCATCTTGAGAATTCCCTTCTTCCGATGCCATCTTCTCGCTGTGAGAAGCTCTTTTTCTCAATCCAATTAATGGATTCTCTACAACAAGCTCGCCTTCACCATGATGTAGCTTTTCCCTGGTTAACATGCAACTCTAATCCAAATGTCAACTAGCTATGATACCACTTGATTCGTAGGATCTTTTAATGACTTATGGTTGAGTTTTAATTTTGCATGTGTTAATTAACCATTTGAGAAACTTAGTGAAAGAATGAGAAAATAAGAGGAATTATAACAGCTATATACATATGTCTAGATCTGAAAAGCAATAAAAGACAACAAACCATAACACACAGATTGATAATGGAGTTCAACACAACTATGCCTACGTCTCTGGGCCTTTTTCTCTATGGGGGAGGCTTCTTTATTTCTGTTCAAAAGCTCAAAAGTACATCTCTGCAATGCCAAATGGCTACAAGATTGATCTCGTCATGTTCGTCCAGATCTCAAGAACCCTGCAAAGAAAACGGTACGCAAAATAGATGTCTGGAGCTTCCAGAAATGGTTCGACGGTGTCTCCTCCTCAAAAGCTTCTCTGCATATAAAATGGCTTTATCTTCGTTTCCCTTTAGTATAACTCTATTCTGATTGCTCCAATGGCTTCAGAGTGTCCAAAAAACTATGTATGGGCTCTTTTGGCACCTCAATCGGTCGAAAAACGAAGAAGTTAGGCCTCTTGAAAGTTTTCCCCTTCAAGCTTGTTGTCTCTGCATCTACAAATTGCACCCCTCTGAAATGAACCTGGCACACACGCATTTTAAAGCGTGAAAACCCAGCACCGGGCACAACCGCGTCAATGGTGAAAACCATAGGACGGTTAAGGGCGTGCCAGCCCCTAACCGCCTAGGCACCTGGGCATATGGGTCATGTGACCGCGTGTATAGGCAAAAAGGGCTTAAGTCGTTACAACTGTTTGAACTTCCCTCCCGCGCTCCGGTCATATGTAAAACCATGGGCTACATAGAATAACCCCCACGCATTATTATCCATGGTATAGTCAAATAATAAACTGTGGGCTATGTTTTAAAACCCCGCGCCAATGGTCGGTTACATGGTATAAAGTTTGGACATGTAAACACAAATGATCACGGGCCCCGTTGTGCAATCCAAACCCACGCACCATTTAAACATCGATCATATGGTAATCAATGTAACCATGGGCTGGGGATAAGCCCCAGCATGACCCCCCACCGAAATAACAATCATTCAATGTTAAATAAGTATTGAAACATATAATTAACAAGAAACAAGCGGCGACACAATGGTTGGGTGGACTTTGTTAAGGCTTACACCGGTGGGGAGGTCCAAGGGTCGAACCACATGGCCTCCATAAAATTTTAATTAACAGACCAAAATAGACCAATACCGAGGTGCCACGTGGTAGCCCATGATTGGGCCATGTGGCACCTAATCATTTGACCAAACAATGCCACGTGTCGCCTCCCAATTCGACCATGTCAGCCAATAAATAACTGCCACGTCCCTAGCTGCCCTATCAGCGTACTCACGCTATGTCACCTATATGGACATGCCACATCATCATCCGTACAAACTGTACAGACTGCACAGTTAGCGTCCCCTTTTTTTGTCTGTTTGACTTATCGAACAGAACGCGATATCTTCTCCATATGGAGCTCGTTTGACAAAGTAAATATACCGCCGGAATGAGGAAGATGAGACAGACTCAATGGCACAGGTTTTGTCGCATTCTGAGCACTTTCATTTTTGAGCATTTTTCAAGCCCTATCAAGCTTCTGGATCCGATTTCGGATCACACAATAACTCTAATGTGATAAGTTGTTATTTGATGTTATAAGTTGTTATGTGATTAATATATATGTTTGTTATAAAGCCAAATTTAATAAATTCAATTTTTTCATAATTGCACATTATCATAATTAAAATAGACCCATCTTAACTTGAGATATATCATGTACTAAAATAAATTAGATCCATTTAAACCCATAATAAAAAAAGAATTAAAATAAATATATGCTAATTATAATCCATATAAACATACAATCATGTATATATATGTTTGTCTCTCTACTAACACCAAAGAGGCTCATCTTAAAGTTATTCATGTGTCCTTGACTTTGTGTACATACTCACCAAACACTATAATCTCTAAGTTATTATCTATTTTGCATTGAGTTCTCATATCCAATTTGCATAGGTTCGTTTATATTAGATCAAGTCTATGTGGGTAGTGAGAGAGAGGTGGTTACAATTAAAAATATGTTTCACAATCAATTTAATTGGTGAGTCAAGTTATTGGTTCTCTTGAAAACTTAACTTAATGCTTAAATTTTGTTTAAATTTAATTTTGACAAAATAATACCATTACACGTATCATGTTAGAAAATAAAAAATAAAGAAGAACATTTCCTTCACATCAATCTAAAAATACTTAATAATAAATTTTATAAGTTGTATCATGTTAGAAAATGAAAAATAAAGAAGAGCATTTCCTTCACATGAATCTAAAAATACTTAATAATAAATTTCATCACAATTGTTTGGTTATGGTAGGAATACATTGTTTAATGTAAATAATGTTTGCTTATGGTATGAATATACTGTTTAATATAAATAATATTATTTTAAAGATTTATAAACTTTATCACTTTGTCATGAATATTGAAATTTGATGTGTATATTTGTTTTGAATATTGAAATTTGATGTTTACATTTGTTGTTTATGGAAAAATGTTTTAATATTTTTATTTGTTTTTTATTTAAGTGAATATTAACTAATAACAAATTAAAAATATATGAATACAATAAACTATTAAATTGGAAAAGTTTATAATTGAAGTATACACATTCTAATAATAAATAAAATTAACTTAATAAAAAATAAAATTGAAAATTTGATTTCATCTATTTATTAAAAAAGATTAAATTCAAATTACATTATCTAATCCTTACCAAATTTATAAAGTTTCAATACCATTTAACTAATAAATTTAATTTACTAATAAAATGTAAATTTAACATTGCTAAAAGATTACTTCTCTTGTATTAGATAAAAACATTTAAATGAAAAATACAATTTAGGTAAAATCATTCAAAATAAAAATAAAATTCCAGTACTGCTAGCTAGTCTCCTTGAACCTCCCAGCGACGTTCAATCCATATACAGAATAGATAGAAGTTGAACCTCCCGACGAATAGAGATGGGGAGAGTGTCAGAGGGGCAATATCGTGGTGCGGTGAAAAGAGGAAATATCATGCAATAGATTAAAATAATAGTTAATCATACCAAGTCCCGGTAACTACATCGTCACCTCGACAATAACATTTTAAAGTTCATAGCGAATAAAAATGCAAAGAAATAAGATTATATTTTTCAATAGAGAATATAACACAAAACTTTAGATAAAATAGAAAAATTGGGAAGTCAACGCACAACTAATATAAGTCAACCAACGAACTCATTGCTATAGTCCCTGCACTACCCTCAACAAGGACTAACAAAAAGACAATAGTCATTTCATGGCTACATGCTCCATATTATGACACCATGTTTTTTTAAGGTGTCAATCAATAAATAAATACTTATTTATTTTATCAACTTGTTTACTGGTTTGCCTTTTGAGAATGACAAAAGAGTGTGTCCATGGTTTTAGAAATACATAGGATATCATCGTTTTGGGTTATGCAAAGAGCTATAGAAAGAGATAGGTTAGAAAATTGTTATACTTTTGTGTATATTATATAATATTTTTAGATTTATTGTTTGAGGTTGAAGATATATTTTATAAAAGTAGTTAATTGAGTCTAGTTTGGGTGGTTAAAAGGAGAAGTTGTTATCCTCCTCAACCAAGTTCAAATCCCACACATGTTTGTCTCTTGTAGATTGATTGGGGTTGGCAATTTATTAGCATTCTCATGCTCGTTTAAGTGGTTGAGGATGGGATGACCTTCATTTAAGTGGTTGAGGATGGGATGAGATGTTTCCAAACATTTTAGCCTCAAGGGTTAGCTCAACCGATTAAACCATCTACCCATATCATGTTGCCGAGAGAGAGGCCATAACTCACATGTTCAAATTTGGTCGAGTCCCTTAGAGTTACCATTGGTTATTGTCCTGATAATTGAGGTGTCATCCATCAAAATATTTTGGAGAAGAGCAGGGGATCCCACTAAGTTTTCTCTAGAATATATATATATATATATATATATCCTTCACACACCTACATATTGAGCATTCTAAGTGACAAAGTTGTATTCTATGAGTATCCTACAAATTTTTCCTCTTCCGTGATTTTCTAAATAAAAGACAATATTAATTTTTGATTTTCTAAATAAAAAACAATATTAATTGCAATTAAAAATACCAATTCATAAAACTCAATGGAAATAAATTTTTCAACCTCCCTACACATTATATCCATAATCATCTTGAATTGTGCTTGAATAAGTTGAATGGATAATCCTCAACAAGGGCGATTCGTGAAGATTTTCTATAAATATTTTCATTCACTGTAACATGTATTGCTTTACTCTTATGAGAAATATTTATTGTCATACGTATTGCTTTATTCTTATGAGATTTACATGAGAATCTTCAAAGTGTCGAGATATTACTTATGTGAACAAGAGGAGTTGCAGAGAAACAAGTCCCTGCCAAGAAGGTAGAGGAGATTGATTGAGCAACTTCACAGCTAGTAGTTCGCAACGTTGAAATAAAAATCTGAGCGAGAAGGTAGAGGAGATTGATTGAGAAACTTCGCAGTGAGGAGTTCGCAACGTTGGAATAAACTTCTGAGGGGTTGATATGGTTGAGTTTAATTTTGTTTTCACATTTCTTTTCCTCGAAAATGGTTATGAATTATAAAAAATTTCTTCCGTTGACTATTTTCCTTGACTAAAAGAGTATGTTCCTAGTGAACCATGTGCCAAAATTAATGAACAGACATGAGCAATTCAGATTGAATCCACTTTAATCATTCCACTGAGATAAGGGTAATCATTTGGAAACTCTATGGGAAACACATCATTAAGTAAGTAATACAATGCAACAAAACCATTATAGCCTTAGAAGTTAGTGTAACCTTTGCTTCAACATCTTCTATCTTTTTTGTTGATTATTTTCTATATAATAGCAGTTATAAGTCTTTCTTTCACTACATGATTATATACTATATTCCTATGGAACTATAGTGTGATAAAACTAATAGATGAATCAATGTTCTCGAGCCATGTTCATACCTAGATATTATTTATTACACAATATTGTAATATCAAGTTGCAACTTATGCTTGTGTTACATTATGTTGACTAAACTCTACCTTGTATGAAAACTCAAATACCCTTTTGTAAGGAACTTCAACTTGTCCTAAATTTTATGTATTATAAATTTTTGTGCAATGATTCTCCAGAATCGTGAACAACAACCACTTCTCTTTTTGAGAGTGAAATTTCATAAATTAAGAACACCCAAGTTATAGGCCATTTCTTACTTTTTTTCAGTATAGCACATCAAATACCAATGTTGGATGTCATGATGCATGGATTCTCTAGTATAAATACAAATTATCCATCTGCAGTAGGTTATAGTTTATTTTGCATTGTGCATCTGAATTGTAATATATGTGTTGTATCTATAATTTCAGTTTTGATGTTTATGAAGAATTCTTTATGAAATTTTGGATGGAATTTTGGATGGTTGGTTTGCTTACTCTTCACCCCTTATTTAAATTTTGTGGTTTTGTTATCAAGTTCATGTTTTCATTTGTGCCTAATCATATAAGCTTATCATGCACTATAACATTGCATATAAATTAAAAAATAATTATATAAGGAATTAAGGACACGTTCATGAAAGCATGCAATGCTTAACAAAGTGTCCATCTGGTTTGCCTCCATGATCCCCATGCAATGCCTAAAAATGTGTCCATCTTGTTTTCCTCCATGATCCCCATGCATCTCCTCCACTTGGAATGCATCCATCACAGTGACCTTGTTTCGATGTCGGCCTTGGCTCTGCTACCCGAACATCTAGAAGGACTTCACTCCTTTCCTTTGCGTCCAAATAGCTCTGCTCGGGCAGTCTTTTGAAGAGCAGACATCTCCAGCTGGGGCAGGCCTCTGGTTGTGGTGGTATCTAAAGAATCCTTATTATTTCTTTAGGTAGCTTTAACAGCTTAGCCATCCCTTTTGTTGATCGGTTCCCTTTGACGATTTCAAGTGCCAACAAATAGATACCTGGCGAACATCTATCTAGCGGGTACGGTAGAGAGAAGAGGAAGATACCTGGTAGGAACGGATGCCAAGTGAGGGATAGACGTGCAGCAAGCGGAACACAGAATAGGTAGGGCAGGGTCTCTCATCCCCCAATTCGGAAATAGGAGAAATTGGAAAGCCAAAGAAAATTCTTTTGGTGATCCCCAATATGACCCCTCACATAGTTCAGAGTGCACAAATGCGAACCAAGTGATCCAGGGAGGACTTCACCAAATCCGCTTTTGTTGTTTCAACAGCCTTTCTTACTCGTCTTTCAGATTCAAGCTCCAAAATAGTCTTCTTTCAACTTTAATTTAATCGTTAAGCAATCTTTGTTTATACTTTATAAGCTTGTGCTATGGAGTATGTCATTTCTGTTTTAGCAAATTTTGTTAAGACATTGTCAGCTATATAATTAACAGTTCTATTTGTATATGAATGACTGGAAATGCTTATATAAATTTTTGGAATGAATTTTCATATAAATTATATTCTTGATTTTAGAAACAACTTGATTTTATATCTACATGTTTTATAAAAGAAAAAATCACAAAATGGACAATGATTCATTGATAAAAAAAATAAAAAAAACTTATTTGTTGTTGTATGAACCTTTGTTATGACTGTACTAATATTTTGAATTTCATTTTATATTGAATGTTTTGAATATCTTTATGTTGTAGATTATACTCCATTAACTATAGATTGCTTCAACGAGCCTCGACCAAACTGTATAACACTTTGACACAGTTTAGAGCCAATTAGAACCAAGTAGAGCATTAGCAAAACATATGACAACAAATACTATCACTTCTACTGATTTCTTCATTTACAAAAGAAGTTAAGCAAATACTCGTAATCTTCCCTTGTTATTTTCCCTGACATCCTTATTTGCATTTCAGATTCAAGTTCCAAAATAACCATCCTAAAATTTTCTGCAGAGGCTTTAGCAGAAACGTTTGACGATATAATTTGTATAGCCATTGATTTCCGCTGGAAAAGGATACCTGTAGTGCAAAATGATAATTTCAGAGTATAAGCAAACTACGGGGGCACAAAGTTGGAGCAGATTGGATAAGGTGTATAAAACATCGCCATATAATAAGACAT
>ML786746.1:260554-271207 GCA_009831015.1 Picea engelmannii | reverse complement strand
CAATTGTAGTGACCATTTGACTAAAGGAATAATTATAACGAATACTTCATTTTGGATAATAAAGTCTAATATAGAAATAAAATAATCTTAGATGAGAACTAATTATTATACTCATTTATTACTTCACACATATTGACCAAAGTGATTGAATGCTTATCTTATTGATGATATTTATATGCATATAATATAACTTCAAATTGACAACTTATTAATTAATTCATTAATAACCTAGACATTAGTAACTAATGTTTTTATTAAACCATAATATTGTATGTGTGTTGGATATGTAGGCATAGCTAGTAAACACATATCCCACACGTAGACGATAATAACAAGCGATGTTTCTAATGCATATATTAAAAATGTTGACAACTAATCATGCATACAAATAAATAAAGTAATTCAAACTTCAAATAATCCCCATTAAAGAAAAAATAATAATTCAACATTCATCCATCTTTAAAATTGAATTATTATAATTTAAACATGGTAGGAACTATGTGAGGAAACAAGAATAGCATATGGAATTTCAAATGATATCCTCAATTGACTTAGAATCACCCCTCCTTTTAAACCCTTAATTCCATCTCGCATCTCCCATCTCCCATCCCTTCCTTTGTTGAAATATCTTAGAGTTTTGACTATATTGATCTAACTCTAGATATAATCCAAATGTGAAAGCATCAAACCTTTCGACCTAACATCTCTAGTAGACAACTAGTATTAGTCATCACACATCTAGGGGAGTGTGGATAGCATGACCCTCCCACAACGCAAGGGGAGTGTGGATATATATAAGAGAAGTTTGTATTTGTGATCATTTAGTTACAAGTGGTAATAACATACAGTCAGGACATAGTAAGGTGTCTGCTAAATAGGGTTACATGCAATCAATATATTAGTATCCCCAACATTTTTTAATCAAGTCAAGGTCCAATGGGACCAGTATAACACAAGGTTTGTTACTAGAAAAGACACCTAAAATTTTGTTCATAAATTATGGTTGTGGAGTTTACTTCAGTTTTTTCAAAGCGCAAATTCCTTACACCACCGTCGGGCCACTCAAACCAATCCTATTTTATATTAATGTGAATGTAGCTAGATCTTCTTTAGTAGGGTCATGTGGGTATCTAAGGATTTCCTGCATGATTTAGGAAATTAAATTAAATTCTAGTCATGTGATCAAATAAATAGTCAATTTAATGTTTGAATTTGCTTACTAGGGTGTTAAGTAGCCATGAGGGAAAATGATTATGTTACTTTATTGTTCGTTAGTGACGATTATGGGAATGGTATCCTAAATATCACTAAAATTGAGAAGATAACAATAGAGGATAACCATGTTTTCTAAAATTATGTCTATTAAAATTTTCAAATTTGTAGCAAGATATTAATTACATGTGTGTGTGTGTGTGTTATGATACACATGTGATTTTTGTTGTATTCATGAGATAGATTAATATACCTTGATCATGCTATGATGCCCATGTGACCTAACACTAGTGATATATCCACTCATAGTAGAAACATTTTCTAATGAAAAACCATATCATATGGGAATTTTTATGATAGAAATAACATTTTATCCCTACCTTATAGTTAACAAAACTCTTCATAAGTACTTATTTTTCATTGAATTTCGATTTAATCGTATTTTTAATGGTATATAAATGTTTTGTAGAGTGATCTCCTTCTCGATTCCCAAATGATTTAGCCAAGAATTGACATCTTTATGCCAACCCCTATTAAGTCATAGGTGGCTTTGACTAGAGTTTGAAGAAATCATAGGTAGCATATTTTCTTTCATGTCAGTAGTCTCTTGTATCTATACATTAGGTACCTAGTTTTAGTCATTCTCTTAATGGGGAAATAACTAATTATATTAGGAGGATAGGATAGGATAGGTTGTATGCTACTAATTTTAAGATTATAAATTATAAACACTTTTGAATTTTCTCAGTATTTCTCCATGATTATATAGAAATGCTACAACCCAAATCTTCAAATCCATATTATATAACAAGATTGATGAGTGTCTCAAAAAGGGGTTTCTTTGTTTCCCAGATCCAAAATTCATACGATTTACAATTGTTTTCAAGGTCAAAATAGGTTTTCTATCCTTCATTGATCCTTTTCTCAATGCTATAGTTTCAATTAAACTTGTGATTAAGGTCAACTCCAGGACATTTATATGAAGAAACTTCCTCTAAGTTGTTATTGCAATGTATCCTAAATGGAAAGTCATATTTATTAAAGGGTTAGCATATGCATAAGTCAACTTCCATTAAATTTTTATTATATTTTACCTCCCTACGATAATGGTGTTAGCCATATGGGATAGAAAGGGATAACTACCCTTTTTCCAAGAATTATTATGAAGCAGAAAGGAGGATTCTTTGAAAAAGGTGGTAGGGAAGGTGATAAAATTGGAAGAAATGAAAAAGTGTGGGTCGGCTAATTGGGAGGAGAAATAATTCTTGAAATTGAAGAGGACTTAACTACTTTATTGGTTATTCACATATTACTTTATTGTTCCCTAGATTTCCATTGTTGTTTGTGAAACTTTGGACATGGAGGGATAGGATGTTAGGTTTAATAATAAAAAACAAATAAAATCAAAACTATATCAAGCAAGGGAGATAGGGAGTTTATAGTTAAGAAATACCCGAGTGGAAATACTTTTCAATCAAATGTTGTTCTTGTGTGTGTTTCTATTTTACAATTAGGTTCCTTTATGTAACTTTAGGTGACCATAAAATATTTCACAGTTATGTATTTAGTTCAACCATATCCACAACTATCCAACAATTTTTCCTTAAATCTATCAAGTGATTCTATGACATCATCATCCCTAACTTCTCTCCTTGTCCTCATCTTTAATTCATATGCACACTTGTGTCATTTACATTATTAACATATTAAAATTAATTTATCATCTATCATAGGTAGGAGTTAATCCTTCATACTCCCCCTTAAAAAATACTTGTGATTTCAATAATCCTTTCTCTTTAATTGGTCCTTTCAATAGGTCGAATATCCATCTCTTGTTCTGTAGTATTTGTCTTTAGTATTATTTAGCTATGTATTTTGTCTTTGTATTCTATATTCTACAATATTCATCATTCATCTTATTCATTCTTCACTTTCAATCCTTTTCAATGTTCATCTTGTACCTACAAAATATAAGGATTCTATTTGTTAAAATCCATATTGAAAATGTTTCCATCCAAAAAAATACATGGGTCACTAGACAATATATCCTCCATTTCTTTGGTAATATTTTTCTTGTAAATGGTTCATCAACCATACTTGAGTCACAAATCTTCATACCTATACATTTTTATCCCCCTACATCTTCATCAATCAGCATCCTAGGTTTTCTTTGTCTTACCCACAACCACATTATGGGTTCTTATTGATTACCCTCAACCATTACATCATCTAAGGTTTCACATTGGTCTTACCTGTAATCATTAAAACTCTCAAGTGGTTTCATCTTACAACAAACAATTCATTACATCTAGTAGTTTTTAGTTGATTAGAAACCTTCATTTGTGATGACAAGTGGTTTTTGGTTTACGTTGAACCAATCACAGATGCTTAGTATATAAAAATGTTCATCATAAATAGAATTCCAACAACTTGCAATCATATAATAGATTTTCTCTATTAATGCCCCCTCCAAGTGTAATATAGACATGTTGATACTTAGTTCCATTGCTTTGTAGATGGCATATTTCTTCCATCCAACCAAACATGGCGTAAAGTTAATCATTTATTTTCATGGATTGTTCTCCATACTTGTTGGATGCATGAAATATTATTTCCCATATAGATAACCGCTACTTCGTTACCAGACTTTGACCGATGTACTATTGGTGGAATTACCAAGGTTATTTGTGCTAATATTAAGGAAGAAATATATATTTGAAATAGGCATGGGTAGTGGAGTTATGCATCACCCTATTATAATTTTGTCTAACATAAAAAACATTTCTATTATTTTTTTCTTAATTTTTTTCTTTCTTCATAATTTTTGTTGGTCAATGTTGGAGATATTAACTCGTACTTGTCTTGTGCTTAACTTTTCATAAATTTCCAAAGGATAGATATTGAGGAGAGATGTGAACATGGAATTCTCCGAACATTCATTGCAAACGCTCTAGGATCTCTCAAGAAGGAAGAAGAGGAACTCCTTCTTCAGCTGAGACTCCGAGTGACCAACAACCATCTCGTCAGAGGTGAATTTCAAACAAGTCTGTGAATAGATCAACTACAGAATGTGCTCAAGAAAGTGCTATAGATGCAACCTTCTTAGATAGGTTGCACATTAATACTCCTACACCTGAGAATTTAGGGAATACCTTAGGACAAGAGAACATTTCTGGTAAAAATTTTTTATTTTGTTTATTTTTGTTGTATTTTTGTGTATTTAAATTTATGTCAAGTTAAATGTTGTAATTACTTTAAAATGTGTGTGTAGACAATGAGTTTAGAGCAAGGGACAACAATGAAAAAGAGAGTGGTTGTCACGAAGATTTTAATGTTGGTGCAGAGGGTGAAGGTAGATTTAGGAGGTCGTGTTATCAAGAAAGAGAATATTACACACCTATGTCCACCTATCCTTCGAATGTTCGTGATGAACTTCCCTGGAAAGGGATTACTAAAGAAATGACCCTTGAGCAATGCTCGGGTGTTAAATGAGGTTGGAAAATGATTTGGTGGTCTTGAAAATCCCTTAGGAGAGTAAACAAAGCTTGCAGATTATTTTTCATTCATTGCAAAAATTTGTGGACCCATATCAAAAGATGGGGCCAACCACTGACAGTTTTGTCGATTTAATGAGGAGACAAAAGTCAGGAGTGATGGGTCCTAATAAATGGGAGGCAGTAAAAAATAAAGTTTCAAAAGAATATGCAATTTTGATGTTCATCTTCAAAGATGGGCCAAAGCGGATGATGTTGAAGGTGCAATATTTTAAGCACCCTAAAATTGCAGGACATCCATATAACAGAGTTTTGGTGGCATATGGGAAATTGTCATGGAACAATGAGGTTCCACACTATTTTGCAAGACACTTTTATGCAGAGTTTTTTTTTCACATGCACCATCATTATAATAGTCTACCGTCCAATTATTATGGGACTGGTAAAGGACGAACACATGATCACAAAGGGGCATATCGAAATGCGACATTGCCGAGGCCTCCACAACCTTTACTACCTTTAAAAATAGGGGAATTTGTTTCACATTCAAAGTTGTGAGCTACATCAGAGGTTGAAAAGAGGCTAGGAATGCAATCAGGGAAAATTTGGAAGCGATGTTTTATGGTGTTGATGTTGGCATGAAACATCAGCAAGAGGAAGCCAATGTTGGATTACTGAGAGGGGGGGTGAATCAGTAATAGCGTAATTATAATCATTTTTCTTTAAATGTTATATCAATGTAGAATTATTATCCAATAATGAGTAGTAATAAATAAACAATCACACACATACACAATACACCAGTGTTTTACGTGCAAACCCAAATCAAGAGAAAACCACGTAATTCTTTTTCTTATATGTCTTGAAGAATCACATTCATTCAAAGCACCAACTTCCTTTTTTTTCCAGCTGTAACTGGAAGGATGCTCCAACCCCCTAGTTTCTTAGGCTACAACCTGAGGGAAGCTCCAACTCCCCAAATCTCTAGCTACAACTAGAAGGAGGCTACAACCCCCAATGTTCTCTAGCTACAACTAGAAGGTGGCTACAACCACCTATCCTTGACCTGTCCTGCCACCCTAAAGGAAAATTAGAATGATGGAACCACTGTCACACTATCACTATGAGATATACCTCTTTAAACCTGTACCATAAACAAGTGCATCAATCATGCACCAACCTGTAATCAACCTGTACCATAAACAAGTGCATCAACCATGCACCAACCTGTAATCAACCTGTACCATAAACAAGTGCATCCAAACATGTACCAAGTATATTCCAATCATGTGTCAACTACTCATCAACTATGACTTATCAATATGTACCAACATCATCAACTATACACCTCATGTATGTGCCAACTCATCAACTACTTGTCTCAATCATGTACTCAACATGTGTCACAACCAAAATCTCTCATCAATTTTATCATCCAAATATGACTTGTAGCTCTGTAATAGAACTGGAGTATATGATCACATTCTTACAAACCTTCCTTAACTTTAAAAACAAGAGACTAGAATTTTCATCAAACTTTTCTTTAGCCTCACATGACTAGTTTTAGATTAGTCAACAACCCTAACTTGAAGTAATCATAACTTTGAACATGTAATGTATAAAGATATGAAAATGATACAAAATATTCTTCGGTATGGTTAATGAAATTTCTTCAAGTGTCACTACTTGAAACCTCTCATAAAAGGAGTTATAGAAAAAATGACATACCTTGCTGAATTTTGGCTTATTCTAGAGAGCGACCTTGTAGAGTGTGCCCCACACAAAATATTTGATGAATTGATATGAAACTATTACAAAAAATACTAGAGACTGTACCCTAACCAACACATTTTGTCTCACTAAATTTTGATCTGTTATGAAGAAGTTATTATGTTTTTACCCGAAACACATGATTTTGACTAGTTTCAAGACTCACCACAAACCCTATTTTCTAAGGAGTGTAACTCCCAAAATATAACGACCCACAAGCTCAATTTTTTACCAAATATACTTGGATGTGTTTTATCACTTGCATAGAAATGTTAGGATCTGAATCATTATAGAAAAAAATTTATATCAAAAATGGTGAGATGACCTGTAAATAAGATACCTTTGAAAGCAACATCAAAAGAATTTATCCTTCCTTGCATTTCATCCTTCTTTTCTTCACTTTCCTCAGAATTTCAGCTTATATATCCTTGGTTACCTCAGACACATAGAGATATTAAATATGATCAAGTTTGTTTTAAATGAGAGATCCTTGCCTCTTATTTATACTCTCCAAGTAGCTTCCTTAAAAACATCTTCTAGGTCACTTGGCCCACTTTCCTTATTTTAGGGTTGGGTCCACTTCTAATTTATCCATTAAATTTATTATTGAAATAATTTATTTTGTATTCACTTTGAATTGCAGTGCACTCATCACTTCACTTTATTATTTACCTTTTAAAATTTCTTAAACCACTTTGATTACTTTGACCTTTGGGGGCTTCTAGATGACATATGAGGGTCCTCCAACTTCGTAAGGCCATAACTCTCAAGCCGTGAGGATTTATGTGACGTTCTACATACCACCAGAAATGGCATGACATGTACTATCCATATAAAATATTATTATCTAAAAGAATATCATAACTCATATCATTACCCATCAAACAAACTTGGGTACATTACCCAAACCTGGGGTCTCCAACTTCTCATGGCCATAACTCTCTGACCATGAGGAATTATGTGACGTTCCACATACCACCAGAAATGACATGAAAAGAACTATCCATATAGGATATTTTCCCTAACAAATTCACTTTCCTTCATCTCATTATTCCAAAATTAAGCATGGGTTCTCTTACTCCACAAAGCGTCTTCCTGTGAGGGCTTTCATCATAAGGGGACCACTTTGGAGTTCATCCATATTTTCTTCTTATCAACCATAACAAAACAATAATGAGTCATATTTATATCAAACACTATTGGGTCCATTACCCAAACCTTTGTGCTATGGGTCTTTCTTCAAGGGTTGACATCAATGACAACCAACCTTAATCAACAATATCTCCCTTTAGCATTGATGACAACACTCTAATGCAACACTGAAATCATATCACTCATGCTCCCCCCTGAAACCATGCCTCTGTCCTCTGCATCTGATAAATCTTCTCCTCCTGGAACCATGCCTATGTCCTCTGCATCTGATAAATCTCCCCCCCTTTGTCATCAATGGCAAAGTTGTCTTTCCATCCGAGGCTGCTCCCCCTGACAGAATATCCTCTCATGGTGCTTCCTCGAGTACATCTAAGACATATAATATAAGCATTCAAAAAGCATTCATTTTTGGAGTAGAAATAACTCTAAGTCTTTGGTGAAGATACTCAAAGGCTTCTCGTGGAAGTGGTTTTGAAAATATGTCTTCCACTTGTTATTTTGTGCCCAAAGACTCAACTCTGATGTTCTTTTCTACAACCTGTTCCCGTAGAAAGTGATACTTGATTGGAATGTGCTTAGTCTTGGAGTGCATCACCGATTTTTTTGAGATACTGATGGAACTTGTATTATCACATTATATTGGAATGGGCTCATCATACTTAACCTGTATATCTGTCAAAGTTTGTTTCATCCAAAGAACCTATGTACAACATGTTGTTGTTGCAATATACTCTGCCTCGGTTGTAGATAGAGATACCGATGATTATTTATTGCTTATCCATTATACCAAACACTCACCTAAGTAGAACGTTGCTCCATTGGTGCTTCATCAGTCATCAATACAACCTGCCCAATCTGCATCTGTGTAGGCAATAAGTGATAGTCCAGACTTGTCAAGATAAGATTTTTGACTGCTGATAATGTCATCTAGAACTTTTGAGCTATTCTGCATATTATTCTTTTGAATATCCTTTCTTAGTGTGACAATCTTTTCTTCTAGGTTTCCAATGATCTCGTCCTTTCCTTCTATGTGTTCTTTGAGTGCTTCTTCAATTCTTTTATCTTCTTCTATTTGAACCTTCAATTTTGTGATCATTTGTTCTAGTTCTTAAGTGTCTTTTTTCTTATCTAGTTCTTTTTGTAGTTTCTTGTTTTTATTTTTTTCTCTTCGGATAACTTCTATGGAACTCATTAATTCTTCTCGGAAGTCAACTTATGCCTATTCAATTTCTTCTTTATATTCTTCTTCAGAGTCTTCTTTATCGGAGTCTTCTATTTCCATGAATAGAACTCTCCATGTTTCACTGTCATTGACTTCATCTTCATCTGATGATGAAATGTCTTCTTTGGTGCAAAATTTTTTCTTGAAAACTTTCTTTGTAGTTCTTTTACCTTTATATGTTTGTCTACCTTTTGAGTAACCTTCAAAATTTCTATTTTCCTTATGAGGACATTTTTTAGCAAAATGACCAATACCATCACAATTAAAACAAATTAAAGGAAGCTTATCTCGGTACCTACCATTGGTTCCCTTGTTCAGTCCTTTGACGAAGTTGGCCACTTATTCATCATCTTCCGAGACATCGTTGAAGATTCTATATTATTCTTGTTCCCTTTTCTTTTTATTTGATCTTTTGGATGCTTTAAAGGCTACTTCTTTTACATCTGGATTTTTTTGTTCAGTTCTCATCTCATATGCTATGAAGATTCCATGTAGTTCGTCCATGCTTATTGAGTTTAGATATGATCTTTCTTCTAGTGTTGATATCTTAGGGTTGAATCTCATAGGAAGATATCTTAGTACCTTTTGAACAATTACAGATTCTTCGATTTCTTCTCCCAATCCTATGATTGCATTCACCGTTTCATCGACTCATAAGAACTAGGCTGAAATATCTTCATCTTCCTTCATTTTTAGTTGTTCGAACTGACCTCTGTAAGTTTGAAGCTTTGTTTCTTTGAATTTTGAATCTCATTCATAAATATTTTGAATCTTGTCCCAAATATCTTTAGTAGATTTACAATGTGCAACTTTGGTGAATACCATATCACTAAGACCATTCAAAAGTTCATTTATGGCTTTGGAATTATTCTCACCGAGTTTCACTACTTTGTCATTTGTTGGTGGAACTACTGGTGCTGTGTATCCATATACAATTGATTTCCAAACTTGAAATCCATGTGCCTGTATATATGTCTTCATCCTTATGTTCTAAAAGGAATACTTATGTCCATTAAATTGTGGCATTCCATTTTGATACGAGTTGGTACTCTCCATGATCTACCTTTTAGTGGTTAAACTGATTTCTGAAGGAACCTGCTCTGATACCAATTGTTGGATTACTGAGAGGGGGGGTGAATCAGTAATAGCGTAATTAGAATCATTTTTCTTCAAATGTTATATCAATGTAGAATTATTATCCACTAATGAGCAATAATAAATAAACAATCATACACATACACAATACACCATTGTTTTACATGGAATCCCAAATCAAAAGAAAACCATGAAATGTTTTTTCTTATATGTCTTGAAGAATCACATTCATTGGAAGCACCAACTTCTTTTTTTTTCCAGATGCAACTGGAAAGAGGCTCCAACCCCCTAGTTTCTCAGGCTACAACCTGAGGGAAGCTCCAACTCCCCAAATCTCTGGCTACAACCCCCAATTTTCTCTGGCTACAACCGGAAGGTGGCTACAACCACTTGTCATCACCCCGTCTTGCCGCCCTAAAGTAGAATTATAATGATGGAACCACTGTCACACTATTACTGTGAGATATACCGATGTAAACATGTACCATAAATAAGTGCATCTACCATGCACCAACCTATAATCAACATGTACCATAAACAAGTGCATCAACCATGCACCAACCTATAATCAACCTGTACCATAAACAAGTGCATCCAACCATGTACCAAGTATGTTCCAATCATGTGTCAATTACTCATCAACTATGACTCATCAATATATACCAACATCATCAACTATACACCTCATGTATGTGCCAACTCATCAAC
>ML786746.1:241303-260454 GCA_009831015.1 Picea engelmannii | reverse complement strand
ATGACTTGTTGATGATATATTGCTGATATATGTTGCTGATATGTGCTCACATCTAACTGGTTATAAATGACAACAATGGGTAATGAATAAATGTTGAATGCTAATTGATGAGTTTTTGTGCAAAAGGGAAGTTTTGGGAAAAACAGCCCCACACTCATTCACCCCCCCTCTAAGTGGGGTAGGTGTGTCCAACAATGCGTCCATTCAAGAATATTCATAAATGTTTGTTTTTTACTTTTATCAAATTTTTGTTTTCTCAAATTTTTAGTTTAGTCTTTCTTATTCAACATTTTGATCAATTATTTTGAAATATATAGAACCTCTAGATAATCTTATCGTTGTCTTAAATGGTGTACATTCAAACTTATTTAAGGTTAGATCATTATGAAGACCTAATTTTGAACTTGAACATTTGATTATTTGAGAACAGACTCTATCCCACATTAGAAAAGGGAAAGTTTCTAAATTTCTTTCGATTGCATTCCTTGTTTTCTTGTCCAAGAATGGCGTAATATGAACATTTATGTTTCCTACATATAACGAAGTAAATTTCTTCTTGTCAGGGTATTGTCAAACTCTTAACTAAATTGGTTACTAATCACAAAAACCAACATTCAAGTATATTTACAAATAAGCTATGCATATGTGTATGTGAGATAGCTCACACATATTGTATATGTGATCTAGCTCACACATAATTTTAAAGAGCATCTGATTATATGTAATATGAATACATCTCAAAGATGAAATATTTAAATCATTTTTTAAGAATGACTTAATATACCTGTGTAGATTGAAGAGAAAATGTATCTTTAACCGCTCAAGAGTGTGATATAATTCCAAGAATCAAGAGTGAATGATATACTTGAGTTATTCCTTGATTGTATTTTATAAATTGGACTATCTTATTGATGTACAACAATTCTAGAATCTGGAGGAGGAAACCCTAGCCCTCAACAATAGACTGCAACCGTCCACAAGCAAAGCTCCTGCGCGGCGCCTGTTCAACAACAAAACAAAGCCCTCGACCCTCACTGACACGCGAAAATGGGCACGGAGGAGGGGGGACAACCCCCCTCATATAGTAACATCACCGCCAACGATCGATATGGAAATAGAGTGAAACGCCCCACATTTGAGCCGCCCCAGCAAGTTCGCGAACAATTTTTGGCCAGGGAACAAGGCCTTAGGAAGGAAATGGAGATGGAGGCAGGAACCTCCCATGCGAAGCCAACCTGAGGGTGGGAACTAGGTAAGTGCATACCACAAATGGAAAAAGCACTGAGATACCTCATTAGCTCAACCAGAGTAGGAGAACATACAAAATTTATGAGAGAACATGCCCTTATAGGCAAGTTCCTAGGGATTTGGCCAACAGAAAGGGATCTCAACAAATGGATCAAGCACTGGTGGAACCCCAAAGGGGACTATGAGGTCCAACTTAGCTCCAAAGGCCTCTTCACAATCATTCTATACAATCTAGAGGACAAGGACAAGATATTTGAAAATGGGTCCTACTTCTTCAACTCAGTAGGGCTATTCTTACACTTCTAGACTAAAAGATTTATCCCTGACAAAGAGGACTTCACCATGGCCCCTGTATGGATCCTCTTATACTCTTTACCGCAAGAGTTTTTGTTGGAAGAGATTCTAATGGGCATAGGGAACACCCTCGACCAGTATTTTAAAGCCTCATATGCCACTAGACAGAGAAAATACACCTCCTACGCGAGGATCTATGTATACATGAACATCTCCAAAGAACTACCTGGGGCGGTGACTCTGGAATACCAAGATGAGGACTGGAAACAAACCCTGGATTATGAGCACATTCCCTTCCTATGTAGGAGATGTCACAAGCACGACCACCTCTACAGAGACTGCCCCCTAATCAAAGCAGTCGCCAAAGAAAATGAAAACACACAGAAGGATGGCTTCACCACAGTCGCGTCAAAGAAGCGGAACCCACCAAGGAGGAAAATCCCAAACTCCAGGAAAAAAATCGCAACTAGAAACTCCTATGAGATCCTGAACCAGCTGGCAAAGGATGAGGAAATCCAAGACCCACATAAGAACCCGCAATAGTCTCAAGAAAATCCCTTAAATCCTACCCCNAGGGGAGACAGAGATGGGGACACCCCAATGCACGTAGACGAACAAGATCTAGCATGCATAGACCTAGAAAAGTTAAAAGAGGCCCTGAATCAAAAGGACCTGCAGACCCTTCCTGAAGAACAACTGCGTAAGGTGCATAAAGTATTTATCAACTCCTCTATGGGATCTACAGCATGGCTAGGTATAGCCACGGAATCGAGCTCTGGCTCGAAGAAAACCCTTCGAGAGAACAAGAGAAGAGGGCGCAAAACAGTGCAGCAACTGATCAAGGAGGCGGGCAATCTCATGATCAACTCAGGGTAGATCCACAAGATCTCAGAGGTATACCTCCACACAACACCACCTGCCCAATGATGAAGATCCTCACCTGTAACATTAGAGGACTCAATGGTATGTCCAAACAAAGGACCCTCCGAGACTGTATAAGGGTAGAAAATCCAGACATTCTATTGTTATAGGAAACCAAATGCGCAGGAACAGAAGCTGACATCATTTTTCAGCGAATATAGTGAGAATGCAACTCCATATCAACAGACTCCATAGGTGCCTATGGAGGACTGGCCATCCTCTGGAATCCCTCCAACATCAGCATCAACAACCCTTTTTCAACCATGGGAACAATAACGACACACTTCGAGGTCATTGGCTCGAACCAGGAAGGGGTCATCACCAATGTCTATGGCCCCCACAATCAGCAAGACAAATATAAACTCATGAAGAGGCTTGAACTAATCAAAACCCTCGTGAAAACCCAAAACTGGATCTTAGGAGGAGACTTCAATATGATCCTGTCACTAGAGGAAAAAACAGGAGGCACCAAAAAGCTGGAGCAAGACAACGGTAAGTTCAAAACTCTCATTGATCATCTTAAGTTAGTAGATATAGAAAATAGCAATGGCATTTTCACTTGGTCTAATCGCATATCGGGCACCCAACACATTGCATGTCGTCTGGACTGCTTCTTGGTCACTGAGGAATTAATGGAGTCATGCTCCTATCTGGAAAGCCTCATCCTACCAAAAGCTAGCTCAGACCACTGGCCACTTGGTCTCAATTTAGACACAGAACAAATACCTAAGTTCAAGCCCTTTCACTTTGAAAATTTTTGGCTTCTTCACCCAGACTTCCAGCACCTAGCCAAATCTTGGTGGGCGCAGGCAGAAATAAACCATGGTTCCAGTATGTACAAATTCCAACAAAGACTCAAGAACTTCAAGATGTTGCTGAAGCAATGGAACAAGAACAATTTTGGAGACATTTTTCAAAGCATCCGGAACATAGAAAGCCAGCTGGAGGAGATCCAAAATACCTTCATCTCTGGATCTAGAACCACCTACCTAATGAGAGAGGAAGAGAAGCTCCAAGCACAATTAGAAGAAAGAATAAAGCAAGAGGAGATTCTATGGAAACAAAAATCCAGAGTACAATGGTTCAAGGAAGGGAAAAGGAATACTAAATTATTCCACAGAGCAATGATGCATTGATGTCATGTCAACAGAATCACCCATTTAGAAGACGGCCAAGGTAACACAGTCAGAGACCACTCCAAAATTAAATCAAAGTTAATTAGCTTCTACCAGGACCTCCTAACAAAAACCAAGGAGGACAGAACCGAAGCTAGTCCCTCAAGCTCCCTCTCGTGTGGAATCATAACCCCCTATAACTCTAGTCCTTGTCTCTCTAGCAGCCAACGATGTGTTTATTATTAATAATGATCAAACCATTACATTTATGGGGCATACTGGTCCTTTAATAATTGATTGGGGACTCATGCCTCTCATCATTGTAACAATACATTATTTAAAATGGGGGTTCAAAACCTAGGGTGTTACATCCCCTCCCCCTTATTTTGGCATTGTCCTCAATGCATATACAAAATAGAGATCAAAATCTCAAATTTATTCAAAAATATGCGGGTACTTTACGCGAATGGAATCTTCATGCTCCTAGGTATCATCTTCAGTACCGTAGCAAGTCCACTGAACTCTTACTAGTTCTATAACTCGATTCTAGAGCATTTTGAATTTTTTGTCCAATACCCGCACTGGCTAAACCTAAAAGTCTCCTTCCGTCTCTACCTGAATCAGATGCCAATAAATAACATGGTTAATATCATGTACATATTTATTTAGTAAAGATATATGAAATACATTATTCACATTCATGGAAGAAGGCAATGCAAGCATGTATGCAACTGACCCTATTCTGTCCAATATTTTGAATGGACCACAGAATCTGGCTACCAGCTTTGTAGAAATACCCAATTTCAAAGAGATTTTCTTGGGGTTCACTTTCAAAGGTACATTCTCCCCTACTTTAAATTCTCTAACTATCATGTTCTTGTCTACATAAACTTTTTGTTTATCCTGAGCTGCATTTAAATTCTGCTTAATCTTGACCACCTGGTCTTTGATGTCCTTGAGCAACTCTGGCCCAAGTACCACTCTATCTGTTGGGTTGTCCCAGCTCACTGGAGTATTGCATTTCCTACCATACAAGGGTTCAAATGGGATCATTTTCAATGAATATTGATACCCATTGTTATATGCAAACTCAACCAAGTGTAAGTAATCGTCCCACTTAAATGGCTTATCCATCACATACATTCTCAACATGTCTTCAATTATTCAATTGACCCTCTTTGTTTTCCCATATTTTTGGGGATTATATGTTGTGATAAAGTTTAGATTTGTGTCAAATCATTTAAACAACCCCCTCCAGAAATTGGAGGTAAACTTTGTATCTCTATCCGAGACAATTGTCGTAGGTATCCCATGCAACCTATGAAATCCCTTCATGAAAATTTCTGCAATATTAGTTGTTGTATGTGTTGTCTTCATAGGCACAAAATGAGCAACCTTTGTTAATTTTTCAACCACCACCATGATTGAATCGTGGTGCTTATTCGTTCTGGGTAATCCTGTGATGAAATCCATGGTGATCACTTCCCATTTCTTCTTTGGAATTGGCAATGGCTGCAGCAAACCTGTTGAGTGCCTATGCTTAGCCTTCACCTTCTGCCATTCCATACATCAAGCGATGTAATCAACAACATCCTTATTCATTCCCGTCCAAAAGAATTGGCTTCTTACTACTGTAATTTCTTTTTGTTAATCGAGATGTCCAACATAAGGAACATCATGCATTTCCTTCAGTACCAAATTCCTCATTTCTCCAGAACTAGGAACATAGATTCTATTTTTATGCATGAGGATTTAGGAATCCATCTTCCTTTATCTCGTACTTGTTTTTGTTGTACATCTCCTTGTTGTAAGTTTTCCTTTACATATAGGTAATGTTGATTTGTAACAAGACCATCTAAAATTCCTCTCTTCAAGTATGACTGATGCATACTGACAGCAGTAGCATGAATGAGATACTCCCCTACTAAGTGCATCGACAACTATATTCTCCTTTCCCTTGATATTCTTGATATTGAAGTCATATTCACTTAAAAATTCCAGCCATCTTGTTTTCCTGGCATTCAAGGTTGGTTGTTTGAAAAGATACTTCAGACCAATGTGGTCTGTACTTAATTTGAATTTCTTCCCCATGAGATAATGCCTCCACATTCTTAAGGTGTGAACAATGGCAACAAGTTCCAAGTTATGCATGTCATAGTTTCTCTCATGTTCCTTAAGCTTTCTGGACTCATATCCAATGACATGTCCATTATGCATGAGGACTCCCCTATGTCCTTCCTTACAAGTGTCTGTACATACAATAAAAATTTCATTTGGGTCGACAATATTTAACACAGGCACACTAGTAAGTAATTCCTTCAATAGATTAAAATTCTTTTCACACTTGAGTGTCCATTCAAATTTATTTCCCTTCTTTTTCAAATAGGTTATGGGGTGAGAAATCTTAGAGAACAATACTATGAAACTTTTGTAGTATTTGGTTAATCCCATAAAATATCTTCTTTTGATAAAAATAACACTTACTCAACTTGGTGTACAACTGATGTTCTCTCAGTACTTGAAATACCAATCTCAAGTGATGTTCATGCTCCTCTTCAAACTTAGAATATATAAGTATGTCATACATTAATAATATGACAAACTTGTCCAAATAAGCTTTGAATATTCCATTCATTAAGCACATGAAGACAACTGGTGCATTGGTTAGTCCAAAAGGCACCACTACAAATTCATAATGCCCATACCTGGTCCTAATGGTTGTCTTATGAATGTCTTCTTCCTTGATTCTTACCTAATGGTATCCTTCGCCCAGGTCAATCTTGGAAATGTCTTTTCTTCTCTTAGCTGATCAAAGAGGTCATCAATTCGGGGTAGCGGATACTTTTTATTTATAGTGTACTTGTTAAGTTGTCAGAAGTCAATACACAGCCTCAAGGTTCCATCCTTATTTTTGACAAAAAGTACTAGTGCTCCCCAAGGTGAAATGCTTGGACGGATGTACCCTTTTCTCAACAATTCCTCCAACTGCATTTGTAATTCTTTTAGCTCTAGTGTGCTCATTCTGTAAGGTGTTTTTGAAACTGGGGCAACTCCTGACACTAAATCAATTGAGAAATCTATCTCCCTTCTTGGTGGAAATCCAGGTGTTTCTTGGAATACATCTTAAAATTCCTGTAGCACCAAGAAATATTCAAGGCTTGTCCCCTTTGTATCAAATGTCTCCTCCACATGGGATACATATAGTTGACATCCTTTTATAAAACACCTTTTCAGCTGTAAGGCCAAAATCTCCCTTATAGAGATGGGTCTTGGAACTCCTTTCACAATGCTCAGTTTTCCATTTCCATCAAGACATGTAAATGTCGTGTTATGAAAATCTAGGATAACATGATGCTTGTCCAACCAATCCATCCCAATCATAATATCATAATACCCCAATGGTATGATTTTTAGATCAGTAATAGTATTCACGCCATTAAGACTTATGGAATAACTTCTGACCATATCATGGATTCCTCTTTTGGTTCCAGTGGCTAACTGAACCAAACTTGTTTTTCCAAGTTTACTTTTCTCCAAATGTAATCTATCCACTATCTTAGGGTCAATGTAACAATGGATTTCTCCTGAATCAATCAAAATAGAAATAGGTTGATTTATGATCTTACCTTCCACCTTGATCATATTGGACTAGTACTCTTCTTTTCGATCATTTAAGACTGCATAGATTCTCCCCATATCTTGGACTATTGTAGCTTCTTAGATGTTGTGCACATTCTTCACTTTATCGTTTCTGTGTGGGAAATCCTTGTATAGGTGATCTTCCTTACATCCCCAACATTAGATTGGTGGTCTTCCCATTTTTCCCAAGGAGTCTTCCTTCTTGAAATCCTCTTTAGCATACCGATATTGATGATTTATATTAGGCTCATTCCTATTGAAGGGATGTTTGAATCCTTTCCTCCTCTGATCGGACTTCGCGTTATTCTTGTCCTTCGAAGATTTTTGTAGGGATTCTCCTCCCTGGCCTTACTCATACAAGTATTTATCCTTCCTGATGGCCTCAGTCAAGGTCTTGGGTTCATCATACTTGGTCTTTTCCTTATAGAAGGCTAGAAATCCACTTAGAAATTTTTGAATTTTCATTTTATCATCACCAATGAACTTGAAATACTTTACAATCCCAATAACTTCTTCTCATATTCTTCCATAGTCATGCTTCCCAACCTGAGTTCAAAGAACTCCTGCATTTTTTTGTCATAGAAATTCTCTAAGAGGTATTCCTTCTGGATGTACTTCTTGAATTGTTTCCAAGTGATCCTACTTTAATTAACATGTTCCACTTGCTTCAGTTGGTCCCACCACACTGCAACTTTCCCATGTAAATGGTAGGTTTCAATCCTGGCTTCCAAGTTTGATGAATAGTTATGCAACTGAAAATATCTCTGGAGCCCAAGAAACCATGCTTCAACATCATCTTCCTTTTCTCTTTCACCATCAATGGAAGGTGGCTTGAGCTTCCTCATATCTCCTTGCAAACTATCTATCTCTTATTTCCTTCTCTAGTGTCTGACACGAGAAACTTCTGGGCTGATTACGGGATCATATGATGCATAAAAATTCCTTCCTAAGTACGGAGGTGAGTGGCATCCATGATCTCTGCTAGCACTTCTGGAATAACCAGTTCTTCCATGAGCATCTCCTCTTTCCTGACACATGCCTTCTTCCTCTTGTCTTGAGTTCGATTCCTTCTTCGTTTGCCTCTGCAACTGATTTAAACTTTGCAACACTCGAGCATTTTTCTGAATTTTCTCTCTCATCAATCTCTCATTGTCTTCTTTGTAGCTCTACACTTCCATCTTCAAGCTTCTTACCATTTCTATCAATGTTTCATGTTCTCCTTTTTCCTTGCATCCATTGGACTCTATCTCTGCATTACTGATTCTGGTATTCTAGCCTTTGGCCTCCTTTTCATGACTGTAGGCTCCCTCACCTTCTCCCATTTCCTCAATACGCATCCTAAGTGGATGCGTTTAAACCTCTTAATTCAGCAAATTCTGAAAGAGACCATTTTGTTAGAATTATGCATATGATAGACAAAATTTCCAAATCATGCTACAAGTATCTTTCTTGTTTATGGAGATCATATCACCATTCTCCGAAAATAACAGTGTCATGTTATCCCTGGTTGACACAAAGTTCTCCCTGCGTAGGCGCTTCCTTGAAACCACCTCCCAGGTGACCACGACTAGAAAATGTGGCTATGTCCTCCCTTAGGACTTTTCTATCTTGGAGACAACCAATTTGACCCTTAGCCTTCCTTCCCCATCTATCAACCTACATATGACCAAGGCCATGGCCCTAAGCTTAGATGGAAAAACACTTTTCCATAACTTCGAGACTTTGGAGCTTTTATCATGGACTAGATCAATGATCCTTGTCCTCTTTCCTGATCAATGATCAAGGTCTTCTTCGAGACTCTGCGCTTCGGGAGTCTCAAATTTTCTTTCTTTCCTCCTCCCAATATGCCTTTACCTGGGGTTCAGGATATGCTGGCAAGTGTCCTCCCATAGATAGACAACTGTGAATCATTTTGAAATTTTGGGCTTCGGAAGTTTCAAACTTCCCTCCTGCATTTTCTCCTAGAGTGGTTTTACCCGCCGTCGACGATCCCTCGACGCATGTCCTCTAGAATCAATGGTCGATATATACTCCAGCCTTCGGGCCTTCAAGAATTTTCAACCCAACCATCCTCTCACCTCCTTCCCTTCTGGAGTGCCCAGTCTTCCAGACTGCACGATCTATCGCCATGTGGTGAAATGTTGGAAGCAAACATGTGGCCCAATCAGGCGGGTGACACGTGTAACATTCTAATCGGATTTTCAATGTTCCAAATTACCAAAAATGACTGACATGTGGCACACATTCCATTTTTCCACATCATCAATGGTGACATGATAATGCCTTGTCACTTCGACTCTTCAGGCTTCAGGGCTTCAAGAGTTTTCAAACTAGCACACTTCTAATTCTCCCAAACTCCAAATTCCTGAATTGGATAATCTGTCGCCACGTGTACTCCTAGATTGGATGACCAAGTTTCACTTTCGGTCTTCACTTGGAGTCCATGGATCTGCTACATGTGTCCTCCTCAATCTAATGACTATTATTTCTGTGGGGCTTAGGACTTCGGAGATCTCAAACTTCAACGTTTTTCCCTGAAAATATTTTTATTTGAAGTTTGTGATCTTCTGATGCGTGTCCCCTATAGATTGATGACCATGATTCCTTCAGGACTCGTGACACTGGAAATCTCAAATTTCAAACTTATTTGGCCCTACTGGATTCTATCCAAAGTCATGGATCTCGTGACGCGTGGCTCTCGACAAATAAATGGCTGATATCTTCTTGGATGATTGGACAGTCGAGGTTTTCTCTGGTTCTTCAGATCTCTGAGATTTGGGAGTCTCAAACCTCAACTGAAAATCTCTCGAATGGATTCCTCTAGAGTTACTAATTTTCTGACATGTAACCTTTGGCAGTCGAGGGTCAAGATCTAATTCAGATGATCCGACAGTTGACATTTACTTCGGGTCTCCGACTCTTCGAGCTTCGGGAGTCTCAAATATCAAATTCTCCTCGCTCGCTCTTTCCTAGAGTTCTTTCACCTAGAGAACACAAATAGTTGATTTGTTTCCTCCTATGGATCTATGGTCCCCAACTAATTCGGATATTCATAGTTTCAATGTTCGAGCCCTACATGTCGCATCGTTGCATGGATTTCAATTTGCAGGGGCAGGCATCGATGGTTTGGAGTAACCCTCTTTTCGCCCTGCAATTCTCCTGATGCTGACATGTAACCTCCCAGGGAAACCGTGGTTTGGATTCTAGGACCACCTTGGTAAATTATCTCCCGTGCAACTCATTTCCCCACAATGCTTGTTGGTTGTTGATCTCTCTCTCTAATGGGATCCGATGGTCACGATCTTAACCTTGCTTCCTTTTCATCGGAAAACCCCATTTTATCTGTCCTCTGATCCAATGATCCCGGATCTCCCCATTCCTACCGTGGTGATCGTTCCCAAATTAAAAAGGAATGGTCATGATCCTTCGAACCCTCACAGAGTTTCTATGATGTTTCGTCTCTTGTGTATCATCTACAACTCCATTCCTCGTGAGATTTTTCAACTTCACGACCAAAGTTCGATCTCTACCACGAGATTTTGATCAACAGATCTCACCCATACCAACCCAGTGTTTCAACTAGAAGCTTTGATACCAATATGTAAAATACCCAACCACCCACAGGTCAGGTACGCTACCTGCAAGCCCGCCCTTAGACTTATTTATCATGATGACCTTCTTTATTTATTAAGGATTCATAAGATGATAGATTTAATGACATGCACAATAATATCTAACAAGCATGCAAGATCTAAAGATTATGTTAAATGATAATTAAATATACATAGTGGAAATACATTCATATACATGTAAATGACAATTAAACTACACATCGGAATACATTCATACACAGATAGTAATAGCATGACAAAGAACACTTATCTTTATGAAAGATGACATCGATTGGCTGCAGACCAAGGACGTTCCACCCAACCATAAACACCACTTCTCTAAATCCCAACAACAGTGTCACCCTATGAATCCACAAGGATGGTTCCATAGTGTAATTGGGTTCCCAAACTAGTAAGCTCTCAAGGTCTCACAGGTTTTCCAACACCCACAACAATCCAAGTCCCAGCTCTCTTCTACCCAACCTGTGCCACCTGAGAGAATGGACCTCCACCCTTCTCTGCCACGTAGTCCCTCAGACAGTCCTTCTCCTTCCTTCCAGGGCTTCCAACACAACTGGTCCAGAATCTCAATGCTGGAACTCTCAGGACTCATAGTTATGAGAAAAACAGGGCACATGCCAATGCATTTCAGACATGCAGACCCGAGGTCATGGCTGGATCACAGTAGTGACCACTACAGCCAACTATCTTGTGGCTAAGTTCTTCAGTAGCTCTGTTTCCTTTGCCAAGACAAAATATAAGTGATGATGGATCAATGGACACGTCAGGGGGGGTGCATGGGAGTGCATGAGGGAATAATGAGTGAGGGATGGGGAAAACAATGAAAAAGTCATTATTCCAACCCCCCCATCAGACTAGAGGTGGTTTTAAGTAACCTCATGGGGAAAAAAAGAACCTCTTGTCCTTCCCAAAGAAGTTCACGTAACTGATCCCCTCCCTTAGACAAAATGGGTAATAAGAAAATAGAAATAACACTTAGTCCCTCAAGCTCCCTCTCTTGTGGAATCATAGCCCCCTATAACTCTATTCCTTATCTGTCTAGTAGCCAACAATGTGTTTATTTTTAATAATGATCAAAACATTACATTTCTGGGGCATAATAGCCCTTTAATAATTGTTTGGGCACCCAGACCTCTTAGCATTGTAACAATACATTATTTAAAATGGGGATTCAAAACCTGGGGCGTTACATTACCAAATTTCAACCCTTCTTTACAAAATAAATGAAAAAGGTCTCATGGAGGATGTGTTAGAGTCTGAAGTTTTAGCTTTTCTCTCTTCTATGCAATGTGGAAAGATCCTCAATCTTGGGGGGTTCACAATGGAGTTTTTTATTGGGTTCTATGAGTTACTGAAAAAGATTTGTTGTTGGTTGTAAAAGGTTTTAAAAAAATTAACATTTTATAATAAGAGATATAATTTCAAACATCAAACATTATAGCTATTTTTTTTTTAAATATATAAAAAAAAAAATTATAAGCATATTTTTAAAAAATTGAAAAAATTTATCAATAAAAGAAGTTGTTTTAAATGCAATATTGGATAAAAAGTTAATTGTAAACACAACTTAAAAATATATTTGATGTTGAAAAACATTTCTTAAGAAAACCTTCCTCATGAAAACAATTATTAAAAACACATATTGACTTCGAAATGAATTGTTCAAGAAAACTTACTGTAAAAAAAAATCTCTTTGATATAGGAAACAATTGTTAATGAAAACCTCCACTTTAAAAAAAAATGTTGAAAAAAATCTACAATTTAGAAAATGTTGCCCCAATAATTGAAAAATAGAGAAAATGTTGCCCCAAAAAAGGTAAAATAGCAAAAATGGAGGGTTAGATTGTTAAACAAATATGTTAAAATCATTTCGACCAAAAGGATTTATATCTTTTTGCATTGAATCGTTGCATCCTGGAATTTTTTTATGGTCGATGGATGTTTGATTACCCACTTTTCGACTAAAAATTAGTTATTCCTTTAAAACTAACTTTCATCCAAAAAAGACTAATAGTTCGGTCGGAAATCTGCACCTATGATACATTTCATAAAATTGACTCTTCTCTTTAGCTTTCTCCAACTTTGGAAGGAGTAGTCTCTTTGAAAAACTGTGATTCTAGTTTTGGAACTAATAACAACATGTTTAGAATTCAATCGACTTTCATTTGATATAATTTGTATTCAATTTAATTTTTTTTAAGTAATTTTAATTAATTTTATAAAAATTGTCTCCATATTATTTTAAAATGACATAATGATTTAGTAAAATGAAAAATCAATATCTAGAATAATACATTGTTGAAAATTATGAAAAATTTACACTACTGAACCTTTAACTCTTCTCTTCAAAGGGGTATTTATAGATTTTATTTAAAAAAAAATAATTAAGGCACATACATGGAGTCTCACTAAATGTGTTTAAACTCTGCAACTTTTCCAGATTGGTTAAACTTAAAAAATGTAGTAATTATAATATTCGTTCATTAAATTCAAAACTATATCCATACTTTAATAGAGTTTGTTTATATTGTTGCAACATATTTCATTTTTCATAAACAAAAGTTTAATAATGAGTACATTTAGGTTTAAAAACATAACTCATTATGAGTCCCTTAATTTTTAAGGATCACATTGTCAAGCAATCACTAAATTGACATATCAAATGTCAATAAAACAATTTTAAAAAATAGTCAATAGAAAGATTACAAATTCATGACAAGTTTTGTTTTTACTGTAAAGTGAATTTCCAAATAAAGAACATACTTTTGTTTACCGGAAGTTGAAAAACTTATGAAAATATGTTTTATTTTCTCAAAAAGCAAGGAAAATAGACACCCACATTCATAATTTTACCAAGGTGTGAATGAGGGTATAAACAAATCCACGACTCCTTGATTAAATGTGCCATAACTCCCATAGCTCTGTGATTGAATGCACCACAACTCGTAAAGTAATTGCAGTTAATGTAGGTATAGTCTAGATGCAAACATGTATAACTCCCCATGTCGGTATGTCTCCCCCTATTTGCATGCTACTGATCTCTTTCTATGATGATTTCTCTTCCTTTGAATTCTTTGCAAGATGTCATGTAGATCAATGTAGGGATACTTGTATATGTTTCTTTTCCTCTCTTCTAGTGATGCTTATTTTCTATTAGTTCTTCATCTTGTAGTTCATTGACATATATAAAAAACATTCATTACTTGATTTCTTCAATCACTTGTCATGTTCACATGACCACACTATTCAATGATTTCCTTCTAATGATATAAATTATGTTGACGATTCCAATTGTCAATACACTTTTATGGATCTCATGAATCCATCTCTTTTCATATGTCACAAACTGTCCATAACTTTGCTACTCAATTGTCCACAATGTTGACTCATCTGTGACTGTACTATTATGAAATCTTCTTTGCGGCAACTAATCATCACATATTCATGTTTCTCAGACTGAATCTGTAATGCATGCTCAAACTTGTAATGAATATATACCTACCTGGAAAGTGTGCCAATAATATTCTTTGATACCAATTCTTAATATGTAAATCGAACTCTGCATGTTTGAAAAAATATCTACTTAAGATATCCCTTGAATGCATGTGTGGAATGAACCTATGAAAAATCATGAACTTCAACCTATGTAACTACTATATAATACATGCATAGGAATGTGGCTTGAAAGGTGCTTCTCAAACAATCAAACTGTTTCTATGTGCTTACGTCATCAAACCACTCTGAAACTAAATGTCCAAAATATGCAAACACTTCAAACTGCTCAAAGGATGGTTATCTGATCTGTAGAGCTATTGCATGGACTCCCCTTGTTCAATATTCATATTTACTAGGAGTCTCCAGGTCATATGGATCTTAAACATGGAGGAATTCCCCCTAGAACTGAGTAATATTCCTCATCATCTGTATATTCATAATCTTTCTGAGTTTTGACATATTCCACTTTTCCTATGGATTCATCATCTTTATGACTTATGACATTTTCCTCTCTGTCTGTAGTTTCATCCTGATCTTTCACTCCTACAAGCCTTGTGCATACGATCTCTAGAACTCATTCTCCATTCATATGATCTTCTTGCTTTTCTTTTACTAATTCCTTTTTGTTGATTTTGCCAAAATTTTCCAAAGTTCATGTGACCCATTCTTCTGTGCCATAGCCAACTATCATTTTCCTTTCCTAATAAACAACTTTATCTTCCAATTTCATTCAAAACATATATGTTGTTCAGAGTCCCTATCACTTATGCTACTAACTTTTATGATCCTTCTTTCCTAATTTCACATTTCTCTGAGTCGAAATGAATTATGTGTCCTTGATCACATATTTGATCTAAACTCAACAGATTGTGTTCCATATCTTCGACCAGTAGAACATTTTATGCCATGGCATATTTGCTTCCAATATTAACTATACCTCTACCTACAATTTTAACTGAATGATTATTGCCGAATGATATTGATCCATCTCTTTCTTTCTTCAAAGTCAAAAACATGTTCTTTTCACCTGTCATATGCTTTGAACAACCACTATCAACACACCAATCACTTTTCCTATGTTGGGATTGTAGATCAAGCAAGCATTGATTTCGCTTTCTTTTCCATATCTTTTGTGGTTCCGATATTTGAATTGTAATCTTCTTCTTTGATTCCCTGGGTGGAATAGTCAATCTATAATTATTCTCTATGTGTCCAAAATTATTTCATTTGTAGTATTCTACTTCATTGCTCAATGAATGAAAATTGTTTTGGTTTCTACTGTATGCTTCATACGATTTCCTGGGATAACAATTCTTTAAGTACCGTGCATAGTTGCTTCGGTTCTTGGCATATGCTCTGTAGTTTACAACTTTACGTCAAAAAATAACACAATTAAAACAATGACTATAAAATAACCTTTGATACCTATGAGTGTATGATATTATTGGTGATGCACTCCTTCTAAATTCATCTTCTTGAATCGTATTTATCTATGCAATATTCTTCTTTGGGGGCTTGCATTCTTCCTTCTTTGCATAATCTTTGACGATTTCTGCATAGATTCTTTATTCTTCTTCCCATTCCGTTGTCTTGGAGCTCGATCCTTTCTCATTCTTTACTTGATTGTATCCTATTTTAAATCTGTCATTTCATGGTATTTGACTGTTGATGATTTGATCTAATATTTCAATGCTCTTCTACTGCATATGTTTCCTTAAAGAGACTATTTCCGCTTCCAAGCTTCCAATTGTTTTCTCCTTTTCTTCTAATTGACTTCTAAGTAATTCCTCAATTATTTTTTCTTATTCTATTTGAATTTTTAGACTCGTGATCATCTGTTTGATTTCCTGAAAGTTGGAATTTTGAGATCCCCCTTTCATTTTTAACTCTTTCTTGAGTGACTTGTTTTTCTTTCTTTCTTTCCTAATTTCTTCTAGTGCATTGATTGACTCTGCTATGAGATTGAATTCTCCATCTTCTTCAAAATAATCTTACACTTCCATGAAGAGTAATATTTCTGAATCATTATCATCCTCCTCATCTGATGATGAACTTTCCTCCTTTGAGTAGAAACTTTTCTTGAATAATTTCCTTTTGTTTCCTTTGGTGTTTCCCTTTTTGAAGCTTCTTCTTCATCACTATCTTTATTATTATGAGAACGTTTAGAAGAAAAATTACCAATACCACCACAATTTCTTTACTTTGATCCAACATTGGAATAGCATCGAAATATTGGATCAAATCATCAAATCATCAATATTGGCCTTTCATGATTTGATCCAATATTTATTATTATGCTTTTCTTCTTCTTCATATGTTGGTTCCTTTCTTTAATTTCCCTATGAAGTTAGCCATCTCTTCATATTAATCTAAATCATCACTATAGCTACAACTTGGGTTTGGATTTTTCCCGTTCTTCTTCTTTGTCTTATTGGATGCCTTGAAAGTTGCTTCCTTCATGATTGGGTTCTTCTGTTCCATTCTCATTTCATAGGTTGTAAATATTCCATGTAACTCGTCCATGCTCAGTGTACAAAGATATGCTCTTTCTTCTAGGGATGATATTTTAAGCTAAAATATCATAGGAAGAGACCTCAATACCTTTTGAACAACCATTGATTTATCAATTTCTACTCCCAATCCCTTAATAGTGTTAACTATTTCTTCAACTCGCAGAAGGTAAGATGAAATGTATTCATCTTTCTTCATCTTCAATTGTTCAAAATTAGCTCTGAATATTTGAAGCTTAGCTCCCTTAACTTTGGCATATCCTTCACAAATATTTTGTAGTTTATCCCAAATATCCTTTGCACTATCAAAATGAATAACCTTGACAAATATTGAATCAACTAGACTTCTTAGAATAATACCTTTATCCTTTGAGTTTTTTTTTTGCTAATTTTCTTTCCATCCCTGTCAATTGGGGGAGTGGTTGGTGTTGTATACCCATATACTACTAATTGCCAAACATCAAATATCTGTGTCTGTAAAAATGTTTTCATCATTTTATTCCAAAAGATATAGTTTTGACCGTCAAACAATAGTGCTCTAATCTTAGCATATTCCATGATCTCCTTCCAGCGGTCAGACTGCTTCCTGAAGGACCTTCTCTGATACCAATTGTTGAAATACCAAGAGGGGGGTGAATTAGTATGAGCACAATTAGTAATTTTAATCACAACGTAAAACCTCCAATAAATATCATGAACATTCGATATATCATCAACACCATAATTCAATGCATAGATGTCACATAAACATAGTACACCAAAATTTTACGTGGAAACCCAATGCCAGAGAAAACCACATAATGTTTTTCTTATTTATCAAACAATGTTGTGGCCGGTTTTAATTTAACATCTAGTAATTCTACCAACAAGACAGTAATTTCTACTAGGTTTATGAAAGTTCAATAATTCCAAAATATTTTAACACTTACGCATGTAAATTTATCAATGAATAATAAATTTAATATCTAATTAAAAAAATGCATAAATTTGAAATAAATACATGAACCTGATGCTATTAACCTCCATTTGTTCGCCGCTTGCTTCCTTCCCACTTCTTCAAAACACTACCCAAAACCGTTGCTCCCTGCCAACTAGGTAGCTCCCTAGCTCCAAGATATCAACGGATATACTGGCCCTTCGTGCCCAAAACCCCCAATTAATCACAATTATACCCTTTAATTAATTAATAACTCACTTAATTAATATCATTAAATCATCTTTGTTTAAATAATACCTTGTTAACACAATTAATCGCCTAATTAGTTTTACTTTATAATTTCTTAAACATTTATCCAACTAGGGTTGTTACATACACCCAGCCTTCAGGAAACTTCATCCCGAAGTTAAGGTATCTTATGGTACAACAAAAAAGAGCATGGTTCACACATTCATAACAAGTAACTGACATTATCAGTAAGTAAGTCAAGAAATCTCATACATACTAGTGTATATGTACAAGAAATGCATGTGTAGCTAGTACATGCATTAGTAACCGTCATCCTTTAGTAATTTACGTATGCATTCAATCCAGTCAGCAAGACTAGTCTTTTATAAAAGACAACAATCAATCAATTGTGTGAGAAATCCTTTAATTACAATTATCCGGTTCAATAATTTATTTTAAAAAACTATGGTTTAGTTACATAATAATGAATATTCATAAACAAATTTCTCTCTCTTTTTTTTTTTTGAAGGAAAGACATTAAATTCCACCACAAGACAGATCTCCATATTGTCTCAACTATTACTACTCATCCTTCCTCCCTAACCTACTTCCATCTCCATTCCTATTCTTCCTCTGCTAGACTATCTTGGAGCATCAACTATATTGACCTAACTCCAAATAGAACCCGTAAGTGGAAGTGTCGCTATCTCGACCAAGCTTCTCTAGCAGGCAACTGACAGTCATCATCACACGTCTTGGCGAGTGTGAACTAGCACCGTTCTCCCATGACTTTAGGTTTCGGAGGATACACGGTGGTAAATGCCTCCACCCCTTCTAATCATAACTAGGGTCCACACCCTACAATGGAGGATACACGGTGGGAAATGCCTCCACCCCTCCTAACAGAACTAGGGTCCACACCCTACCATGGAATATACAGTGGCACCATGTTGTTGGAGGTTTTGTCATCGTTTATTCAGTTTTGGGCGGTGTCGTCACCTGAAATCATGCACTGATCCACATATCATAGCAATGTATCCAAACCAATATAAATTTCACATACAATATTCATACCATAATGTTTCTCAGTTAGTGGTCCTGATATCCACTTTCATCATCATTATCCCTTGGC
>ML786746.1:208687-231351 GCA_009831015.1 Picea engelmannii | reverse complement strand
AGTCTTTGAAAGGTAAGCATTCTTCTAGACTGTTTATTCTTCCTTTGTCCTACGTGGTTACACCGTCGAGTAAAGATAAGTAGATTATGTTTGTGTCCTCCCAAGCGTTGAATCTTTGGAAAGACTTATTATCTATTATGTAGAGGATTTTAAGTAGGAGCTTACAATATTGTAATAAATATAGAGTTCGATTGAAACTGGTGCTCTGTTGCTTCATATTTTTTTTTTCTTTTTGTTTTCTGCCTCCATCTGACGTAATTGAAGAATTTTCTTCTTGAACCCTAAGGGTTTTAATATTAGAAGGTTTCTCTGGAAAAACATCATGGCCAAAAGTTGTAACTCTGTGTTAACATTTGTTCTACCAGGGTTCTTAATCAAGGGTGGAAATTCGATTCTCCAATGTGTAATAGTCATTCTCTAAGGGTCAACATCCTACTGTAATTTATGTAGGAATAGATCATATTTCATTGCATTGAAACTTTATGTTTCACCTCCCGACCTCCCTGTAAAGTGTCTTGGCATTCTGGGTTATCAATTGCAAATCCTTGTTGTAAAGTAGTGTAGGTTTTCCTTTATTATTTGTATAGACTAGATATCTCTAGAGGGTTTTCCTAACTATGGTTCAACATCTCTGAAACATTGATGGTTTCACTATGCATTATTAGTATTCAGAGTCTCTAGAGAATTCCACTGAGAGGATTTACCCCATACTCATCCAGAGATATCTGGCCATTAGGAAACATAAAAGGGTTTTTGTCTTATCTTTATCGATAAGGGTTTCTAGGCACCTTGAATCCCTTTTGACTCTCGTGGTCTTATTATCGTCGACCATTAGTGCATAGTGGCAAAGTTGAAGTCTCATGGTTGTAATGGTTCTGTAATTTGTATAATTTTGGTAGTGTATAATCTTTGTATATTTCATCATTTCAATTTTAATAGTTCCTTGTTTTTCTTTCTGGTAATCATTGTTAACGATTTTTTTATAGTGATCTAATGATGGGATCCATGGTTTTTGAGAGGGTACCCATCAAATCGACCTAGACCCACTTCTCCCTTCTAGTATGTGGATATCTTGCTCAACCGCGCAGATGGCATGACCGACCCAGACTACCAATTAAGTTATGCTGGGAATCCTAGATATGACATTTCCGAAGCATCGAATTTGTCTCTAAGTTGTTATTTGAAATTTTGTTAAATTCTTTTACTCATTACTGTCTTTTTTTTCTATAGGAATGTTGGTGCCTATCATCTCTCGAATTGGAGTCTCACCCTGCACAGAAGGTACTTGGGTTCTAAATTAGGACTTTAAACAACACTTACAGGTTCTATTGCATGAATAGATTAGCATGCAACTATCGTGGGTAGAAGTACCATATTGCTATGGAAGTTGGTTTAACTATGTCTTCAGATTAAAGAAAATCCTTGAGGGTCAAACCCTTGCCTCTGTATAAACGAGAATATTAAGGAGTAATGGACATAAATTTTTCCATCATTCATAGGTTTTAAATTCGTTTTTTTGTGGATAAAACTAAATCTGTCAATTCCTTGTTTGGTATATTGGTTATGTTATTACTTAGAATTTTGAACAAATAGTGAATATTTACTATTATCAAATATGTAAATACCTATAATTTAGATGATTCTCAGACATGTAATTTAATATATTTAATTTGCTCTTGTATTGTTTTAATTTCAGAAGACTTCGTTGTGGCTAACAAAGTGATTTATTTTCTTTTATTTCATTGGCACCAACCTTATATAGAGGTTGGAACGATTTATTGTCTATTAGCAAAGCTATGAAATTTCGAACTTATCATTTAAATTCATCGGGCCTTCGTTCCTCTAACATTTCGGTTCAGGAATACGTTTGCGTTGACAGAGTTGGTTCTTTTTCATGTACTAAATTTCCAGCACTTAATAAATGGTCAGTTGGACTTAATCGTCTTCCATTTTGTCATTAACACCGATTGATATACATATTGTAGGATTTTTGAAGTGAGTCTCGTTAGTCATACGGTCATCTTTATACATATATAATTATATATGTATTTTCATACAAAGTTATCTCCTATTAAATATAATCGTTTGCAACAATAATTTCAATATGATAGGGTAATCTATCCAAATTCAAGAGATAACTCACAGATATGTATAAATGTAGTATAGGTGTGTAATATTCATAAATTTTAGGTTTATTCCAGAATAGTGATTACTAAACAAACTAATCAGATCTACATGATGCACCAAACTGGCAGAATATTTCTAACATAAATAATGAAGTAGAATTATGTTAATTATAGTTACAGTTCCTTGCATATTTCCCATCCAAATTTCATCCCAGAAAAACTACTTAGTAAATTCTACTAAACAACTATAGCTAAACAATGAGAGTATATCCTACTTATCACTGCATTCCTTCATAATTAAATAACAAAGTACCTTATTCATATTGAAATAGAATAATTCCTACCAGCCAATAATTCACAATGACAAGTAAAGAGAGAAGGAGAATATGTACATATCTGGACAATTTTTCCAAACAACAAATGGAACAACCACGTTCCTCCCAACCTTAGAACATGGTAGCCAAATCACKTGTCCTATTCACCCCCTATCCTAACCATGAATCCATGAGGGATAACTCRGAACTCCTCCTCGGCAAATACCTATCAGTTTCAACAGTATTCTCCTTGCCTCACACTCAACAAGTARTGTTCGTAACAACAAGAGATAGATTTCTTTCCCACATACTAGGCAGCATCCAACCTCCTCCCATATGCTATATATCCAAAAGAAAAAATGTCTAGGTCTTTTTCCCCCTTGGGAATTTTCGCAGCTTTCCAAATACCTGATTTTCAAGGGCTGCCAATGGCCAAATTCTTGATTTTCCACTTGTAATAATCAGCCCTGAGGTAGTTCCAACATGTTCCCCACTCATGGAGTCACGACCAATTGATCTTAACCTCGTTGTTCCATTTGTCCATCAGAAATAAATATATAATATTTTGCTTCATACAAGTGTCATAGTCAAGTAGTTAGTTGGTTCAAATCAGATATCTACCCAATAGTCATAATCATTAATTACAATTAACTAAATTTGAAATTCGTAATTGCCATAAATGGCAAAAATTTTCCAATTTCAAGTTTACCAAAAATGGAAATAATTTCCCATGAAATTTCAAAATTTAAAAATAAATTTATTTTGGGGATGTTACATACTTTCCCCCTTCAATAAAACACTGTCCTCAGTGTTTGTTCCTTTCTTGGAATGGGATTGGATGAGATTTTTGTAAATCTCCCTCCAACTCCCAAGTGGCCTCCTTAGCGCTAAAGTGCTTCCATTGCACTTTTACCTAGGTGAGGGCTCTGTTCTGAAGTGTTATTTCTCTCATGTCCAGAATGTGTAGAGGTTCCCCTTGGAACTCTCCTTCTGGTTCCACCTACACCAAGTTCCAATCAATCATATGAGTAGGATCATGAACATAATTCTTTAACAAAGAAACATGAAATAAATTATGAATTTTTAGATTGTTAGGAAGTTCAAGTTGGTATGCTATGGGTCCAATGAGAGCTAATATATCGAAAGGCCCACAAAACCTAGTGCCAACTTGGCACAATTCCCTAGCTTTAGTGAAATTTTCTGAGCTTTTACTTTTAAATAGATGTGGTCTCCCACTTGAAATTCCAAGTTTCTTCTTTTCTGGTCTGCGTAACTTTTCTATCTGTCATGTGCCTCTTTTAGTTTCTGTTGTACTTTTCTTACCATGCTCTCCATTTCCTAGAGCATATTTGGTCCAACCATGAGTCTTTTAGCTGGGTTATCCCTTCGAATTAGATTCGTACACTTTATGTCATATAGTACCTCGAAAGTGCTCATTTTAGTCGAAGTTTGGTACCCATTATTGTATGCAAATTCTACCGAGTATAGGTAGTCTCTCCACTTGCTTGGTTTTTTTCTTACATACATGCGGATCATATCTTCTATGATTTGGTTTGTCTATTCAGTATGTCCATCTGTTTGTGGATTGTAACTCATGGTGAAATTCAAGTTAGTATTTAACCCTACAAGCAATTCTTTCCAAAAAGCAGATGTAAATTTTACGTCTCTATCTAAAATCACCATTTTAGGAATACCATGCAGTCTAAAAGAAAATTTCATGAATATTTTAGCAATGTTAATAGCTTTACAAGTAGACTTCACAGAAATAAAGTGTGCAGACTTACTAAGTTTATCAATTACCACCATAATTGAATCATTGTGTTTCTGAGTTCTAGGAAAACCTGTAATAAAGTCTAGATATAGTCTCTCATTTCCATTCCGTCACAGGTAAGGGCTGCAATAGACTAGCTGGATGTTGGTGTTTGGCTTTTACCTGCTGACAATATTGACACTTAGCTAAGTATTATGTTGTTATTCCCTTCATATTAGGCCAATAAAATAATTTTCTTAGTGGTGTTATCGAATTTTGTTATCCTGGATGACCCAAATATGGTTTCTTATGAACTGCATCCAAAATTGTTAGTTTTAACTCTATCGAATTTGATATGTATATTCTGTTTTTAAATCGTAGTAGACCACTTTTGTTTGTTTTGTCTGAACTTTCTATAGTGTTCTGTAATTCTACCATTGTTTTAGTGTAACTTTTGTTGTTATTACCTGCAACCTTTGTTATCTGTTCAATATCTCTTTCTGCCTTGCTAATGTTTATTTCAAGCAAGCCATGAAGTGTTCTTCTTAAAGCGTTAGCTACTTTGTTTTCCTTACCCTTGATATGTCTTACCTCAAAGTCAAATTTGCTCAAGAAGGCTATCCAACTTGTTTTCCTTACACTAAGGTCCGCCTGACTAAACAAAAATTTCCCATCATTGTTGTCATCCAATAAGAGAAACCTTCTATGCATTATGTAGTGTCACCACACCTTTAATGCGTGTATTAGAGCTATGAAATCTAAGTCATGGGTGACGTAGTTTCATTCGTCTTCCTTTAGTTTTCGGGACTCATAACAAATAAAAATTCCTTCTTGAATTAGGACACCATCTAGTCCTTCTTTACTCGCATCTACACAGACGGTGAAGTCTTTCTCCAGATCTGCTACATTTAAAATGGGTGTGGTCATTAACAATCCTTTTAACTTTTTGAAACTATATTGGCATTTTTGTGACCACTTAAGCTTGGTTCCCTTCTTTTATAATGATGTTATAGGGTATGAAATTTTGGAAAATCCCTCTATAAATTTTCGGTAATATCCAGTGATTCCCATGAATGATTGGATGTCTCCCATGTCCTTAGGAATCGACCACTCCATGATGGCTCTTATTTTCTCAGGATCGATTGCAATGCCTTCTGCAGATATTGCATGTCCTAGGTATTGTATTTTCTTCTGATAAGAATCACACTTATTGAATTTAGCATATAGTTTGTGCTTTCTTAAAGTTTGTAGCCCTATCCTTAGGTTCTCTTCATGCTCTTCCTCTATTTTAGAATATAATAGAATTTCGTCAATAAATACTAACACAAACTTGTCCAAGTGCTGACTGAAAATACTGTTCATTAAACACATAAACGTGGTTGGCGTGTTAGTAAGTCTGACAGGTATAACCACAAATTCATCCATATCTCGTTCAAAAAGTTGGTTTACTTATATCCTCATATTTTATCCTAACCTGGTGATAACCAGATTGTAAATCCAATTTTGAGAAAATCTTTGCCCCACCTACTTGATCGAACAAATCATTTATCTTAGGTAAGGGGTACTTGTTCTTAATAGTCATTTTGTTTAATTGTCTGTAATCGTTGCATAATCTCAGAGTTATGTATTTATGTTTTATAAATAGGACTAGTACTCCCCATGGTGAAACACTTAGTCTAATATATTCTTTGTCCAATAATTCTTGTAGTTGAATTTTTAGTTTTGTTAATTCTGGAAAACTCATTTGGTAATGTGCTTTCGAGATAGGGGTTGAACCAGATAGTAGGTAAATAGAAAAATCTATCTCCCTTCGTGGGGGTAATTCAGGTATGTCATGAACAAACACATCTCTAAAATCATGCAACACGGAAAAATCCTCCAAGTTGGGCTAACTGATACTAGTTTTTGTATACCTTGAACTGTCCTAGCAGTGTCTTTTTTGTCCTTATACTTAAGTGATTTTTCATAACAATATAGCACTGCTTTATGCCTTTCTAACCAATCCATTCTAATAATTACATCATAATATCCTAACGGTAGAATGTTCATATTTGTCTGTATGTTTTGACCACCTAAACTTAACTCATAATCAGAAATAAAGTCAATAACTTTTCTTTTTGTTTCTGTTGCTAGTTGTACTGGCCAAGATTTTGTGTGTCTTATTTTCTTAAGTTTATTTGAGTCCACTATACCAGGAGTGATATAACCTAATGTATCTCTAGGATCAATTAAAACATAAATTCAAGTATTATTGATTTTACCTTAAATTTCCACCATAGAGGACTGGTGGTCATCTTGTTGGCCCTCCATGGCTCCATTGATCCAATGTAAGCTTCTTCCTACATCCCCTACTGTAGAGGCTTCCTGTAAATTGTGAACAATATTTCTATTTGCTGAAATCAAACGTGGACAATTCCTCCATATATGAGGTTCTCCACATTCCCATCATTTTAACGGTTCACGGGGGTTGTGCACAAACTTCTTTGTTCCCAGATTTACCAGTTTACCGCCTCCTTGCATGTTTGGATTGTTGGAGTAAAAATATTTCCATGGAAATATTTTTGTTGCATTCTGATAAGGAGCTGGCTGGTATCCGTTCTTCCGATGGTTCATTCGGTTTTGTTTCTTGTTTTTCCAAGCCTTGGGAAATTCCTTCCATTGTTTCTCTTGGTCGTAACACATTCAGGATTTCTTGAATGCTTCACTCAAGGACTTGGGATTATCAAATTCAATCATGTCCTTGTAGGACTGTGGTAGACAACTTAGGAACCATTGGATTTTCACTTTATCCTCCTGGATATAAGGTACAAACCTTAGTAATTCCAGGAATTTGTTTATCAGATCTTCCATAGTCATTTGACCAAGTCGTAGCTCATAAAATTCTTTGTTTTTTATTTCATAGTAACTTTCAGATAGGTATTATTTATTAAAGTATTTCTTAAAGTCTAACCATTCCATTTGTTTCTCCTTTAGGCCCTTGGCCAATTTCAGGTCTTGCTACCAAATGTTGGCTTTTACTATCAGATTATAGATGGCCATCACGACCTTCATATTATTGGAATAGTTGTATACCTGAAAATACTTCTTGATGTCTAATAAACATGCTTCAGCTTCCTCCCTTGTTCTGGATCCCCCATCAAAGGTATATGGTTTTCTTTTCTTAAATTCTCCATCAAGGTGATCGACCTGTTTCCTTTTTCTGTCTATTTATGTTTTATCTTTAGCTGGAGGTGTACCTTCAGATGAGTTGTCCCCTTTCTCTGCTTCAGGAACATAATTCTTGGAGGCTCTTTTACGAACCTCTTCTTCCTAGTTATCAACCTTTGGGGTTTTCTTTTTCACTATACTTTGCAACAAGACTTCATTTATTTCCTTCTGTTCATCCTATGCCTTTTTCAGTTTCTCATTGTCTGCTTTGAAAACCTGCAATTCAACAATGATATTTCTCATCATTTCTAGAAATTCGGTAGGTGAGCTTCCATCACTTATGTCTCTGATCTTCAGGAGGTCTTTGTCCAGGTTTCTCTTCAAGTCTGATTTCTGTTTCATCCTGGGCTGCCATGATTAATACAGAACATAAAAGATTTTTTTGTTTGTAACAATAATGGTTCGTTAGTTTTACATAGACATAAATATGTGCTAAGTAATTAATTTGGCCTTATTCAAGGTCCAAGTGTTGTAACCTTTTCTCTGATACCATATGTAATGTTTCCCATATTTTGCAATAATGTTTTTTTCCCTTTTATAAGGTTACTATAATTTATCGTTGATTTTAAAAGAAGAGACCTTCTAACAATCGTAACTTCAATCATAATTTCATGACGGGGAGGTTTCACTACCCCCATGGCATATATAACTTGGTCTTTCCAGTTCTTGTTTAGGTGCACATATCTAGTAGGACCTGTTAACTCTACCCTCCATAAAATCGGGGTGAAACTACTAATTAAGGATTATATTTCTTTGGTCCTTATTCTAGATTACATGGTGTTTCCTTTTGTAAACTATAGGACCTTTTTCCTATTTGCGCAAATCCCATAGCATAATATAAATAACCTATAACACTCCTGATCTTTCATTAATATCATGGTGATTGTTTACATAAGTATTAACACTCGGGACAAAGTGACTAACGCAAAGGGTCATGGTTACTATTCAAATGACCACATGTTAACTAACAGAATTGAAGCATTTACTAGGCTATGTTTAAGTGTTAAAACATAACTATAACAAAAAAGGTGCATGTTCTAAGCCTAACTGGTCTGCACTTGTTCTTCTCCATTACTAAGAGTTAAGTAAGGCGGCAGGGGCATAATGCCAAGTTTTAAAGAACCTACCTGTGATATTAAACAGAGACCCTGTGGCATACTCCCTGGGATAATTCTCTTCCTTCGTGCCCATTTCACTCTCGCCACCTCACATTGATCACATGGCCTTGAAATGTATCTTTACTCCTCACCATTACTTGGCTCATTAGGGGTTTTCCGGTGTTTTTTTGTCCATTCCTATCCCTTTGGTTACGCAAAAATTGGTCAAACGACCTCTGTTACTCTTCAACTTGATGTAGTGACCAGCCATTGTGAATATGGGACTCACATCGATGACAAGATTTTCTTAAGAGAACATTGGTCAGAGTCTTTGAAAGGTAATAATTCTTCTATATTTGTTATTCTTCCTTTGTCCTTGGTGGTTACACTGTCGAGTAAAGATATGTAGATTATGCTTGTGTCCTCCCGAGCGTTGAAGCTTTTGAAAGACTTATTATCTATTCTGTAGAGGATTTTAAGTAGGATCTTAGAATACTGTAATAAAGACAGAGTTCGATTGAAATCGGGGCTCTGTTGCTTCATTGTAATTTGTTTCTTTTTGTTTTCTGCCTCCATCTAATGTAATCGAAGAATTTTCTTCTTGAACCCTAAGGGTTTTAATATTAGAAGGTTTCTCTGGAAAAACATCATGGACAAAAGTTGTAACTTTGTGTTAACATTTTTTCTACGAGGGTTCTTCATCAAGGGTGGAAATTCGATTCTCCAATGTGTAATAGTCATTCTCTAAGGGTCAACATCCTATTGTAATTTCTGTAGGAATGGATCATAGTTCATTTTGTTGAACCTTTATGTTTCACCTCCCAACCTCCTTGTAAGGAGTCTTGGCATTCTTGGTTATCAGCTGCAAATCCTTGTTGTAAAGTAATGTAGGTTTTCCTTTATTATTTGTGCAGACTAGAGATCTCTACAGGGTTTTCCTAACTATGGTTCAACGCGTCTGAAACAATTATGGTTTCACTATCCATTATTAGTATTCAAAATATTTAAAGAATTTCCCTGAGAGGATTTACCCCATACTCATCCAGAGATATCTGGCCATTAGGAAACATAAAACGGTTTTTGTCTTATCTTTATCGATAGGGGTTTCCAAGCACCTTGAATCCCTGTTGACTCTCATGGCCTTATTATCATCGACCGTTAGTGCATAGTTGCAAAGGTGAAGTCTCATGGTTGTAATGGTTCCATAATTTGTATAATTTTTGTAGTGTATAATCTTTGTATATTTAATCCTTTCAATTTTAATATTTTCTTTTATTTCTTTCTGGTAATCATTGTTAACGAATTTTTTATAGCGATCTAATGATGGGACCTGTGGTTTTTGTGAGAGTACCCATTAGATTGACTTATACCCACTTCTCCCTTCTAGGCTATGGATGTCTTTGTCAACCACACAGATGGCACGACCGACCCAGACCACCAGTTAAGTTATGCTGGGAATCCTAGATATGACATTTCTGAAGCATCGAATTTGTCTCTAAGTCATTATTCAAAATTTTGTTAAATTATTTTACTCATTAGTGTATTTTTTTTCCGCAGAACTATTGGTTCCTATAGTCTCTTGAATTGGAGTTGCACCCTACATAGAAGGTACTTGGGTTCTAAAGTAGATCTTTAAACAACACTTACAGGTTCTATTTCATGAATACATTAGCACACAATTATTTTGGGTGCAAGTACCATATTGCTATGGAAGTTGGTTTAACTATGTCTTTAGATTAAAGAAAATCGCTAAGGGTCGAACCCTTGCCTCTCTATAAATGAGAATATTAGGGAGTAATGGACATAAATTTCTCCATCATTCATAGATTGTAAAGTCGATTTTTTTGTGGATAAAACTAAATCTGTCAATTCCTTGTTTGGTATATTGGCTATGTTATTACTTAGAATTGTGAACGGATAGTGAATATTGACTATTACCGAATATGTAAATACCTATAATTTAGATGATTCTCAGACAATATGTAATTTAATATATTTAATTTTCTCCTGTATTGTTTTAATTCCAGAAGACTTTGTTGTGGCCAATAGAGTGATTTCTTTTCTTTTATTTCATTGGCACCAACCTTATATAGAGGTTGGAATGATTTATTGTTTGTTATCAAAACTATGAAATAAATTTCTAGCACTTAATAAATGATCAGTTGGACTTAATCATCTTCCATTTTGTCATTAACACCTATTAATATACATATCATAGGATTTTTGAAGTGAGTCTGGTCAGTCATATGGTTATCTTTATACATATATAATTATATATGTATTTGCATACAAAGTTATCTCCCATTAAATATAATCGTTTGCAACAGTACTTTCAATATGATAGGGTAATCTGTCCAAATTCAAGAGATAACTCACGGAGATGTATAAATGTAGTATAGGTGTGTAATATTCGTAAATTTAAGGTTTATTCCATAATAGTGATTACTAAAAAGAATAATCAGATCTACATGATGCACCAAACTAGAATAATATTTCTAACATAAATAATGAAGTAGAATTTTGATAATTACAGTTACAGTTCCTTGCATATTTCCCATCCAAATTTCATCCCAGACAAACTACTTAGTAAAGTTTACTCAACAATTGTAGCTAAAATGCGAGAGTCTATCCTACTTATCATTGCATTCCTTCAGAATTTAGTAACAGAGTACCTCATTCATATTTAAATAGAATAAATCCTACCTTTTAATGATAAATCTTGTCCCTGGTTCGAAAAGCACGCGGGTCTGCAAGTTGCACGCAGTGCTCAAGCACAGCTCGAGAGAATTCTTGTTTTTCTCCAAGTATCAAATCAAGCGAGCGTGCAAAGTCTTGCCATTGACAACCGAGATCCGTCCGCAAAGAAAATCAAAGGTTATCGGGGTGTCGGGGTTGCCAATCTACTCGACATTTAGCAGCAGAGAAGTCTCTCCTCTTTAGAGGCTGAATACAAGTCGTCCGATCCAGGGGCACATGGCGAGAGATCCCACAGAGTCGTGGATCGGGGAACTGAAAATCCTGCACACATGGCAGCATAAATCTCGATATCCCGATACCCGATCTCCCGATATCGGTGGCATCTTTCAATAGTGGAAGATAGGTGGCAGGCTATGCACCAAGGAGATAACCGTCAACAATTCAACGGCCATAAGCCATCGGGTTTCGGGGAATCGCAAGTTTAGTGGACACAAACATCATGTCGTCAAGAACGTCGAAATCCTGATGGAAAGTTGGACCATAGTCGCACAAGGACAGGTCCTATGGACTATGGTCTAGCCGGTAGGGGATAATTCCCAGGAGAAGGAGCTCATCGCATATCGGGATATCGGGGATCCCAGAGGCAAGGAACTTGTGCGCTTCAAACTTGCGAATCCCAATCCCTGAAATCTCGAAGCCTCGTCGCATACATCCACCATCTGTCCCTCGCCGCCATGTCTTCTCTCCGTGTCATGCCATCCATGGTTTCTCTGGCCCCTAAGTTCCTCCACCTGGTTCATACACTTCAAAACCCATGAATGCTGCCACGTGCATTTGCCCTATCGTTTTCCCTCTGCCATCCATTCGTGTGGCCTCTCCTCACCCCGTATCTGCATCCAGCGTGTTTAGCTACCCCCGCCTGGTCACCGTCTGTTCACCTCCTCATAATCAAGACCTCCAGTCATCCTTAGCGCCTCCATGTCCTGAAGGAGCAGAATCCACCTGGGCTTTTCCCGATCCCGATGAATCAGTTATTACAACAATTGATGGTGGTTGGACATCGTTTCCATTATAAATGGAAAACCAAGGAATGAATGCAAGCTTGTCAATTCAGTTCCAGGTCCTTTGGGATGCCATTGTGTCTGACTGAAGTTCACAAACGTCCAGAGACTACATGCGCAGTAATGTGAAGATGTAATGTCTTCAATGCGATGTCTCGATTTAGGTTCTAGTGTTTTGTTCCAAGTATATGTAGGCATTTTTCCCATTTTGTAATCTATCGATTGTTGAGCAGAGCTCCCTGGTTGTAAAGTTTTAATGAAGCATTGTTGTTCTGGTTATGTATGAACTTTGGAGACTTCTTGCCTTATGAATGCCAGTTTCTATCATGTCTTTGTTTACACTATGTTAGAGCAGCTCGAAATTGGAGGATCCAGTCAAGCTGTAACTATTATAGGATGATGTTGTAACGGATCACTATAATAGTTACGGAGCCTCTAATCAATCCCTGTGATCTCCTTAATGCTGAACGACTTGGAATTGGAGGATCCAGTCAAGTCCTCTTTCAGTTTGTTTAAGCCCTGAACCAGGAGGATCTTGTTTTCAGAGTTTTTTTTTTCCTCTATAAACCGCTACAAGCCTGATGCCTAGAGCTGTTTGTTCACTTTCTCCTAAGTCTTCCACCTGTTCATCCTTAGATCAACCCACTGGCTGAAGTTAGGATTCTATACCTCCTCTGTTCTTTATGTACAAGACCCAGTCCCCGAGTTAGAGTGATACCTCCTAGAGCCATTATCTCCATTTGATCACCCTTTACAAACAAATTGTGACATAAAACTGATGGGCGTTGGGCTCTGCTTCTGCAAGCAATCCAGGAGTGACTTCTGATGCTAACATTTCTGGTGCCGTTGCTGGGGACGGAATTGAATATTTTCCTTGGGTAGAACGATATTGAGTCTCTGAATCTGAAGGTGCATAGGATCATCAGATCCTTTTAGATTGCTAATTTTTCACCTGTCGACTCCATTGTGATGACTCCACTGGGGAGAACCTTCTCTGTTAATTGTGTCTTTCAGAGGCAGGCATACGCGGTCTCACCCACAGCTGCCTCTAGATACACCTAAAATGGATCCAGAGGAGGTGCTCAGAAAGGGAAAGGCCTCTGAAGAAGAAGTGTCCATCACCGAACCAGGTAATCCACCATATCCTTCTGTTGGAGCTCCTTTTTCTCCTCCTTAGATTTTTGACAGGCCTGTCTCTGCAGTTTCCCGTTTCTTAAATTTTGGGAGTGTTCCTGTTGAGTTTTCCCCTCCTGGTCTGGGATCAGAGGGACAATATTTTGTCACTCCCCTCTCCCCTGAAGCTGCGCCTTGGCGTAGACCCGTGACCTCAGAAGATTTCCCTACTCCTGTGCAAGGAGGAGAACCTGCTGACCAGAGCTTGGTAGCCTTTTCTCTGAATCACCTCTTGTTTCCCACCCCACTTTGAGATTTATCCTCAATAACCCCTTTGCGAACTCCTTCTCCTCCAAGTTCTCCTACACCTAACATCCCTATGGCTGGTGTTAATCCCCCTCTCAACAAAACGAATTCTATAGTTACTGCCAGATATGCTCCCTTAGTTCTTCCCCATCCTATGAATCCCCTCCCTGCTGGAGATTACCTGAAATACATGCCCAAGTTCACTGGGGAAGGAGACTTAACTGCTAAAGAGCACCTAGCTTCTTTCTACAGTTATGCAGACAACCTCAATATTGAAAACGAGGATGTCTAGATGAGAGTTTTCGTCCAGAGCCTGGATGGTGAAGTGAGGAAGTGGTTTAGAGGATTGGCCGCAGGATCTATTGCTGGGATTGAGGCTCTGGATAGTGCTTTCCTGAGGCAGTGGGGAGATAGGAAGGACTTCATGTATTACATGACAGAATTCGGGTCTTTGAAAAAGATGGAAGGAGAGTCCGTCTCTGACTTCTCCAAAATATTTAACAAGATGTATAACAAGATCCCTACAAAGATAAAGCCCTCAGAAGCCTCTGCCCAAATTTCCTATGCTCATGCATTTGACCCTAATTTCTGCCTTTTGCTGAGAGAAAGAAGAGCCACCTCCTTAGCCCAAATGCAAGATGCGGCCATAGAAGTGGAATCCAATGTATTAGCAGCTGACAGACTGAGAAACAAGGCCGACACAGTCAGAAGAAAAGGAAGGTCAGAAGCCTCAACTTCTGGATCATTGGCGCCTCACCCTCAAGTGGATGAACTGACCAAGATGGTGAAGTCTCTGTCTGCAGAGATGGAGAGGATGAGGATGGAAGGGAGGCAGGCGTATAAAGGCCCTCAGATCACTGAAAACAAGGGAGGTTTTAGGAGGACAAATAATTTTACTCCCCCGAATGTGCAAAAAGAGAAGGGAAGAGACAGAGAAGATCAGAAGATTCAAGCCCTTTTTCAAAACAATTTTGTGATCGAGGGAGGAGAAAGAGAATCAGAGGAGCTTGATCCTAAAATCTACTACGTTGGAGACACTCCTCCTTTCCCTCATCTCACTCAATCTGCATACGAAGAGTCTCTCATGGACAGCCAGTTGAACGAGCTAAGCAAGGGAGACAAGGCTAGTGACGGCCGAGGCAGGTACAGCCTAAGGTCTGATAAAAATATGGCAGCGCCTGATATTCCCTAGCAGTCCATTAGAGTAGAGAGACCTGCTAATGAAGAAGCAAATGATCACAGAGGTAAGAAAGCTCAAACCCCCTCCCCCATTGTCCATAATCATCTTCCTGAAATAAAATAAATTCTGAAGCCTACATCTTATTTTAGTTTTGAGCATGAGATTCAAACGATCAGAATCCTTGTGCCCCTCACTGAGCTAATTAAACATGGCGAATTTAAAAAATGCTTCTCTGAGATTTTACAATCTGAAGCCTCATGCCTTTCCTCAGACTCCATAAACCTCCAAGACGAAAAACCAGTAGTTGTCCTAGGTCCCATGGTAGAAGATAGAGATGACTCATCGCCTCCCTTCTACACCTCCTTGAACATACATGACAAAGTGTTGCACAACTGTTTGATGGATTCAGGGGCCTCTCACAACCTCATTCCCAAAACTGTCATGGAAGAGTTGGGACTAGAAGTTACCAGAGCCTATCATGACCTCCATTATTTTGACTCCAGGAGAGTTCAGTGTCTTGGAGTTATTAAAGACCTGGTCGTAACCTTGTTTCAACTGCCTATGAAAAGTGTGGTCATGGATATCGTAGTAGCTGATGTCCCCCCCAAGTTCAGAATGTTGTTATCAAGATCTTGGATACAAATACTGGGGGGAACCTTACAGATGGACCTCACATATTCTACTATCCCAGTGTTCGGAGGAGAGCATAGAAGACTGTACAGGGAAGCTCAATTGGCCTATATAATCAGTGATGAAGCCAATCCCACCAACCATCCTATCTTTGCCTTAGACACTGATTTAGGCTCCAGTTTACTACAGCTCACTCATGCCCCAGAGCCGCCTCTGAGACTTAGAAAATAGTCCATTGTTTCCCCTGAAGTTCCTCTCTCCATCACCCCAATCTGGAAAATGTTTTTTTATGGAGCCTGTTCCCGAGAAGGCACTGGAGTTGGAGTAGTTTTTGTGTCACCTGCTCAGGAAACCATATCTCTGTCATACAAATTAGAATTTGAAGCTACCAACAATGTGGCAGAGAATGAGGCTCTTGTTCTGGGACTAAGTGCTGCGAGGGAAATGGGAATTCAGGAGATAGCAGTGTTCGGTGATGCAGAGTTGGTGGTCCTGCAGGTCAGAAATGCTTATCAAGCTAAGCATCCTCAACTCAGGAGTTATAGGAATGAGGTATGGGACCTTGTTGACAGTTTCTTCTCGACATTTAATATTTCTTTCATCCCAAGAGAGGAGAACACCTTGGTGGATTCCTTGGCTGCATCGACTAGAAATTTCAAAGTACCTCTGCCACCCAAATTCAGATATGACGTGGAAGTAAAATACAGACCCTCCATACCTGACAACGTCAAACATTGGAAGGTATTCGAGGACGATATTGAGGTCAAGAGTTTCTTGGAAACTGTTGAGGAGTTTTTAGAAATGCACATAGACCAAGATGCCGTCCTAGAGGAAGAGCCCGATGGGGGTAATCTTCTAAATAAGATTGCAGGGCGTGACATTGTACAGATGCCCAACAACCATATTCCCAGGGGACTCACTCCCTTGGAGAGGCTTTTTGATAATAACGATGTGTCTTTAAAAGGAAAGGTCTCGGAGGAGGACGCTGATACTATTCAGTGCAACATTGGAACCAAGAGTGATCCCAAGTATGTCAAATTGTCAAGAAGTTTGATAGGGGAGCAGAGGTCTAAAAATGTTGGACTCTTAAAGGGATTTGCTGATGTTTTTTCCTAGACCTACGAAGACCTTAAAACCTATGACACCTCTGTCATCGAACATAAAATCCCGTTAAAGGAAGAGGCAAAGCCTTTCAGGCAGAAGCTGAGGCAGATCAATCCCATGTTGTTGCCTATCATGGAGAGAGAAGTGAAGAAGTTGCTGCAAGCTCAGATCATTGTACCACTGAGATATTCAGATTGGGTGGCTAATTTGGTGCCAGTGAGGAAAAAGAATGGAGAGATCCGACTCTGTGTAGACTTCAGAAACCTGAACAGAAGCTCGTGAAAAGATAACTGACCCCTGCCAAAGATGGAACATATACTGCAGAGGGTGACAGGAGATTCCAGGATGTCTATGATTGATGGTTTCTCCGGCTACAATCAGGTCTCTGTTCTTCCTGAAGACAGGGAAAAGACAGTGTTCACCACTCCATGGGGCACGTTCATGTATGCTAAGATGCCATTCGGACTAATGAATGCGGGGGCAACTTTCCAGCGTGCCATGGACATAGCTTTTGTTGGGGAAAAATACAAGTTTGTGGTCATTTATCTGGATGACATCACAGTATTTTCAAAATCTAATGTAGAACACCGTCATCATCTCAGGAAAGTTTTCTTGAAGTGAAGAAAGTTTGGCATTTCATTAAACCCCAAGAAGTCCTTATTCGCCATGCAGGAGGGGAAATTACTAGGCCACATAGTATCAGCAGAAGGAGTCAGGATTGATCCCAGCAGAGTGGAGGCGATACAAGCTTTATCAATCCCAAGGTCTAGGAAGGAGGTCCAATCTTTCCTCGGTAAAATTAATTTCCAAAGGAGGTTTGTGCCTAACTTTGTTGAGGAGGTAAAGCTTATAACAACTATGTTAAAGAAAGAAAATGAAATAAGGTGGACCCCTCAATCATGACACTCCTTTGAGCAAATAAAGAAAGCCCTGACTGAAGCTCCTATGTTTATCAATCCCGACTACTTGAAGGATTTCCTTATTTTCTCCTTTGCCTCACCTGACACAGTAGATGTTGTTCTATTACAGGCAAATGACAGTGGGTTAGAACAGCCTATTGCTTACTTCAGCCGAGCATTAAGGGATGTCGAAGTCAGGTATGACACTATGGAGAAGCAAGCTTATGCTCTGGTGAAAGCTCTCAAAGCTTTTAGAACCTACATTCTGCAATCAAGGATCATCACCTATGTCCCCTCGGCTGCTGTTAAGGATATTATTATTCATCCTAACATAGACGGGAGAAGGAGTAAATGGATAACCAAAATCCTAGAGTTCGACCTGGAAATAAGGCCCACCAAGTTGATCAAAGGGCAAGGCTTAGCCAAGCTGCTGGCTGAAGCAAATTACCAAGCTTTGGGGATAAGTTTCATCAGTGAATGCTCAGATATTCAGCAGGATCGACTATCTGACATAGATCATCAAAGGGAGCCCCCATTGGCTCGATGTCCTTGGTATAAGGATGTCATATACTTTTTGCAAGAGCTGCAACCTCCAGATGGACTGCAAAGAAGAAAAGCAAGAGCTCTAAATCTCAAAGCAGTCAAATACGGCCTAATCAATCAAATGTTATATTGGAAAGACCCCCTGGGGGTGCTTCTAAAATGTATAAGTCCACCAGAGGCCAAGAAGGTCATGGCTGAATTTCACAGTAGCCTGTGTGGAGGGCACCATTTCTGGAGGGCCACAGCCCACAAAATCCTCAGGGCTAGATACTACTGGCCTACCATGTTCGTCGATGTCTACAAAAGGGTCAGAGCCTGCATCAATTGTCAAAAATTTGTAGCAAAGCAGCAGCTCAGGTCTTTGCCATTAAAACCAGTGGTAGTTTTAGGGCCTTTCCAGTAGTGGGGCCTAGATTTTATTGGAGAAATTCACCCTCCCTCCAGTGGGCAGCATAGGTGGATCCTGACTGCTACAGATTTCTTTACCAAGTGGATTGAAGCTATTCCCACTAGGAGCGCTTCCCACAAGGTAATCATCAGATTCTTAGAGGACCTCATCACAAGGTTTGGCTGTCCAAATAAGATTGTCACTGATAATGTAGCCACTTTCGGGTCTGAGCCATTAGCCAGGTTCTGTGAGCAGTTCAGGATTAAGTTGATTCACTCCACCCCGTATTATCCTCAAGGCAATGGTTTAGCAGAGTCCGCCAACAAAAGTTTAATAAGAATCATCAAAAGGTTGTTGGAAGACAATCAAAGGGCTTGGAACTCGAAGCTTAAATTCGCCCTATGGGTAGATTGGGTGACTAAAAAAAATAGCTATAGGCCTCTCCCCTTTCCAGTTAGTTTACGGAGCCGAAGCTATTTTCCCCTCTCAGCTAGCCATCCCTGTAGCGAAATTCCTCCAGGACCATCAGGAGGAGCCTGATGACATGATCAGAAGGATTCATCAGCTAGTAGAGGTCCAGCAGGCTAGGGAGAAAACATTGGACAAGATCCAGGACCATCAACAGAAAATCAAGCAGGTCTTCGATAGGAAGGCCAAGAAGGAGAGGTTCCAGGTAGGAGAACTGGAATTGAAATGGGATGCTCCTAAACAAGAGAAGGGAAAACATAGCAAATTTGAAGCCCTGTGGGTTGGGCCTTTCAAAATCTCTAAGGCTTTCTTGAACAACACATACAGGCTGAGAGATTTGGAAGGTGAAGAGGTTTTCGGCAGCCCAGTGAATGGGCATTTCCTGAAGAAGTGTTTTGTTTGAGCCTCCAGTGGTTCCTTTGTTGTAAATATTGTCTTTTGTTTCTTAGTGTGTTTCCGTTTTATTTTTGCGGCCTAATAATGACTTCATAGCCCAATAGAAAGGTGACTAGAACCGCAGGAAGAGTTCTTAGAGAATCGCAGGGATGACTCTATTCCCCATGGAGCCTGATGTTAATGATAAATCTTGTCACTGGTTCGAAAAGCATGCGGGTCTGCAAGTTGCATGCAGTGCTCAAGTCCAGCTCGGGAGAATTCTTGTTTTTCTCCAAGTATCAAATCAAGCGAGCGTGCAAAGTCTTGCCATTGATAGCCGAGATCCGTCCACAAAGAAAATCAACAGTTATCGGGGTGTCGGGGTTGCCAATCTACTCGACATTTAGCAGCAGAGAAGTCTCTCCTCTTTAGAGGATGAATACAGGTCGTCTGATCCAGGGGTACATGGCGAGAGATCCCACAGAGTCGGGGATCGGGGAACTGAAAGTCCCACGCACATGGCAGCAGAAATCCCGATATCCTGATACCCAATCTCCCGATATTGGTGGCAGCTTTCAATAGTGGAAGACAGGTGGCAGGCTATGCACCAAGGAGCTGACCATCAACAAGTCAACGGCCATAAGCCATCGGGTTTCGGGGAATCGCAAGTTTAGTGGACACAAACATCGTGTCATCAAGAACGCCTAAATCCCGATGGAAAGTTGGGCCACGGTCACACAAGGATAGGTCCTATGGACTATGGTCTAGCCGGTAGGGGCTAATTCCCGGGAGAAGGAGCTCATCGCATATCGGGATATCGGGGATCCCGGAGGCAAGGAACACGCACTTCAAACTCCCAAATCCCGATCCCCGAAATCCCGAAGCCTCGTCGCATACATCTGCCATCTGTCCCTCGCCACCACGTCTTCTTCTCGTTTCATGCCATCCACTGTTTCTCTGGCCCCTGAGTTCCTCCACCTGGCTCGTACACTTCAAAACCCATGAATGCTGCCACATGCATTCGCCCTATCGTTTTCCCTCTGCCATCCATTCGTGTGGCCTCTCCTCACCCCGTATCTGCATCCAGCATGTTTAGCTACCCCCACCCGGTCACCGTCCGTTCACCTCCTCATAATCAAGACCTCCAGTCATCCTGAGCGCCTCCATGTCCTGAAGGAGCATAATCCACCTGGGCTTTTCCTGATCCCGATGAAGCAGTTATTACAGCAGTTGATGGTGTTTGGACATCGTTTCCACCATAAATGGAAAACCAGGGAATGAATGCAAGCTTGTCAATTCAGTTCCAGGTCCTTTGGGATGCGATTGTGTCTGACTGAAGTTCACGAACGTCTAGAGACTACATGCGTAGTAAATGTGAAGATGTAATGTCTTCAATGCGATGTCTCGATTTAGCTTCCAGTGTTTTGTTCCAAGTATATGTAGGCATTTTTTTCCATTTTGTAATCTATCGATGGTTGAGCAGAGCTCCCTGGTTGTAAAGTTTTAATGAAGCATTGTTGTTCTGGTTATGTATGAACTTTGGAGACTTCTTTCCTTATGAATGCTGGTTTCTATCATGTCTTTGTTTTCACTGTGTTAGAGAAGCTCGGAATTGGAGGATCCAGTCGAGCTGTAACTGTTATAGGATGATGTTGTAATGGATCACTGTAATAGTTATGGAGCCTCTAATCAGTCCCTGTGATCGCCTTAACACTGAACGACTTGGAATTGGAGGATCCAATCAAGTCCTCTTTCAGTTTTTTGAAGCCCTGAACCAGGAGGATCCTATTTTCAGAGTTTTTTTTTTCCTCTATAAACCGCTGCAAGCCTGATGCCCAGAGCTGTTTGTTCACTTTCTCCTAAGTCTTCCACCTGTTCATCCTTAGATCAACCCACTGGCTGAAGTTAGGATTCCGGACCTCCTCTGTTCTTTATGTACCAGACTCAGTCCCTGAGTTAGAGTGATACCTCCTAGAGCCATTATCTCCATTTGATCACCCTTTACAAACAAATCGTGACATAAAACTGATGGGCATTGGGCTCTGCTCCTGCAAGCAATCTAGGAGTGACTTCTGACACTAACACTACCAGCCAATAATTCACAATGACAAGTAAAGAGAGAAGGAGAATATGTACATATCTGGACAATTTTTCTAAACAATTAATGGAACAACCACGTTCCTCCCAACCTTAGAACAGGGAAACCAAATCACTTGTCTTGTTCACCCCCCAGTCTAACCATGAATCCAAGAGGGATAACTTAGAAATCCTCCTCAGCAAATGCCTATCAGTTTTAGCAGTCTTCTCCTTGCCTCACACTCAACAAGTAGTGTTCATAACAACAAGAGATAGATTTATTTCCTGCATACTAGGAAGCGTCCTGCCTCCTCCCATATGCTATTTATCCAAAATAAAAAGTTCCTAGGTCTTTTTCCCCCCTTGGGAATTTTCGCAGCTTTCCAAATCTATGATTTTCAGGGGCTCCCAATGGCCAAATTCTTGATTTCCCACTTGTAGTAATCAACCCTGAGGTAGTTCCAACATGTTCCCCACTCATGGAGTCATGGTCAACTGATTTTAACCTGGTTGTTCCATTTGTCCATCGGCAATAAATATAAAATATTTTGTTTCATACAAGTATCATAGTCAAGTGGTTAGTTGGTTCAAATCAAATCTCTTCCCAACAGTCATAATTATTAATTAGAGTTAACTAAATTTGAAATTCGGAATTTCCATAAATGGCAAAAAATTTCCAATTTCGAATTTACCAAAAATGAAAATAATTTCCCACAAAATTTTAGACTTTAAAAATAAATTTATTTTGGGGATGTTACACCCTTTCTGCCTTCAACAAAACCCTATCCTTAGTGTTCTTTCCTTTCTTGGAACAGGAATGGATGAGATTTCTGTAAATCTCCCTCCAACTCCCAAGTGGCCTCCTCAGGGCTAAAGTGCTTCCATTGCACTTTTACCTAGGCAAGAGCTCTGTTCCGAAGTGTTATTTCTCTCTTGTCCAGAATGTCCAAAAGTTCCCCTTGGAACTCTCCTTCTGGTTCAACCTGCACCAAGTTCCAATCGATCATATGAGTAGGGTCATGAACATAATTCTTTAACAAAGAAACATGAAATAAATTATGAATTTTTAGATTGGCAAAAGTGCAAGTTGGTATGCTATGGGTGCAATTCGAGCTAAGATATCGAAAGGCCCAAAAAACTTGGGTGCCAACTTGGCACAATTCCCTAGCTTTAGTGAAATTTTTCGGGCTTTGACTTTTAAATAGACGTGGTCTCCCACTTGAAATTCCAAGTGTCTTCTTTTCTTGTCCGCATAACTTTTTTGTCTGTCTTGTGCCTGTTTTAGGTTCTGTTGTACTTTTCTTACCACGCTGTCCATTTCTTAGAGTAT
>ML786746.1:187016-204356 GCA_009831015.1 Picea engelmannii | reverse complement strand
ATTGTAAATCCAATTTTGAGAAAATATTTGCCCCACTAATTTGATCAAACAGATCATTTATCCTAGGTAAGGGGTACTTGTTCTTAATAGTCATCTTGTTTAATTGTCTATAATCGATGCATAATCTTAGAGTTCCATCTTTAAGTTTCATAGAGAGGATTGGTGCTCCCCATGGTAAAACACTCGGTCTAATATATTCTTCGTCCAATAATTCATGTAGTTGAATTTCTAGTTCTGTTAATTCCAACAAACTCATTCGATAATGTGCTTTCAATATAGGGGATGAACAAGGTAGTAGGTTGATAGAAAATTCTATCTCCCTCCGTGGGGGTAATTCAGGTATCTCATCAACAAACACATCTCTAAAATCATGCAACATGAAAAAATCCTCCAAGTTGGGTTTATTTTATTTTTCTAAAAGGTTTGTTACTTGGATGGCATAAAATTGACAACCCTTTCTCATGCATTTATTGAATTGCATGGTTGAAATCTGTCTAACTGATACTAGTTTTTGTATACCTTGAACTGTCCTAGCAGTGTAATTTTAGTCCTTATACTTAAGTGATTTTTCATAACAATATAGCATTTCTTTATGCCTTTCTAACCAATCCATTCTAATAATTACATCATAATATCCTAATGGTATAATTTTTAGATTTGTCTTTATGTTTTGACCACCTAAATTGAACTCATAATTAGAAATAAAGTCAACAACGTTTCTTTTCGTTCCTGTTGCTAGTTGTACCAGCCAATATTTTGTGTGTCTTATTTTCTTAAGTTTATTTGACTCCACTATACCAGGAGTGATATAACTTAATGTATCTACAGGATCAATTAAAACAAAAATTCAAGTGTTATTGATTTTACCTTAAATTTCCACCACACAGGACTAGTGGTCAGCTTGTTGGTCCCCCATGGCTCCATTGATCCGATGTAACCTTCTGCCTACATCCCCTACTGTAGAGGCTTCCTATAAATTTTGAACAATAGTTCTATTTTCTGAAATCAAATGTGGACAATTCCTCCTTAGATGAGGTTCTCCACATTCCCATCATTTTAACGGTTCACGGGGGTTGTGACCAAACTTCTTTGTTCCCAGATTTACGAGTTTATGCCTCCTTGCGTGTTTGGATTGTTGGAGTAAAAATATTTCCTTGCAAATATTTTTGTTGTGTTCTGATAAGGAGCTGGCTGGTATCCCTTCTTCCATTGGTTCATTCAGTCTTGTTTCTTGTCTTTCCAAGCCTTGGGAAATTATGTCCCTTGTTTGTATTGGTCATAACACATTGGAGATTTCTTGAATACTTCACTCAAGGACTCGAGATTATCAAATTAAATTTTTTCCTTTTACGATTGTGGTAGACAGCTTAGAAACCACTGGATTTTCACTTTATCCTCCTGGATATAAGGTACAAACCTTAGTAGTTCCAGGAAGTTGTTTATCATATCTTCCATAGCCATTTGACCAGGTCATAGCTCATAAACTTTTTTTTTTTTTCTTTCATGGTAACTTTCAGATAGGTACTATTTCTTAAATTCTAACCATTCCATATGTTTCTCCTTTAGGCCCTTGGCCAATTTCAGGTCTTGCCCCCAAACGCTGGCTTTTACTTTCAGATTATAGATGGCCATTTTGACCTTCATATTGTTGGAATAGTTGTATATCTAGAAATACTTCTTGATGTCTAATAGCCATGCTTCATCTTCCTCCCCTTTTCTGGATCCCTCATCAAAGGTAGATGGTTTGGTTTTCTTAAATTCTCCCTCAAGGTGATCCACTTGTTTCCTTTTTCTGTATGTTTTTGTTTTATCTTCAGCTGGAGGTGTACCTTCAGATGATTTGTCCCCTTTCTTTGCTTCAGGAACAAAATTCTTGGAGGCCCTTTTACTAACCTCTTCTTCCTGGTTATCATCCTTTGGGGTTTTGTTTGTCACTATATATTGCAACAAGACTTCATTTATTTCCTTTTGTTCATGCTGTGCCTTTTTCAGTTTCTCATTGTCTACTTTGAAAACCTACAACTCAACAATGAGATTTCTCATCATTTCTAGAACTTCGGTAGGTGGGCTTTCATCATTGTTATGTCTCTGATCTTCAGGAGGTCTTTGTCCAGGATTCTCTTCAAGTCTATTTTCTACTTCATCTTGGGTTGTCATGATTAATACAGAACATAAAAGAGTTTTTTGTTTGTAACAAGAATGGTTCGTTATTTTTACATAGACATAAATATGTGCTAAGTAATTAATTTGGCCCTCTTCAAGGTCCAAGTGTTGTAACCTTTTCTCTCATTCCCTATGTAATGTTTCCCATAATTTGCGATAATTTTTTTTTTTCCTTTTATAAGGTTACTATAATTTATCATTGATTTTAAAAGAAGAGACCTTCTAACAATCGTAACTTCAATCATAACTTCATGAAGGGGAGATTTCACTACCCCATTGGCATCCATAACTTGGTCTTGCCACTTCTTGTCTAGGTGCACCTATCTAGTAGGACCTATCAACTCTACCCTCCATAAGAGGGAGGTGAAACCACTTCTTAAGGCTTATATTTCTTTGGTCCTTATTCTAGATTACATGGTGTTTAACTTTGTAAACTATAGGACCTTTTTCCTATTTCTGCAAATCCCATAGAATAATATACATAGCCTATAACACCCCTTATCATTCGTTAATATCATGGTGATTTTTTGTATAAGTATTAACACTTGGGACAAAGTGACTAACGCAGAGGGTCATGGTTACTATTCGAATGACCACATGTTAACTAACAGAATTCAAGCATTTACTAGGCTACGATTAAGTGTTAAAAAATAACCATAACGATAAAGGTGTGTGTTCTAAACCTAACTGGTCTGCACTTGTTATTCTCCATTACTAAGAGTTAAGTACGGTGGCAGGGGCATAATGTCAAGTTTTAAAGGCCATACCTGTGATATTAAATAGAGACCTTGTGGCGTACTCCTTGGGATAATGCTCATCCTTTGTGCCCACTGAACTCTCACCACCTCACATGGATCACATGGTTACTCGTCACCATTACTCAGCTCATTAAGGGTTTTCCAGTGTTGTTTTGTCAATTCCTATCCCTATGGTTAAGCAAAAATTGGTCAAATGAGCTCTGTTACTCTTTGTCCTGATGTAGTGACCAACCATCATGAAGCTGGGACTCACATCAATGACAATATTTTCTTAAGAGAACATTGGTCAGAGTCTTTGAAAGGTAAGCATTCTTCTATATTGGTTATTCTTCCTTTGTCCTATGTGTTTACACCGTCGGGTAAAGATATGTAGATTATGTTTGTGTCCTCCCGAGCATTTAATATTTGGAAAGACTTACTATCTATTCTATAGAGGATTTTAGGTAGGAGCTTAGAATATTGTAATAAATACAAAGTTTGATTGAAACCGGGGCTCTATTGCTTCATAGTTATTTTTTTCTTTTTGTTTTCCACCTCCATCTGACGTAATCAACGAATTTTATTCTTGAACCATAAGGGTTTTAAGCTTAGAAGGTTTATGTGGAAAAACATCATGGCCAAAATTTGTAACTCTATGTTAACATTTGTTTTATGAGGGTTCTTCGTCAAGGGTGGAAATTCGATTCTCCAATGTGTAATAGTCATTCTCTAAGGGTCAACATCCTACTGTAATTTCTGTAGGAATAGATTGTATTTCATTGCATTGAACCTTTATGTTTCACTTCCCGTCATCCTCGTAAGGAGTCTTGGCATTCTGGGTTATCAATTGCAAATCCTTGTTGTAAAGTAATGTAGGTTTTCCTTTATTATTTGTAGAGACTAGAGATCTCTACAAGGTTTTCCTAACTGTGGTTCAACGTGTCTGAAACAATGATGGTTTCACTGGAATTATTAGTATTTAGAGTCTTTAAAGTATTCCCCTGAGAGGATTCACCCCATACTCATCCAGAGATATCTTGTTGTTAGGAAACATAAAAGGTTTTTTGTCTTATCTTTATCGACAGGGGTTTCCAGGCACCCTGAATCCCTGTTGACTCTTGTGGTCTTATTATCGTCGACCGTTAGTGCATAGTGGAAAAGGTGAAGTCTCATGGTTGTAATGGTTCTGTAATTTGTATAATTTTGGTAGTGTATAATCTCAGTATATTTAATCATTTCAATTTTAACAATTCCTTGTATTTCTTTCTGGTAATCATTGTTAATGAATTGTTTATAGCGAGCTAATGATGGGACCTGTAGTTTTTCTGAGGGTACCCATTAGATTGACCTGGACCCACTTCTCCCTTCCAGTCTGTGGATGTCTTCCTCAATCGCATAGATGGCATGACCAACCTAGACCGCTAGTTAAGTTATGCTAGGAATCCTAGATATTACATTTCTAAACCATTGAATTTGTCTCTAAGTCGTTATTCAAAATTTTGTTAAATTCTTTTACTTATTAGTGTATTTGTTTTTCTCAGGACTGTTGGTGCCTATCATCTCTCGAATTGGAGTCTCACCTTGCACAAAAGGTACTTGGGTTCTAAAGTAGAGCTTTAAACAACTCTTACAAGTTTTATTTCATGAATAGATTAGCATGCATTTATCGTGGGTAGAAGTACCATATTGCTATGAAATTTTGTTTAACTATGTCTTCAGATTAAAGAAAACCCCTAAGGGTCGAACCCTTGCCTCTGTGTAAAAGAGAATATTAAGGAGTAATGGACACAAATTTCGCCATCATTCATATATTGTAAAGTCAATTTTTTTGTGCATAAAACTAAATCTCTCAATTCCTTGTTTGGTATATTGGCTATGTTATTACTTACAATTGTGGACGGATAGTGAATATCGACTATTACTGAATATGTAAATACCTATAACTTAGATGATTCTCAGACAACATGTAATTTAATATATTTAATTTGCTCCTGTATTGTTTTAATTCTAGAAGACTTTGTTATGGCCAACAGAGAAATTTCTTTTCTTTTATTTCATTGGCACTAGCCTTATATAGAGATTGGAACGATTTAGTGTTTGTTAGCAAACCTATGAAATTTCAAACTTATCATTTAAATTCATCGGGCCTTCGTTCCTGTAGCATTTCCGTTCAGTAATACGTTTGCGTTGTCAGACTTGGTTCGTTTTCATGTACTAAATTTTCAACACTTAATAAATGATCAGTTGGACTTAATCGTCTTCCATTTTTTCATTAACACCTATTGATATACATACCGTAGGATTTTTGAAGTGAGTCTGGTCAATCGTATGATTATCTTTATACATATATAATTATATATGTATTTGCATACAAAGCTATCTCCTATTAAATATAATCGTTTGCAACAATACTTTCAATATGATAGGGTAATCTGTCCAAAGTCAAGAGATAACTCACAGATATGTATAAATGTAGTATAGGTGTGTAATATTCATAAATTTCAGGTTTATTCCAGAATAGTGATTACTAAACAGAATAATCAGATCTACATGATGCACCGAACTAGAAAAATATTCCTAACATAAATAATGAAGTATAATTTTGTTAATTACAGTTACAGTTCCTTGCATATTTCCCATCCAAATTTCATCCCAGACAAACTACTTAGTAAAGTTTACTGAACAATTGTAGCTAAACTGTGAGAGTCTGTCCTACTTATCACTGCATTCCTTCATAATTTAATAACATAGTACCTCATTCATATTTAAATAGAATAAACCCTACCAACCAATAATTCACAATGACAAGTAAAGAGAGAAGGATAATATCTACATATCTAGACAATTTTGCTAAACAACAAATGGAACAACTATGTTCCTCCCAATCTTAGAACAACACATCCAAATCACTTGTCATGTTTACCCCCTAGCCTGACCATGAATCCATGAGGGATAACTCAGAACTCCTCCTCAGCAAATTCCTATAAGTTTCAACAGTCTTCTCCTTGCCTGACACTCAACAAGTAGTGTTCGTAACAACAAGAGATAGATTTATTCCCCTCATACTAGGCAGTGTCCTGCCTCCTCCAATATGTTATATATCCAAAAGAAAAAGTGCCTAGGTCTTTATTCCCCTTGGGAATATTCACATCTTTCCAAATCCCTGATTTTTAGGGGCTGCCAATGGAAGACTTATTGATTTTCCACTTGTAATAATCATCCCTGAGGTAGTTCCAACATGTTCCCCACTCATGGAGTCATGGTCAGTTGATTTTAAACTGGTTGTTCCATTTGTCCATCAACAATAAATAAAAAATATTTTGTTTCATACAAGTTTCATAGTCAAGTAGTTAGTTGGATCAAATCAGATCTCTTCCCAACAATTGTAATCATTAATTACAATTAACTAAATTTGAAATTCGTAATTGCCATAAATGGCAAAAACTTTCCAATGTCAAATTTACCAAAAATGGAAATAATTTCCCATGAAATTTCAGGCTTTAAAAATAAATTTATTTTGGGGATGTTACACCCTTTCCCCCTTCAACAAAACATTGTCCTCAGTGTTCTTTCCTTTCTTGTTACAGGATTGGATGAGATTTTTGTAAATCTCCCTCCAACTGCCAAATTGCCTCCTGAGGGATAAAGTGCTTCCATTGCACTTTTACCTAGGCGAGGGCTCTATTCTGAAGTGTTATTTCTCTTTTGTCTCGAATGTCCAGAGGTTCCCCTTAAAACTCTCTTTCTTGTTCCACCTGCACCAAGTTCCAATCAATCATATGAGTAGGGTCATGAACATAATTCTTTAACAAAGAAACATGAAATAAATTATGAATTTTTAGATTGGTTGAAAGTGCAAGTTGGTATGCTACGAGTCCAATTCGAGCTAAGATCTCGAAAGGCCCATAAAACCTAGGTGACAACTTGGCACATTTCCCTAGATTTAGTGAAATTTTTTGCGCTTTGACTTTTAAATAGACGTGGTCTCCCACTTGAAATTCCAAGTGTCTTCTTTTCTGGTCCGCGTAACTTTTTTGTCTACCCTGTGCCTCTTTTAGGTTCTGTTTTACTTTTCTTACCGTGCTCTCCATTTCCTAGAGCATATCTAGTCTAGCCATGAGTCTGTCAACTGGGTTATCCCTACTAATTGGATTCATACACTTTGTGTCGTAAAGTACCTCGAAAGGGCTCATTTTAGCCAAAGTTTGGTATCCATTGTTGTATGCAAATTCTACCAAGTATGGGTAGTCTTCCCACTTGCTTGGTTTTGTTCTTACATACATGTAGAGCATATCTTCTACGATTTGGTTTGTTTTTTAAGTATGTCCATCCATTTGTGGATGATAACTCATGCTGAAATTCAAGTTAGTATTTAACCTTCAAAACAATTATTTCCAAAAAATAGATGTAAATTTTACATCTCTATATGAAATCACCATTTTAGGAATACTATGCAGTCTAAAATTTTCTTTCATGAATATTTTAGCGATGTTAATAGCTTTAAAAGTAGACTTTATAGGAATAAAGTGTGCAAACTTACTAATTTTATCGATTACCACCATAATTGAATCATTATGTTTCTGATTTCTAGGCAAACCTGTAATAAAGTCTAGTGATATAGTCTCCCATTTCCATTCTGGCACATGTAAGGGCTGCAATAGACCGGTTGGATGCTGGTGTTCGGCTTTTACCTGCTGACAATATTGACACTTAGCTAATTATTATGTTATTTTGCCCTTCATATTAGGCCAATAAAATAACTTTCTTAGTGCTATTATCAGTTTTTGTTATCCTGAATGACCCGAATATGGTTTCTTATGAACTTCATCCAAAACAGTTTCTTCTTAAAGCATCAGCTACATTGTTTTCCTTACCCTTGATATTTCTTACCTCAAAGTCAAATTCTCTCAAGAATCCATCTTTCTTTTATTTCATTAAGGTCCTATTGGATAAACAAAAATTTCACATCATTGTTGTCAGCCAATAACATAAACTTTCTACCCATTATGTAGTGCCACCACATCTTTAAGGCCTGTATTACAACTACCAACTCTAAGTCATGGGTGACATAGTTTCGTTCGTGTTCCTTTAGTTTTCAGGACTCATAACAAATAACGTGTCCTTCTTGAGTTAGGACACCAACTAGTCCTTCTTTACTCACATCTACATAGACAGTGAAGTCTTTTTCCGAATCTGCTACCTTTAAAATGGGTGTGTTTGTTAACAATCCTTTTAACTTATAGAAACTATCTTGGCATTTATGTGACCAGTTAAGATTGGTTCCCTTCTTTTGTAACAATGTTATAGGGTATACAATTTTTTAAAATCCCTCTATAAATTTGTGGTAATATCCGGTGATTCCCATGAATGATCGTATCTCTCCCACGTCCTTAGGAATCGGCCACTCGACGATGGCTCTTATTTTCTCAGAATCGACTGCAATGCCTTCTGCAGATATTACATGTCCTAGGTATTGTATTTTCTTTTGATAAAAATCACACTTATCAAATTTAGCATATAGTTTGTGCTTTCTTAAAGTTCACAGCACTATCCTTAAGTGCTCTTCATGTTCTTCCTCTATTTTAGAATATACTAGAATGTCGTCAATAAATACTAACACAAACTTGTCCAAGTACTGACTGAAAATACTGTTCATTAAACACATAAATGTTGTTGGCGTGTTAGTGTGTCTGAAAGGTATAACCACCAATTCATCCATATCTCGTTTGAAAAGTTTTTTTACTTATGTCCTCATCTTTTATCCTAACTTGGTGATAACTAGATCGTATATCCAATTTCAAGAAAATCTTTGCCCCACCTACTTGATCGAATAGATCATTTATCCTATGTAAGGGGTACTTGTTCTTGATAGTCATTTTGTTTAATTGTCTATAATCGATGCATAATCTCAGAGTTTCTTCTTTATTTTTCACAAATAGGACCGGTGCTCCCCATGGTGAAACACTCGATCTAATATATTCTTTGTCCAATAATTCCTGTAGTTGAATTTTTGGTTCTGTTAATTCCGACAAACTCATTCGGTAATGTGATTTTGAGATAGGGGCTAAACCAGGTAGTAGGTCAATATAAAATTCTATCTCCCTCCGTGGGATTAATTCAGGTATGTCATCAACAAACACATCTATGAAATCATGAAACATGACAAAATCCTCCAAGTTGGGTTTATTTTCTTTTTCTGATAGGTTTGTTACTTGGATGGCATAAAATTGACAACCCTTTCTCATGCATTTCTTGAATTGCATCGCTGAAATCTGTCTAACTGATACTGGTTTTTGGATACCTTGAATTGTCCTAATAGTGTCATTTTTGTCCTTATACTTATGTGATTTTTCATAACAATATGGAATTGCTTTATTCCTTTCTAACCAATCCATTCTAATAATTACATCATAATATCCTAACGGTAGAATGTTCAGCTTTTTCTTTATGTTTTGACCACCTAAACTGAGCTCATAATCAGAAATAAAGTCAACAACTTTTCTTTTCGTTCCTACTGCTAGTTGTACCAACCAAGATTTTGCATGTCTTATTTTCTTAAGTTTATTTGACTCCAATATACCAGGAGTGATATAACTTAATGTATCTCTAGGATCAATTAAAACATAAATTCAAGTGTTATTGATTATACCTTACATTTCCACCACAGAGGACTAGTGGTCAGCTTGTCGTCCCTCCATGGATGCATTGATCCTATGTAAGCTTTTTCCTACATCCCCTACTGTAGAGGCTTCCTGTAAATTTTGAACAGTAGTTCTATTCACTGAAATAAAACATGGAAAATTCCTCCTTAGATGAGGTTCTCCACATTCCTAGCATTTTAGTGGTTCATGGAAGTTGTGCCCAAACTTCTTTGTTCCAAGATTTACTAGTTTACAACCTCCTTATGTGTTTGGATTGTTGGAGTAAAAATATTTCCTTGGAAATATTTTTTTGTGTTCTGATAAGGAGTTGGCTAGTATCCCTTCTTCCGCTGGTTCATTCTGTCTTGTTTCTTGTCTTTCCAAGCATTGAGAAATTATGTCTATTGTTTGTATTGGTCGTAACACATTTAGGCTTTCCTAAATACTTCACTCAAGGACTCGGGATTATAAAATTCAATTATTTTCTTGTAGGACTGTTGTAGACAGGTTAGGAACCACTGGATTTTAACTTTATCCTCCTAGATATAAGGTACAAACATTAGTAATTTCAGGAATTTGTTTATCAGATCTTCCATAGCCATTTGACCAAGTTGTAACTCATAAAATTCTTTGGTTTTTCTTTCATAGTAACTTTCAGATAGTTATTATTTCTTAAATTATTTCTTAAATTCTAACCATTCCATATGTTTCTCCTTTAGGCTCTTGTCCAATTTCAGGTCTTGCCACCAAATGTTGGCTTTTACTTTCAGATTATGGATGGTTATTTTAACCTTCATATTGCTGGAATAGTTGTATATCTGGAAATACATCTTCATGTCTAATAACCATGCTTCAACTTCCTCCCCTGTTCTAGATCCCCCATCAAAGGTAGATGGTTTGATTTTCTTAAATTCTCCCTCAAGGTGATCCACATGTTTCCTTTTTTTGTCTGTTTTTGTTTTATCTTCAGCTGGAGGTGTACCTTTAGACGAGTTGTCCCCTTTCTCTACTTCATGAACAAAATTATTGGAGGCCCTTTTACTAACCTCTTCTTCCTGGTTATTGTCCTTTGGGGTTTTCTTTGTCACTATACATTGCAACAAGACTTCATTTATTTCCTTCTATTCATGTTGTGCCTTTTTCAGTTTCTCATTGTCTACTTTGAAAACCTTCAACTCAACAATGAGATTTCTCATCATTTCTAGAAATTTGGTAGGTGAGCTTCCGTCACTATTATGTCTCTGATCTTCAAGAGGTATTTGTCTAGGATTCTCTTCAAGTCTAATTTCTGCTTCATCCTGGGCTGCCATGATTAATATAGAACAAAAAAGAGTTTTTGTTTGTAACAAGAATGGTTCGTTAGTTTTACATAGACATAAATATGTGCTAAGTATTTAATTTGTCCCTATTCAAGGTCCAAGTGTTGTAACCTTTGCTATGATACCATATGTAATGTTTCCCATATTTTGCGATAATTTTTTTTTTCCTTTTATAAGATTACTATAATTTATCGTTGATTTTAAAAGAAGAGACCTTCTAACAATCGTAACTTCAATCATAAATTCATGACGGGGAGGTTTCACTACTCCCTTGGCTTCCATAACTTGGTCTTGCCACTTCTTCTTTAGGTGCACATATCTAGTAGGACCTGTCAACTCTACCCTCCATAAGAGCAGGGTGAAACTACTACTTAAAGCTTATATTTCTTTGGTCCTTATTCTAGATTACATGGTGTTTACTTTTGTAAACTATAGGAACTTTTTCATATTTGTGCAAATCCCATAGCATAATATACATAACCTATAACACCCCTGATCATTTGTTAATATCATGGTAATTTTTTATATAAGTATTAACACTCAGGACAAAGTGACTAACACAAAGGGTCATGGTTACTGTTTGAATTACCACATGTTAACTAATAGAATTCAAGCATTTACTAGGCTATGGTTAAGTGTTAGAACATAAAAATAATGATAAACCTGCACATTCTAAACCTAACTGGTCTGCACTTGTTCTTCTCCATAACTAATAGTTAAGTAAGGTAGCATGGGCATACTGTCAATTTTTAAAGACCCTACCTGCGATATTAAACAGAGACCCTGTGGCATACTTCTTGGGCTAATTCTCAGCCCTCATGCGCACTGCACTCTAACCACCTCACATCGATCACATAGCCTCAACACAAATCTTTACTCGTCAGCATTACTCGGCTCATTAGGGGTTTTCTAGTGTTGTTTTTTTAATTCCTATTCATGTGGTTACACAAAGCTTGGTTAAACGACCTCTATTACTCTTGGGCCTGATGTAGTGACCAACCATCATGAATATGGGACTCACATCGATGACAAGAGTGTTCTAAGAGAACATTGGTCGTAGTCTTTCAAAGGTAAGCATTATTCTATACTGGTTATTCTTCCTTTGTCCTACGTGGTTACATCATCGGGTAAAGATACGTAGAATCTGTTTGTGTCCTCCCGAGCACTGAAGATTTGGAATGACTTATTATCTATTTTGTAGAGGCTTTTAAGTAGGATCTTAGACTACTGTAATAAAGACAGAGTTCGATTGAAACTGGGGCTCTGTTGCTTCATAGTTTTTTTCTTTTCTTTTTGTTTTCTGCCTCCATCTGATGTAACCGAAGAATTTTCTTCTTGAACCCTAAGGGTTTTAATCTTAGAAGGTTTCTATGGAAAAAAATCATGGACAAAATTTGTAACTTTGTATTAACATTTCTTCTACAATGGTTCTTTGACGAGGGCGGAAATTCGATTCTCCAATGTTTAATAATCATTCTCTAAGGGTCAACATCCTACTATAATTTCTGTAGGAAGAGATCATATTTCATTATGTTGAACCTTTATGTTTCACCTCCTGACCTCCCCGTAAGGAGTCTTGGAATTCTTGGTTATCAAATGCAAATCCTTGTTGTAAAGTAATGTATGTTTTCCTTTATTATTTGTACAGACTAGAGATCTCTACAGGGTTTTCCTAACTCTAGTTCAATGCGTCTAAAGCAATGATGGTTTCACTATGCATTATTAGTATTCAGAGTCTTTAAATAATTCCCCTGAGAGGATTTACCCCATACTCATCCAGAGATATCTAGCCATTATGAAACATAAAAGGGTTTTTGTCTTATCTTTATCGACAGGGGTTTCCAGACACCCCAAATCCCTTTTGACTCTCATGGTCTTATTATCGTCGACCGTTAGTGCATAGTGGAAAAGGTGAATTCTCATGGTATTAATGGTTCTGTAATTTGTATAAATTTTGTAGTGTATAATCTCTGTATATTTAATCATTTCAATTTTAACAGTTCCTTGTATTTCTTTTTGGTAATCACTGTTAACGAATTGTTTATAGTGATCTAATGATGGGACCCGTCGTTTTTGCGAGGGTAACCATCATATCGACTTGGACCCACTTCTCCCTTCTAGTCTGTGGATGTCTTCGTCAACCAAGTAGATGGCATGACCGACCCAGACCACAAGTTAAGTTATATTGGGAATCCTAGATATGACATTTTTGAAGCATCGAATTTGTCTCTAAGTCATTATTCGAAATTTTGTTAAATTATTTTACTATTACTGTCTTTTTTTTCGGTAGGATTGTTGGTGCCTATCGTCTCTTGAATTGGAGTCGCACCCTACCCAAAAGGTACTCGGGTTCTAAAGTAGCACTTTAAACAACACCTACAGGTTCTATTGTATGAATAGATTAGCATGCAATTATCGTGGGTAGAAGTGCCAGATTGCTATCGTATTTGGTTTAACTATGTCTTTAGATTAAAGAAAATCACTAATGGTTGAACCCTTGCCTCTGTATAAACAAGAATATTAAGGAGTAATGGAAAGAAATTTTGCCATCATTCATATATTGTAAAGTCAATTTTTTTGTGGATAAAACTAAATCTGTCAATTCGTTGTTTGGTATAATGGCTATGTTATTACTTACAATTATGGATGGATAGTGAATCTTGACTATTATCGAATATGTAAATACCCATAATTTAGATGATTCTCAGACAACATGTATTTAATATATTTAAATTTCTCCTGTAATGTTTTAATTCAATAAGACTTCGTTGTGACCAACCAAGAGATTTATTTTGTTTTATTTCATTGGCACCAACCTTATATAGAGGCTAGAACAATTTATTGTTTTTTATCAAAGCTATGAAATTTTGAACTTATCATTTAAATTCATCGGGCCTTCGTTCTGCTAGCATTTTGGTTCAGGACTACGTTTGTGTTGACATAATTGGTTCGTTTTCATGTACTAAATTTCCATCACTTAATAAATGATCAATTGGACTTAATCATCTTCCATTTTGTCATTAGCACCTATTGATATACATATTGTAAGCTTTTTGAAGTGAGCCTGGCCAGTCATATGGTTATATTTAGACATATATAATTATATATGTATTTTCATACAAAGTTATCTCCTATTAAATATAATCATTTACAACAATAGTTTCAATATGATAGTGTTGGTTATGGAGCCTAATTATCTTCCTGATTCAGAGGTCTTGTGTTTTTTAGCCGTGTTTATACCCCATGAAGACTTTACACTCTAGAATTATGTACACTCTTCCATGCGGGGGAGAGCAGAGGGCGGGTACCCTCTCTACGGGGTCTGGGGAGGTTATCCCCCCGGCGAGAGGGTTTGGGGGCAAGCAAGCCCCCGACGAGGGTTCAGGGGAAACGTCCCCCAACGGGGGTTCGAGGTCGAAGCCCCGGAAGGAAAAATTTCCTTGTAAATTTATATTGTAATTTCATTCTAAAAATGGATCTGTCATTATAAGGTCACATATCTAATGGTATTAATTATGTTAGGGTTTTTTTCCCTAGAAGGCAACCCTCTGTTATGAGGGAAATGTATTTTGGCTATGCATTATGGCGAGTATTTTATTCTGAGAGAGGATACTGTGAGAGAAGGAAGAGGAAGTTACAAAGGGTTTGTTGTAGGTTGTATCCCTTCGTTTGCTAGATAATAATAAAGCAAGGACCTGGCAATTTCTCTGGTGGATGTAGCCCACACTGGGTGAACCACATAAAAATATGTCTCTATTGTATTGTGTATATTTTGTGTTTTGTTTCCACATCTATTTTATTTTATTTCTCCACGGTCATCGTTTTCTAACAACTGGTATCAGAGCGAAAGGTAACTCACGGGAAAAGAGGGTTCTTGGTTCAAGTGGGAGCAATGTCAGAAGATGGAAAGTTTAGGGTTGAGAAATTTAATGGAAAAAAAATACCAGTTATGGAAGATATAGATGGAATATTCTTTATATCAGAAGGATCTATTTCAACCTTTGGGTGGAGTAGAAAAGAAGCCGACGACCATGAAGAATGAAGAATGAGAGATTCTTGACATAAAGGCTCTAGGAACGATACGGCTGAGTTTGGCAGCATCACTGGATTTCAATATTTTGAAAGAAAAGACAACGAAGGATATGTTGGACGTGTTGGATAAACTATATGAAAAACCCTCAGCATCCAATATGGTATTTCTAATGAAGAGATTATTTAATATGAATATGCTGGAAGGTGGGTTTGTTGCAGATCATTTAAATGAATTTAATACGGTTACTAATCAACTAAGTTCTATAAAAGTGGACTTTGATGATGAGGTTAGGGATCTTCTAATCTTGTGCTCATTTCCAAAAAGATGGAATAGCTTGGTCATGGTTGTAAGTAACTCTGTATCTAGTTTAAATACTTTAAAATTTGATGATGTTGTTGGTGTTATCCTTAGTGAGGAAATGTGACGGAAAATCACAGGTGAGACATCAGGTAATGCGTTGAACATGGAGAATAGGGGAAGAAAAGAGAATAAAGGAAAGGGCTTAGGGAACCATGAGAATTCTAGGAAGGGAAAATCCAAATCTAGACTTGGAAATATAGAGTGTTGGAATTGTCAAAAGAAAGGGCATCTGAAGAAATACTGGAGAGCTCCAAAGAAACAAAGAGATGGACAACAGGATATAAATCAGAAAGAAAATGTAACAGGTGATGTGTTACAAGATGCTTTGATTCTTTCTATAGATAATATTTTTGAGTCTTGGGTAGTAGATTTATGGGCTTCATTTGATGCCACACCCCATAGGAAACATTTTCTAGATTATGTTCAAGGTGATTTTGGAGAGGTTCATTTGGGTGATGATGCACCATGCAAAATTGTTGGAATGGGAAAGGTAAAAATAAAACAACGTAATGGAAACCAATGGTTGTTGAAAGAGGTAAGACATGTTCCATATTTAAGGAAAAATCTAATTTCAACAGGGTAGTTGGAAAGTGAAGGTTGTGTATCCATATTTACAGATAAGACATGGAAGGTCATCAAAGGATCATTGGTGATAGCAAAAGGAGAGAAGGTAGGTACATTGTATTTATATACTAGTAATACTGACTCTTCTATCTCTTTAGCTTCTATAGGAGTGGATACAACAATGTGGCATCATAGGTTGGGACACATGAGTGAGAAGGGTATGCAGATACTTCACAAAATAATTTTTTTTCCAAATCTTAAAAAAAAATTGATTTGGACTTCTGTGAGCATCGTGTTTATGGAAAACAAAAGAGAGACTGATTTCTCAAAGTTGGAAAAGAAAAGAAGAATGAAAGGTTAGATCTTGTGCATACATGTGTATGGGGACCAACTCAGGTATCATCTCTTGGTGGCTCTCGTTATTATGTTACTTTTATTAATGATGCAACTAGAAAAACTTGGTTTTATTGCATTTGACAAAAATATGATGTTTTTGATACTTTTAATAAATGGAAAGCTTTAGTTGAAAATGAGACAGGAAAAAGTTTGCAGTGTCTCATATCATATAATGGAGGTGAATATTGCAGCAAGGAGTCTGATTATTAATTTTCATACCATGGTATTCATAGAGAGAAGACAGTTCCAAGAACACCACAAGAAAATGGTGTGTCAGAAAGGATGAACAGGACAATCATGGAGCGTGCAAGGAATATGAGATTGCATGTTGGTTTTCCCTTATAGTTCTAGGCAAATGTTGTAGATATTGTTATTTACTTAATAAACAAAGGACCTTGAATCTCTTTGGATGATATAATTCCAGAGGAGGAATGGACAAGAAAAAAGATAAACTATTCTTTTTTGAAAACTTTTGGTTGTGAAGCATTTGTCCATATTGATAAAGAAAATAGAACAAAGCTTGAGTCTAAATCCAAGAAGTGTACCTTTATTGGATACATTGTTAATGATTTTGGTTATTGATTATGGGATTATGAAAGCAACAAAATAATTAGTAGTAGAGATTTCATATTCAATGAGAAGGTCATGTACAAAGATCATTTGCAAGGATAGAAACTGGAAGAACAAAAACAAGAATACACAGTGCTTGATGAGATCACTAAAAAACAAATTCCAAAGGAACCTAAAAATAAAAATGTACAACAATAGGAGCAACAGATACCTCAAACACCTACAAGTGATGTTAGAATATCTACTAGGCTAAGTATACCCCCTGAACGATACTCTCCTTCATTGTATTATTTATTGTTGATTGATTCTGGTGAACCAGAATGTTATGAAGAGGCAATGTAGGTAGACACCAAAAAGAAGTTGGAGAAACGCATGAAAGAGGAAATAGATTCTTTGGAAAATAACTAGACTTGGGACTTGGTTTAGTTGCCTATGGGAAAAAGAGCATTGCAGAATAAATGGGTTTACAAGTTGAAGGAAGAAGATGGAGGAGAAAAGAGGTACAAGGCTAGACTTGTTGTAAAGGGGTTTGCACAAAAGAAAGGTATATATTTTGA
>ML786746.1:100924-124560 GCA_009831015.1 Picea engelmannii | reverse complement strand
TTTCTCCTTTAGGCCCTTGGCCAATTTCAGGTCTTGCTACCAAATGTTGGCTTTTACTATCAGATTATAGATGGCCATCTTGACCTTCATATTACTGGAATAGTTGTATATCTGAAAATACTTCTTCATGTCTAATAAACATGATTGAGCTTCCTCCCTTGTTTTCCATCCCCCATCAAAGGTAGATGGTTTGCTTCTCTTAAATTCTCCCTCAAGGTGATCCACCTGTTTCCTTTTTTTGTCTGTTTTTGTTTTATATTTAGCTAGAGGTGTACCTTCAGATGAGTTGTCCCCTTTCTCTGCTTCAGTAACATAATTCTTGGAGGCTCTTTTATGAACCTCTTCTTCTTGGTTATCATCCTTTGGGGTTTTATTTGTCACTATACTTTGCAACAAGACTTCATTTATTTCCTTTTGTTCATGCTATTCCTTTTTTAGTTTCTCATTGTCTATTTTGAAAACCTGCAACTCAACAATGAGATTTCTCATCGTTTCTAGAACTTCAATAGGTGAGCTTCTGTAACTGTTCTGTCTCTAATATTCAGGAGGTCTTTGTCCAAGATTCTCTTCAAGTCTGATTTCTGCTTCACCCTGGGCTACCATGATTAATACAGAACATAAAAGATTTTTTTGTTTATAACAATAATTAGTTTTACAAAGACATAAATATGTGTTAAGTAATTAATTTGGCCTTGTTCAAGGTCCAAGTGTTGTAACCTTTTCTCTGATACCATATGTAATGTTTCCCATATTTTGGGATAATGTTTTTTTTCCGTTTATAAGGTTACTATAATTTATCGTTGATTTTAAAAGAAGAGACCTTCTAACAATCGTAACTTCAATCATAACTTCATGATAGGGAGGTTTCACTACCCCCATGGCATCCATAACTTGGTCTTGCCACTTCTTGTCTAGGTGCACCTATCTAGTAGGACCTATCAACTCTACCCTCCATAAGAGCGGGGTGAAACTACTACTTAAGGCTTATATTTCTTTGGTCCTTATTCTAGATTACATGGTGTTTCCTTTTTTAAACTATAGGACCTTTTTCCTATTTGTGCAAATCCCATAGCGTAATATAAATTACCTAATAGTTCCTTTTATTACACTATAAGGATATAAGGATATAAATTATATCCTTACCTATTAGGTAAGGATATGTATATAAGGATATGTAATACAAATCGGGTAAGGATATGTATATTATGCTTGTGTCCTCCCAAGAGTTGAAGCTTTTGAAAGACTTATTATCTATTCTATAGAGGATTTTATGTAGGAGCTTAGAATACTATAATAAAGACAGAGTTCGATTGAAATTGGGGCTCTATTGCTTCATAGTAATTTTTTTCTTTTTTTTTTTCGCCTCCTTCTGACGCAATCGAAGAATTTTCTTTTTGAACCATAAGGGTTTTAATCTTAGAAGGTTTCTCTGGAAAAACATCATGGCCAAAATTTGTAACTCTGTGTTAACATTTGTTCTACGAGGGTTCTTCATCAAGGGTGGAAATTCGATTCTCCAATGTGTAATAGTCATTCTCTATGGGTCAACATCCTACTGTTATTTCTGTAGGAATAGATCGTATTTCATTTTGTTGAACCCTTATGTTTCACCTACCAACCTCCCCGTAAGGAGTCTTGGCATTCTTGGTTATCAACTGCAAATCCTTTTTGTAAAGTAATGTAAGTTTTCCTTTATTATTTGTACAGACTAGAGATCTCTACAGGGTTTTCCTTACTATGGTTCTACGCATCTAAAACAGTTATGGTTTCACTATGCATTATTAGTATTCAAAATATTTAAAGAATTTCCCTGAGAGGATTTACCCCGTACTCATCCAGAGATATCTGGCCGTTAGGAAACATAAAAGGGTTTTTGTCTTATCTTTATCAATAGGGGTTTCTAGGCACCCTGAATCCCTGTTGACTCTCATGGTCTTATTATCGTCGACCGTTAGTGCACAATGGCAAAGGTGAAGTCTCATGGTTGTAATGGTTCTGTAATTTGTATAATTTTGGTAGTGTATAATCTCTGTATATTTAATCATTTCAATTCTAATAGTTCCTTTTATTTCTTTCTGGTAATCACTGTTAACGAATTGTTTATAGTGATCTAATGATAGGACTTGTGGTTTTTGCGATGGTACCCATCAGATTGACCTGGACCCACCTCTCCCTTCCAGCCTGTGAATGTCTTCCTCAACTGCACAAATGGCACGACTGACCCAGAATGCCAGTTAAGTTATGCTGGGAATCCTAGATATGACATTTCTGAAGCATCAAACTTGTCTCTAAGTCATTATTCAAAATTTTGTTAAATTCTTTTACTCATTAGTGTATTTTTTTCCCGCTGGAATTTTGGTTCCTATAGTCTCTCGAACTAGAGTTTCACCCTACACAGAAGGTACTTGGGTTCTAAAGTATATCTTTAAACAACACTTATAGGTTCTATTTCATGAATAGATTAGCATACAATTATTGTGGGTACAAGTACCAGATTGTGTTGGACAACTGAGAGGGGGGGGTGATTCATTTGTTACCATGCTTAAACAATTATGCTTCTTTTAAACTCTTTGCAGAAACACTGAATGATTTTCACAATAATGCAGGGAAATAAATAATGGCACTTTCAACATCATTCACATATATGAGAAACACAGAGATAGATATTTCCTGAGGAAACCCATACAGGGTAAAAACCTATTTTTCTTTATATGATAACTAATAGTTACATTCTTTACATTATCATACATATGAGAACCAACTCATAATGAGGCTACAACCTCAGTTTTGCAAGATATAACTTGCTAAGAGCACCAACCATCTGTTTTCTCTAGCACCCACTAGAAGGAAGCACCAACTCCCTGGTTTCTCTAGCACCAACTAGAAGGAAGCACCAACTTCTTGGTTTCTCTAGCACCAACTAGAAGGAAGCACCAACTCCCTGTGTGTCTCCAGCATCAACTGGATGGAAGCACCAACTTACAATCATACAGGCACCAACCTGTATAACAGAGAACAAGAGTTCTCCCTTGCACCACCCTTCCACCCTAGTTTCTCTGGCTGGAACCAGATGGAAGCTACAACTCCCTGTGTTCAAGCACCCACTTGAACCTCTGAGGACAACAGTCCTCCCTAGCACCTCCCAACCACCCTAAAATATAAATCTTTTCTATTGAAACTTATTACAGTGATATGGTGTTCAACAATGGCTTACCCGACTCATCGTTGTTCTGCTGCATTTCGTTGCTCTGTCTGCCTCATTGACTTTCTGCACACATCACTTGCACTGTCTGTTCTTCTGTTTTTTATGCTCTGTGCGCCATGTCCATTCACTGCACAGTTCCTCCTCTATGCAATTCAGCTCCTGCACTCTCCTCTTTCTTCACACATGAATCACCTTCACCAACAACAACCACAACAAACTACAACAACACCTCCAACTCTTCTTTGTACCGTGTATTTATGGCTTTTGTGCATCTTGTGCATGCAATATTCACCATTCCTCTGAATGCTCATACTGCGTGCATATCTCAAGAGGCCAGGATTAAATCACCTAGATCAATGATGCTCAAGCAATTCTGGACCCCCCTTTCCTTTCTGCCTTTAATACAGGGGGGGGTCCAGAATGGTGGGGTATTGAGGAAGGGCCCCATTCCTGTCATGTCACCTTTTGTATCGTTCTCCTCCCCACCTACCATCTATTCTCCACCTGACCGTGCGCCAAGGCTCGTTCCCTTTATCCCCTCCTTGTCCTCCGACATCTATCTATCTCCCAATTACCGAAACTTTGAAGTGGTGTAAATCTGCTGACGTCACACATGGATTGACACGTGTTGAATACTGCCACATGTCACTCTGATTTGTGACTTACATGTGCCTGAAATGTTGAATCAATCTGACACTTGTCATTACCTAGTTGTGACACGTGTTCCTAGCTGACGTGGTATACTAAGGTGAGTCGGATCGACAGTCCAGATCACATCTTGATCTGACGGCTGCGATTAAATCGCAAAATCACATATCACGATTTTGGGATTACTGTGGTTATTATTCTTTGACCTCTTCAACTCTCAATCCACGAAACTCCAAAATGTACTGAGATCAATGGTCCAAATCAGACCTTGATTCAATGGCTACGATTAAATCACAATTTCGCAATTCTTGTTGCATTGTTTCTTTTCCCTCTCGATGTCATGATTCGCAAAACTCTGATATGGAGTTGGATCAATGGTCCAGATCTGATCTTGATTCAACGACTGCGATTAAGTTACGATTTTGCATATCGCAGAATCGGGATTTCTGTGGATGATATTACTTGACATCTCCAACTCTCGATCCCCAAAACTCCGACATGGACAATAATTTGACGGTTGAGATTAGATCGTGATTTCAAGAGGTTAGGGAACATCATTCCTTTGACTCTCCAGTCAGTGAACTAACGATCTATCCCCACGTGTCCTGCGTTAAGATGGATGGTCCTCCTTCTTTCTAGATTTTGTGAGCCCTCTACTCCTTGCACTTTAAAGAACGTGCAAGTTCTCCTCGATCCAACGGTGGTCAGACCCTGCGCTCAGATCTAACTCACGAGATCTATCCTCCATATCTGCACTCTCCTATTGTTTATATTAAGATCTAACGGTCATTGGGAATTCAGGATGGGATCCAACGATCAACGACACTTCTCCTCCAAGCTTACACATCCTTCTTACTTGGAAGAATTTATATGTGTCAAAGGCCTCGACCTTTGATCCGACTGTGATCCTAAGTATGCTATCTCCCTTGAGCTTTAGTCATTAGTTAACCTCATCCTTGGTGCACACCTATGCACTGCATTCGACTTTGCGCTAATTCCTCCTGAGCTTACGTTGTTCTTGTTTGTCCATTGATTCACACTCTGATCCTGCCATCTTCACTATTGTACTTTCCATCAATAACAAGCATACGCTACCTATTAAACATTTTCCAATAATCTCCCCCTTTGGCATTAATGGCAACTAAGGCACCCGAATTCTTTTCTGCCCCTTTGACATAAATGTCAAAGAAGAGACATGGTCCCCCTGAGCTATTGCAGTAATTTTAGGAGGCATTAGATATTCAAACAATACACAACTCCACCTAACAAGATGGAATCGTTAGGTGTGAAATGAAATGACACCCAGCTTCTATCTGAGATATTCAAATGGTGTCTTGGTTAGGGGCTTAGTAAAGATGTTTGCAATTTGTTCTGTAGTGGGAATGTAATGGATCTGAACAATCTGATTGGTGACCTGCTCTCTCAGAAAATGATATTTTATGGGAATATGTTTTGTCTTGGAGTGGAAGAAAGGATTTTTAGACACATTGATGTCACTAGTGTTATCACAATGAATTGGGATTGGTGCAATGTATTTTACCTCTAAGTCGGCAAGTGTCTGAATCATCCATAATACCTGAGTGCAACAGGTAGTAGCAGCAATGTGCTCTGCCTCTGTGGTTGATAAAGAAATGGAGCCTTTCTTTTTACTAAGCCATGCTACTAAGGAGTCACCCAAGAAGAATGCTCCTCCACTGGTGCTTTTTATCTCATCAACACAGTTTGCCCAATCTGCATCTGAATAAGTAGTCAACTGAAGACTTTGATTTCTGGGATACCACAGGCCATAAGTCATTGTCTATTTCAAATACCTGAATATCCTTTTGACAGCTTGCAAATGACTCTGTTTAGGTGCAACCTGATATCTTCCTACCATTCCTACAACATGCATTATGTCTAGGCAAGATGTTGTGATGTACAATAGGCTTCCTATCATTGATCGATATGAGCTTTGATCAACATCAGGTGAATCATCATACTTACTTAGTTTACATCCAGTTACCATAGGTGTACCCATAGGTTTAGAATATTCCAATTGAAACCTTTTCAACATTTCTCTTAGGTATTTTTCTTGAGAAATGAACATCCCTTCGGGCCTATGAGTAATTTGTAGACCAAGGAAAAATGACAATTCTCCTATCATAGACATTTCAAATTCAGACTCCATGGCAGAAGCAAACCATTGTACCAGTGAATCCTTATTACATCCAAAGATGATGTCATCTACATAGACTAGTACGATGAGAAAATCATTATCCCTTGTCTTAATGTACAGATTTTTGTCAGTTGTTCCTCTCTTGAACCCTTTGTTTTTGAGATACGTATCCAGTCCGTGATACCAGGCTCGAGGGACTTGTTTTAAGCCATATAAATATTTCTTCAACTTGCATACTAATTCAGGGTTATCAGACAATTTGAAACCCTCTGGTTGTTCCATATAGACTTCTTCACTTAAATCTCCATTGAGAAAGGCTGACTTGACATCCATCTAGTAGACTTTAAATCTTTTATGACAAGCATAGGCAAGAAACATTCTGATAGCTTCTAATCTTGCTAAGGGTGCAAATGTTTCATCAAAATCCAGTCTTTTTATCTGAGCATATCCTTTACAGACTAACCTCGCTTTGTTCCTAATAACTTGTCCTTTCTCGTTCAACTTATTATTAAAGATCCATTTGGAGCCAATGACATTTTTACCTTCAGGTCTTTGAACCATCTCCCATGTTCTGTTTTTCTCAATCTAATCAAGTTCTTCATTCATTTCTTTAACCCAGTGATCATCTTTGCTGGCTTCATTAAAATTATTGGGTTCCAGCATGGATATGAGAGCTATATGAGATTGTTCGGTGGTTTTGATTAGCTTTCTCATGGTTTGTACACCTTTGTCTTTTTCTCCAATTATCTAACTTGCAAGGTGATTCTTTTGAATGATTCTGGAGGAAGAATTTATAATTGATTGTTGATTTGAGTCTGTCTGAGTTTCTGAGTCTTCATCTGATTCAGAGTCTTCGTTTTCTAATTCTTAGACCTGTTCATATTCAACTTTAGCTGTGTCTTCTGTAGAAGACTCATTACCGTACACCTCTCTTGTTGGGATTCCTTCATCAATTTTTACATAATTACAGTCAACCATTTTATGTAGCCTCTTATTATAGCATCTATATCCTTTACTGTTTGTAGCATATCCTAAGAAAATACCTTCATCCGCCCTGTCATCATATTTGTCGAGGTTTTCATCATTATTCTTTATGTAGCATTTACTCCCAAAGACTCTGAAGTGTTTGATTGAGGCAGGTCTTCCAAACCATAATTCATAAGGTGTTTTGTCACTTTGTGGTTTGAGGTGAGCTTTGATAAGCACATGGACTACTGTGCGTATTTCTTCTACCCAGTAGGTTTGACCAATGTTCTTCTCATTCATCATTGACCTGGCCATTTCCTGAACTGTTCAGTTTTGCCTCTCAACTACTCCATTTTTTTGTGGAGTTATTGGTATTGTGTATTCTCTCTTGATCCCATGCTCATCGCAGAATTCCTTGAAGTATCTTGACATAAAATCTCCTCCTCGTTCTGATCTTACTGCCTTTAACCTCTTCCCTATTTGAGTCTCAGTTAAAGCCTTAAATATCTTAAACTTCTCAAATGCTTCAACTTTTTCTTTGAGAAGAGAAACCCAAGTAAGTCTGGAGTAATCATCGATAATCAGCATGAAGTAGTTTTATTTTCCTATGTATTCCTGTCTTGATGGTCCACATAAGTCCATATGAACTAGTTGGAGTGGTTTCTCTATTGAGGTGAAGCTCTTGGACTTAAACTATGTCCTATTTTGCTTCCCTACTTGACAGGGTTTACACACTGAATCTTGGGGATTTGATATTCTCAGAAGATCTTTTACTGCGTCGAGGTTTTTGAGCTTGATTAAGTGGTCAAATTTTAGATGTCCAAGTATCCTATGCCATAACCAACTTTCATCATGTTTGCCTAGATGACATTCTTCTCTATTTTCTTTCAGCACATATACATTATTTTCTGTCCTTATGCCTTTGGCCACCACTTGTCCTGAGTTTACAGACTTTATCTTGCAATCCTTGGATGTGAACAACACCTTGCATCCTCTGTCAAACATTTGACTTACACTGAGCAAGTTATGCTTTATCCCATCCACAAGTAGAACATCTTGGGCTTTTCCTTTTCCATTACTTAAGCTCACCATCCCTTTGCCTTTTATTTTCCCTAGAGCATCATTTCCAAAGGTTACACTTCCTGATTTTCTTTCACTTAGAGATAGAAACTTTCCTTTGTCTCCCATCATGTGTTTGGAGCATCCACTATCTATATAAAAAGGGTTCATTTTTTGTTGAGCAGACAATACTAATCCACACTTGTTACTTTCCTTCTTCTTCCAGAACTTGACATTTTCAGTAGGGGATTTTGAATCTAGTTCATAGTTCCTTAACAGACACTCAATAGATTTATGTCCAAAGTTATGACAGGTGTAGCATTCAAACTCATTATTCAATAAGTTAAACTTATTGTTACAGTGTTTCCCACTTATTGACTGTTGATTATTTCTTGGCCTCCTTAGTTGTATGTGTCCAGACTTAATTTGGCAATTTGTAGTCCATGAAGGATTATTACTTGACTATATCATTTTTTGTTGTGGGAAGTAATTATTTCTTTAAAATCTTAATTGCTCATGTCTAAGTCTTAAGGAACAATTTACAGCTTGTGACCAAAATTAGAATAGTAGAAACAATAGCCATAGAAAAATTATTTGTACCTGGAAAATGGTTGCCTTCTTTGAGGAAATCGTTTTCTTTCTTGTTGATGACATATTTCAACAGAGAGAGCACTATTTCTTCGTTCTACGGATTCAATCCTGGCACCTTTTTCTTTACTCTTCTTGGGCGGCTGATTGTCTTCCTTTGTTTCTCCAGACTTGTTATTTTCATTGGTTGTACTTTTGACAAACTTGATGGGTTCTTCATTTCCTAGCTTCCCACTGCTTGATCCTTCTTCATAACCCAAACCAGTTTTCAGCTTTGGATTCCTTTGTTGATTCAGAATGGTGGCTAATCCTTCCGAGGCTTTGATACTTGACAGACTCGAATTATACAAGGCTTGAAATTTCTCCATTTCTTTCCTTGTTTTCACTACTTCTTGTTCTAATGATTCACATCTTGTCTTCTTTTCTGATAGCTACTGTTTCAGAATATCTTCGATTTTACTTGCCTCTTCCAATTCTACTTTTAGTAGGAAAAGGTCTTCACCAGGTTCTTGACTGTCTTTCTTGAACTATATCAACAACTGTCTTTGCTTTTTGTTCTTGATTCTTAGTCTGTCAATCTCTTCCAATGCACTGATAAGTTCTCCTTCCATGTCAACCACAACTTCTTCATCATTCTCGTCACTTCCTATGCCTTTATTATCATAATTCTCTTTGTCCATAAGCATGAAGTCATTTACCTTATCTTCATAGGAAGAGTCACTATCGGTGTCTTCTGAGGAGTCATCATTATTTACACATAAACATTTCTTTTTATCAAATCTCCTGGATTTGTGCTTCTCTTCACCTTCATAGTTCTGATCATGTTTCTTGTGTGGACATTTATCTGCAAAATGACCTATCCTTCCATAGTTAAAGAATTTGAAAGGCAGTTTACCTTTGTATTTTCCTGATCCCTTCTTTAGTCTCTTCACAAATTTTTCTTCAATTTCATCGGGCTCAGAATCCTCATTCTTGTCTGCTTTAAATGATGCTTCTCTGGAAGTGGGTTTATCTTTAACTATTCTCATTTAATATGCAGTCAGTGTTCCTAGAAGTTGATCAAACTGCAAGGTTTTTAGATCATTAAGTTCTTCTATAGCAGAGACCTTCGGGTTGAACCTATCTGGGAGAGATCTCAAGATTTTATGAACTAAAGAAGGTTCCCCAATTGTTTCACCAAGTGCCTTCATTGCATTTACCATTTCTTCTATTCTCAGAAAGTATTTTCCAATAGTTTCATCTTCCTTCATATTCATTTGTTCAAACTGTATTTTGTAGGTTTGAAGCTTTTCATCCTTTACCTTCTCATTACCCTCATAACTGTTAATGAGTTTGTCCCACATTTCTTTGGCAGTTTCTAGGTGCATAACCTTTACGAATTCTTCTTCTGCAAGACCACTCAAGATAGCATTGATAGCCTTAGCGTTGAAGCTAAATTCTAGTTTGTCATCCTTATTAGCTAGCACAATTGGCTTTACATAACCAGTATCTACCACATCCCAGACATCTACACCTAAATCCATTATGTAGGTTCTCATTCTAACTTTCTAGAAGGCAAAGTTTGTTCCATTGAACAGAGGGGCCTTATTGGTTGAATTTCCTTCATGGCTTGACATGTTTAAGCACTAGGATCTACCCTTAGATAAAAGGGGTTGGCTCTGATACCAATTGTTGGACAACTGAGAGGGGGGGGGTGGATCAGTTGTTACCATGCTTAAACAATTATGCTTATTTTAAACTCTTTGCAGAAACACTGAATGATGTTCACAATAATGCAGGGAAATAAATAATGGCACATTCAACATCATTCACATATATGAGAAACACAGAGACAGATATTTCTCGAGGAAACCCATACAGGGTAAAAACCTCTTTTTCTTTATATGATAACTAATAGTTACATTCTTTACATTATCATAAATATGAGCACCAACTCATAATGAGGCTACAACCTTAGTTTTGCAAGTTGCAGCTTGCTAAGAGCACCAACCCTCTGTTTTCTCTAGCACCCACTAGAAGGAAGCACCAACTCCCTGGTTTCTCTAGCACCAACTAGAAGGAAGCACCAACTTCCTGGTTTCTCTAGCACCAACTAGAAGGAAGCACCAACTCCCTAAGTGTTTCTAGCACCAATTGGATGGAAGCACCAACTTATAATCATACAAGCACTGACTTGTATAACAGAGAACGAGAGTTCTCCCTTGCACCACCCTGTCACCCTGATTTCTCTGGCTGCAACCAGATGGAAGCTACAACTCCCTGTGTTCAAGCACCCACTTGAACCTTTGAGGAAAACAATCCTCCCTAGCACCTCCCAACCACCCTAAAATATAAATATTTTCTACTGAAACTTATTACAATGATATGATGTTCAACAATGGCTTACCTGACTCATCATTGTTCTGCTGCATTTCGTTTCTCTGTCTGCCTCATTGCCTTTCTGCACACATCACTTGCATTGTTTGTTCTTCTTCTTTTTATGCTCTGTGCACCATGTCCATTCACTACACAATTCCTCCTCTGTGAAATTCAGCTGTTGTGCTCTCGTCCTTCTTCACACATGAATCACCTCCACCAACAACAACCACAACAAACTACAACAACACTCCCAACTCTTCTCTTTACCGTGTATTTATGGCTTCTGTGCATCTTGTGTATGCAATATTCGCCATTCCTCTACATGCTCATACTGCGCCAATCTCCTCCACATCTCAAGTGCTCTGCATGATCAGCAACGCGACTCTTCAACTTCTCTGGTAGTTCAACCCCTGTGTCTATCATCACTAGGTGTTATACCGAGATTCCTTTTTCTCTCTGACAGTTGAGACTCTTCATCTTCACTGTGAAAATCGAGCTCACCTTCTCTGTTTCAGTTACAGACTTCAATGCTCATCCATCTGTCGATCCCTTCTAAGAATAGTCTTCCTTCACTGGACAAAGCTTGGAGACTCTTCATCTCCTCTAGCGATCGCATAGAGGTCTCTTCGAATTCTCTATCAAATGTCATCAATGGTTTCTGGCAGTTTCACTGCATCGTTCATTATTAGCCCTCTGATCTTGTTCAAATTCATCTGCACCATTGGATATGCAGTGAGAAAATATGGACAGCCAGAATCTGTGCTCCCAAATCTACAGTCGAGATTGGATTCCGGAGCCCCCCCTGTCATTCTATCTTTAAGTGGAGGGGTGTGTCCGAAATTGGGCGTGCATCTCTTGAGCGGCCAGGATTAAATCACCTAGATCAACGACACTCAAGTGATTCCGGACCCCCGTTTCCTTTCTTCCTTTAATACAGGGGGGGGGGGCGGGGATCCAAAATGGTGGGGTATCAAGGAAGGGCCCCATTTCTGTCATGTCACCTTTTGTATCATTCTCCTCCCCACCTGCCGTCTGTTCTCCACTTGACCATGTGCCAAGGCTCGTTCCCTTTATCCCCTCCTTGTCCTCTAACATCTGTCCATATCCCAATTACCAAAACTCTAAAGTGGTGTAAATCTCCTAACATCACACGCGGATTGACACGTGTTGAATACTTCCACCTGTCACTTTGATTTGTGACTTACATGTGCTTGAAATGTTGAATCAGTCTGACACCTGTCATTACCTGGTTGTGCCATGTGTTCCTAGCTGACGTGGTATCGACGATCTAGATCACATCTTGATCTGATGACTGTGATTAAATCGCAAAATCACATATTGCGATTTTGGGATTCCTATGGTTATTATTCTTTGACCTCTTCAACTCTCAATCCGCGAAACTCCAAAATGTACTGAGATCAATGGTCCAGATCAAACCTTGATTCAATGGTTGTGATTAAATCACAATTTCGCAATTCTTGTTGCATTGTTGCTTTTCCCTCTCCATGTCGCAATTCATGAAACTCTGATATGGAGTTGGATCAATGGTCCAGATCTGATCTTGATTCAATGGTTGTGATTAAGTCGTGATTTCGCATATCGCAGAATCAGGATTTCTGTGGATGATATTACTTGACATCTCCAACTCTCGATCCCCAAAGCTCTGACATGGACATTAATTTGACGGCTGAGATTAGATCGTGATTTCAGATATCGCGATTTCAATAGGTTAGGGAACATCATTCCTTTGACTCTCCAGTCAGTGAACTGACAATCTATCCCCATATGTCCTACCTGAAGATGGAAGGTCCTCCTTCTTTCGGGATTTTGTGAGCCCTCTACTCCTTTCACTTTAAAGAACGTGTAGGTTCTCCTCGATCCAATGGTGGTCGGACCCTACGCTCAGATATAATGCCCGAGATCTATCCTCCATATCTGTGCACTCCTCTTGTCTATATTGAGATCTGACGATCATCAGGAATTTAGGATGGGCTCCAATGATCACGGATGCTTCTCCTCCAAGTTTACACATCCTTCTTACTTGGAATAATTCTAAGTGTCAAAGGCCTCGACCTTTGATCCGCCTGTGATCCTAAGTACGCTATCTCCCTTGAGATTTAGTCATAAGTTAACCTCATTCGTGGTGCACACCTATGCACTGCATTCGACTCTGCGTTAATTCCTCCTGAGCTTATGTTGTTCCTGTTTGTCCTGTTAGCACTCTGTAATTTTCCCAAGGCTGAAAAGGCAATCACAGAGGCAACATCAGAACCGCTTCGAGTCTTGGATCTAGCCCTCCAAGACTCAAAGAGGGATCTCTCTGTGTAATGTAGCTTTGTTTGTAGAAATATTAGGCTAGTTATGAAGAACAATGGGCTTTGTTGTAAAAAGAGTTTATAAATTGGTTGAGACAGTTCACACATCCATTGGGCTATGGGGTCTAAAATTAATGAAATCTGAGATACAACCATAAAGCTGAAGAAATCCTTCACAAGGAGAGATAACACACTCACTGGATCTTTAATAATTTAAATGATGATCAGAAGAAAGGATAAGGAAATAACTCCAACCAACAGGCACTTAAGAATCTCTTAATTGAAGATATTTAGAAGATGAACATTCAAATCTTCAGAATTGGAACCAGGGTATCAGAGATAAATCCTGAGACATAACGCTATTCATAAAGATTAGATTCAGAAAACAAAGTGGTTACAGAGTGAGAAAACATTCAACAGAGAAAACCACATCACCAGTAAACATGCACAGGAATCCTGTAAAGAGCCTCTTTCATTAATGGCAGGTTTGTTCAAAAATGTTACAGCTCGATAGCCACAGGGCGTGAAGATCCAACTCTTTTACATTAAAATCATCTCTATAAATAATATAGCCCATCCCAATAATTCTCGGCAGTCGGTTCAACCGCCTCGGCCCAAAATAGCCACCACTCCCACTGAATTCGGAGCTTTCTGCCATGAAAAATAGACCGTTTTCTGCGAAAACAGGGGTCCGTTCAGACGTGATTCTTTCTTCAATGATGACACCTGGGAGAAAACTGAAAGAGGTTATTGTATATGGGCATGTCTTGGACAAAAATATCCTTCGGTTTTTCCAAATTCGTCCCCATCTGGCCATGGAAGCTCCTGCAAAATCGGGACTGAAACTGAAAATGGAAAATCTGGAAAAATAGGCCTCGAAGATGCCTTCGACCCACTCTGCTCGTAACTCCATTGAAAAAAATGAAAAAATGGTTTTGTTCCTCATCCTACGTTGAGAAAAAACCTCTCTCAGATTTTCAAATTTCACCTCCGTTTGATTAGGATCTCCATCGGAAGAAGGCATGGTAAAATGGGCGAAAATGGTAAAAATGAGGGAAAATGGTTTTTGGGCGGGAAAAAATTCCGAACCCCCACCCCCTCGTTAAACGTAGACCACCTGGGGGGGTCCAAAATTGGATCTGGTTTGTTGATTTAACTGGGCAATTGTGGGCCTTTGGAATTTGCATGAGGTTTAATTTAAATATCGGACCCCCCCCCTCGTTAAATTTCGAACTCACGGGGGGGTCCGGAATTAAACGAGGTGCGTTGATTTATTTTGATATAGTGGATGAGGGGGGCACGTACATGAAGTTGTGCATGGGTTTATGTGAGGACGATATGTTAAGTGGGATGATGTAGGGGGAGTGGAGTGGGTGGGATGTGAGGTAAGGGTGACGTAGGGGGAGGGTAGTGGAGTGGGGTACGTGGGGGATGGGGAGTGAGTGGGGTAGGTGGGGTAGCGTAGGGTGTGTACTTAGGATTAGTTTTTGTTTGTTTTAATTTTTAATTTTTAATTGTTTTTTGGTTTTTCATGTTTTATTTGTTATGTTGTATGTCACGTTTTTTATTTTCTTTCATAATTTGTTTTATGTATTTGTTTTTATGTTTTATTTAATATTTTTTAATTTTTATGCCTTTTTATAATGTTTTATTTTTAAATTGTTTTATTCCTTTTTACTTTTTAATGTTTCTTTTAATATTTTGTTTATTATTTAATTTTTGTTTTGTTTTTAATTTTAATTACTTTATTTTAATTTAAAACTAACCCTAACTTCTAACTTAGATGCTAACCTAGGTACTAACCTTAATTAATAATTGATTAATTAATAAACAATAAATAATTAATCAATTATTAAAGGAGTGATTTATTAATCATTTTAACTTAGACTAACTTTATTGCTTTATCCTAAGTCCATTTGTGCAGGGATGGAAAGCGGGTAAGGCGAAATCAATGGGGTAAAAGGACAAGGGGGAGAGGATGCAGCGGATGAAGGATGCAGTAGGGTGATGGAGGATTGAGCGACAAGAATGGAGGGAGGAAAACGGAATCACCTGAGCTATACTTCGTCACCGGGACAGATACCAAGTCAACAGTCGAAGAATCGACTCGCCTATAATTATAGGACCCCTAACACAGGCTCCACCTGGGGATGGCAGCTTCTTTCAGGAGGTGTCAAGAACCACAGACTGCTGGACCTCCAGACCAGAGCTTTATCCATTGGGCTGATCCCAAAAACTTATTCTGCAACGTGTAACTGTTTTGATCTTGCAACTGAAATGAAATCGAATGAACGCTTCTGAAAAGAGATGCTCAGAGTGCTGAGCTTTTTCATTTTCCTACCTACCTACCCTACTGCGATCATTGCTCGGCTAGGTAATGGAAAAATGCCAATGGAGCCAATCCAGCAGTTGATTTAGTGGATTTGTTCTTTCACCGTCTGCGAGGAGACTCATAAGTAAGCCTGTTACTCGTGCTTGAGAGTAACTTCCACCCTGCTTTCCCTTGCATAAGATTTGATGAACCCAAACAATAGGAAAAGCATCAGCAACAGAAAAATATCCTGTATTAAAAAATTTGTACATATAGGTAGCTACAGGATCACTATATATTTGGCCCATATTTTGGTTTTCAACCTCAGACAACTCAGCATCAAGACTCGATTTTTCCCCTTTGCATTCTGTGGCTTTCAACATTTCCCCATATGAAGGTGGATGCTTTGATGGTTTCTGAAATGATGCCTCTGCTGCAGAAGACAAAGAATCTGATTGCCTGACCATGTCAATATCATAACAGCTTTTTATCTCATGACTGGAGAATGAAGAATAATTTTGACCACCCATGCCATCTAACAGATCAGCCATTGGATCCTGAAAAGACTGACAAGACTGCTGCATTGATTCAAACAAAATTTCCTGCTTGTTTCTGTATTCATCCCTCAACACTTGTCCAAGAGTCTTCTTCAAAACTTGAAATGATTTAAAGCACAATGGCACAGAGTTATTTTGGATTAACTCACAGTTTGTCTCAGGCTCTAAGCTTTCATCAAGAATTTGAAAATTGAAGGAGGTCAAGGGCTGCGATTCTGGCTTTAGAACAACCTCCATATCCTTAAGGGTATCATCAATTGATTGGTCAGAGGAAATTTCGTCTCTACTGCTCACAACTGGCCTAGAGTTTCTTTTCAAAAATTGACAAGATGAGCAACATAGGGGCAAAGTGTCTTCACTTACTTTGACATTTTCTGCACACTCCTTATCATTGTCATGACTGTTGTGTGTGGGCAGATTGTCATACCTGAATTGTAAATGATCTCCTTCCTGCCCATGACATGATGTTGATTGCTCTGAACATTCCACGTCTGTTTCAGCTTCATGGTCATCATCATACTGGTCCCACTTGGGTGGACCATCCAAGTAAGGAATGTCGTCGAACATGCACATCATATCAGCTGGTTGTTCCTCTGCAAGTTGAGATGGAGCTTTATTTTTTACTGTGCCGTGAATTGAATACATGAATGAATTATTGTCCAAACCATGGTACCAAGGGTGTGAAGAAACATGTTTTGGAACTGTGACACTTTCTTTCTCAGAGACCAAGGGACCATGAAGTTTTTGGACAGCAAGCTCCTCTCTTATGTTAATCTTCTGCATCAGCTTTTCCATGGCACTGGCCAAAATCTCCAGTTTATCTTCTGATGTCTTCAGCTGCTCCATCTCTTTGTCCTTCAACTGTGACATCTTGATCAGCAAGTTGGTCTCCACATCAACGACAATTCTCTGCATTTCTTCAAGGTTTGCAGTGTTCCTTTCTCTTAATTGAAATGTCATCTCAGGATCGAAGGCATCTGGGTAATGCAAGTGGGCAGATCCTGGGGGGGCCTTATATCAGCAGGTATTGCATGATACACCTTATTAAATCTGGCTAAAAACTGATGTACTGTCTCCCCTGGCTTTCTTTTCAAGTGTTTATACTCTTCTAGGACAAGGAAAACATTTACCCTAACCACCCATCTATCTAGGAAAACTTGCATGAACTGATCAAAATTTCTGATGCTTGCAGCTGGAAGATTCTTAAACCAATCTTTGACTTTACCTCCTAGAGACAGGGCAAACATTCTGATGTAGAAATCATCATCTTCAACCTCATAAAGGTCAAGGAAATCTTCAAGGTTTTAAATATGCTTTTCAGCAGTGATCTTCTCATTTCCTCCATCAAACCTAGGCAGATTATTGATGTAATTGACTGGGAGGTCATGGAGAATAGGAGGCAAATACAGAGGCTTGTATCGATCTGGGACTTTCGCAAGCACAGGAGATGAAGAAGGGGGCTTACAAACATCCATAGGTTTAGCAGGAGTAGGAAACAAAGAAGGAGGCTTATGTCTCACTAGGCTTTCTACAGATGCATCTAGGATGTGCACAGGTGTATGAGCATGTACATAGTCTACATTTGTGGGTATGATCTCTTGAGACTCATCAATTGACTGATGGTCAGAATACTCTTCAACAATATACTTCTGACCAGGCTTGGAAAATGACAAGACATGATTGCAAATAAAACCAAAGATGTCTTGAATGCAATTAGAGCTTGAATACCTGGTCTTTCTAGGCTGCTTGGTCATGCTTTAGGTTCTTCCTCCAGTGGAGTCTTCGAGCCGGCACTGTCTGGAGCTGATTGGAGTCGCCAGGTGAAGGATTTCAGCCTTCTTGGTGTCTGGTCACTGTTCACCATCAGTGATCAGAGCTGAAACTTGAAATGTACTACTGGGAAAAGTCCCCAGTGGAGTCGCCATTATGTTAGCACTCTGTAATTTTCCCAAGGCTAAAAAGGCAATCACAGAGGCAACATCAGAACCGCTTCGAGTCTTGGATCTAGCCCTCCAAGACTCAGAGAGGGATCTCTCTGTGTAATGTAGCTTTGTTTGTAGAAATATTAGGCTAGTTATGAAGAACAATGGGCTTTGTTGTAAAAAGGGTTTATAAACTGGTTGAGACAGTTCACACATCCATTGGGCTATGGGGTCTAAAATTAATGAAATCTGAGATACAACCAGAAAGATGAAGAAATCCTTCACAAGGCGATATAACACACTCACTAGATCTTTAATAATTTAAATGATGATTAGAAGAAAGGATAAGGAAATAACTCCAACCAACAGGCACTTAAGAATCTCTTAATTGAAGATATTTAGAAGATGAACATTCAAATCTTCAGAATCGGAACCAGGGTATCAGAGATAAATCCTGAGACATAATGCTATTCATAAAGATTAGATTCAGAAAACAAAGTGGTTACAGAGTGAGAAAACATTCAACAGAGAAAACCACATCACCAGTAAACATGCACAGGAATCCTATAAAGAGCCTCTTTCATTAATGGCAGATCTGTTCAAAAATGTTACAGCTCGATAGCCACAGGGCGTGAAGATCCAACCCTTTTAAATTAAAATCATCTCTATAAATAAGATATCCCATCCCAATAATTCTCAGCAGTCGGTTCAACCGCCTCGGCCCAAAATAGCCACCACTCCCACTGAATTCGGAGCTTTCTACCATGAAAAATGGACCGTTTTCTGCGAAAAAAGGGGTCCGTTCAGATGTGATTTTTTCTTCAATGATGACACCTGGGTGAAACAATAAAGAGGTTATTGTAGATGGGCATGTGCTGGACAAAAACCTCCTTCGGTTTCTCCAAATTCGTCCCCAGCTGGCCGTGGCAGCTCCTGCAAAATCGGGACTGAAACTGAAAATGGCAAATCTGGAAAAATAGGCCTCGAAGATGCCTTCAACCCGCTCTGCTCGTAACTCCGTTGAAAAAACCGAAAAAAGGATTTTGTTCCTCATCCTGTGCTAAGAAAAAACCTCTCTTGGATTTTCAAATTTCACCTCCGTTTTCTCAGGATCTCCGTCGGAAGAAGGCATGGTAAAATGGGAGAAAATGGTAAAAATGAGGGAAAATGGTTTTTGGGCGGGAAAAAATTCCGGACCCCCCCCCCCCCTCATTAAACGTAGACCACCCGGGGGGTCCGAAATTGGATCTGGTTCATTGATTTAACTGGGAAATTGTGGGCCTTTGGAATTTGCATGAGGTTTAATTTAAATTTCGGACCCCCCCCTCGTTAAATTTCGAACTCACGAGGGGGTCCGAAATTAAACGAGGTGAGTTGATTTATTTTGATATAGTGGATGAGGGGGGCGTGTACATGAAACTGTGCGTGGGTTTATGTGAGGGAGGGATGTTAAGTGGGATGATGTAGGGGGAGTGGAGTGGGTGGGATGTGAGGTAAGGGTGACGTAGGGGGAGGGTAGTGGAGTGGGGTACGTGGGGGATGGGGAGTGAGTGGGGTAGGTGGGGTAGCGTAGGGTGTGTACTTAGGATTAGTTTTTGTTTGTTTTAATTTTTAATTTTTAATTGTTTTTTGGTTTTTCATGTTTTATTTGTTATGTTGTATGTCACGTTTTTTATTTTCTTTCATAATTTGTTTTATGTATTTGTTTTTATGTTTTATTTAATATTTTTAATTTTTATGCCTTTTTATAATGTTTTATTTTTAAATTGTTTTATTCCTTTTTACTTTTTAATGTTTCTTTTAATCTTTTGTTTATTATTTAATTTTTTTTTCGCTTTTAATTTTAATTACTTTATTTTAATTTAAAACTAACCCTCACTTCTAACTTAGATGCTAACCTAGGTACTAACCTTAATTAATAATTGAATAATTAATAAACAATAAATAATTAATCAATTATTAAAGGAGTGATTTATTAATCATTTTAACTCAGACTAACTTTATTGCTTTATCCTAAGTCCATTTGTGTAGGGATGGAAAGCGGGTAAGGCGAAATCAATGGGGTAAAAGGACAAGGGGGAGAGGATGCAGCGGATGAAGGATGCAACAGGGTGATGGAGGATTGAGCGACAAGAATGGAGGGAGGAAAACAGAATCACCTGAGCTATACTTCATCACCGGGAGAGATACCAAGTCAACAGTCGAAGAATCGACTCGCCTATAATTATAGGACCCCTAACATGTCCATCGATGCACACTCTGGTCCTGCCATCTTCACTGTTGTAATTGCCATCTATGACAATCATACGCTACCTGTTAAACATTTGCCAACAGATTGCTATGGAAGTTGGTTTAACTATGTCTTTAGATTAAAGAAAATCGCTAAGGGCTGAACCCTTGCCTCTATATAAATGATAATATTAAGGAGTAATGGACATAAATTTCGCCATCATTCATAGATAGTAAAGTCAATTTTTTTGTGGATAAAACTAAATCTGTCAATTCCTTGTTTGGTATATTGGCTATGTTATTACTTAGAATTGTGGACAGATAGCGAATATCGACTATTACCGAATATGTAAATACCTATAATTTAGATGATTCTCAGACAACATGTAATTTAATATATTTAATTTTCTCCAGTATTGTTTTAATTCTAGAAGACTTCATTGTGGCCAACAGAGTGATTTCTTTTCTTTTATTTCATTGGCACTAGCCTTATATAGAGGTTGGAATGATTTATTGTTTGTTAGCAAAGCTATGAAATAAATTTCCAACACTTAATAAATGATTTGTTGGACTTAATCATCTTCCACTTTGTCATTAACACGTATTAATATACATATCGTAGGATTTTTGAAGTGAGTATGGTCAGTCATATGGTTATCTTTATACATATATAATTATATATGTATTTGCATACAAAGTTATCTCCTATTAAATATAATCATTTGCAATAGTACTTTCAATATGATAGGGTAATCTGTACAAATTCAAGAGGTAACTCACAGAGATGTGTAAATGTAGTATAGGTGTGTAATATTCGTAGATTTAAGGTTTATTCCATAATAGTGATTACTAAAAAGAATAATCAGATCTACATGATGCATCGAACTGGCATAATATTTCTAACATAAATAATGAAGTAGAATTTTGTTAATTACAGTTACATTTCCTTGCATATTTCCCATCCAAATTTCATCGCAGACAAACTACTTGGTAAAGTTTACTCAACAACTATAGCTAAACTATGAGAGTCTATCCTACTTATCACTGCATTCCTTCAAAATTTAGTAACAGAGTACCTCATTCATATTTAAATAGAATAAATCCTACCAGCCAATAATTCACAATGATAAGTAAAGAGAGAAGGAGAATATGTACATATCTGGACAATTTTTCTAAACAACGAATGGAACAACCACATTCCTCCCAACCTTAGAATAGGGCAGCCAAATCACTTGTCCTGTTCACCCCCAGCCTGACCATGAATCCAAGAGGGATAACTCAAAAATATTCCTCAACAAATGCCTATTAATTTCAATAGTGTTCTCCTTGCCTCACACTCAATAAGTAGTGTTCGTAACAAGAAGAGATATATTTATTTCTTGCATACTAGGAAGCGTCCCGCCTCCTCCCATATGCTATTTATCCAAAATAAAAAGTGCCTAGGTCTTTTTCCCCCTTGGGAATTTTCACAGCTTTCCAAATCTATGATTTTCAGGGGCTTCCAATGGCCAAATTCTTGATTTCCCACTTGTAGTAATCAACCCTGAGGTAGTTCCAACATGTTCCCCACTCATGGAGTCATGGTCAACTGATTTTAACCTAGTTGTTCCATTTGTCCATCATCAATAAATATAAAATATTTTGTTTCATACAAGTGTCATAGTCAAGTAGTTAGTTGGGTCAAATCAGATCTCTTCCCAACAGTCATAATTATTAATTAGAGTTAACTAAATTTGAAATTTGGAATTTCCATAAATGGCAAAAAAATTCCAATTTCGAATATACCAAAAACGAAAATAATTTCACACGAAATTTCAAACTTAAAAAAAAAAAATTATTTTGGGGATGTTACACCCTTTCCCCCTTCAACAAAACCCTATCCTTAGTGTTCTTTACTTTCTTGTAACAGGATTGGATGAGATTTCTATAAATCTCCCTCCAACTCCCAAGTGGCCTCCTCAGGGCTAAAGTGCTTCCATTGCACTTTTACCTGGGCAAGAGCTCTGCTCCGAAGTGTTATTTCTCTCCTGTCCAAAATGTCCAAAGGTTCCCGTTGGAACTCTCCTTCTAGTTCCACCTGCACCAAGTTCCAATCGATCATATGAGTAGGGTCATGAACATAATTCTTTAACAACGAAACATGAAATAAATTATTAATTTTTAGATTGGCAAGAAGTGCAAGTTGGTATGCTGTGGGTCCAATTCAAGCTAAGATCTCGAAAGGCCCACAAAACTTGGGTGCAACTTGGCACAGTTCCCTATCTTTAGTGAAATTTTCCGGGCATTGACTTTTAAGTAGATGTGGTGTCCCACTTGAAATTCCAAGTGTATTATTTTCTTGTCTGTGTAACCTTTTTGTCTATCTTGTGCCTCTTTTAGGTTCTGTTGTACTTTTCTTACCATGCTCTCCATTTCTTAGAGCATCTATGGTCCAACCATGAGTCTGTCAACTGGGTTATCCCTGCTAATTGGGTTCATACACTTTGTTTCGTACAGTACCTCGAAAGGGCTCATTTTAGTCAAAGCTTGGTACCCATTGTTGTATGCAAATTCTACCAAGTGTGGGTAGTCTTCCCACTTGCTTGGTTTTGTTCTTACATACATGTGGAGTATATCTTCTACGATTTGGTTTGTTTGTTCAGTATGTCCATCCATTTATGGATGATAACTCGTGTTGAAATTCAAGTTAGTATTTAACCCTGCAAACAATTATTTCCAAGAAGCAGATGTAAATTTTATGTCTCTATCTGAAATCACCATTTTAGGAATACCATGCAATCTAAAATTTTCTTTCATGAATATTTTAGCAATGTTGATAGCTTTAAAAGTAGACTTTGTAGGAAAAAAGTGTGTAGACTTACTAAGTTTATCAACTACGACCATAAATGAATCATTATGTTTCTGGTTTCTAGGAAAACCTATAATAAAGTCTAGCGATATAGTCTCCCATTTTCATTTTGGCACAGGTAAGGGATGCAACAAACCGAGTGGATGTTGGTGTTTGGATTTTACCGGCTGACAATATTGACACTTAGCTAAGTATTCTATTGTTTTTCCCTTCATATTAGGCCAATAAAATAACTTTTTTAGTGTTGTTATCGTTTTCTATTATCCTGGATGACCCAAATATGGTTTATTATGAACTCCATCCAAACTGTTAGTTTTAACTCTATTGAACCTGGTATGTATATTTTGTTTTTAAATCATAGTAGACCACTTCTGTCCAAACTTAGATCTGTTTTGTCTGAACTTTCGGTAGTGTTCTATAATTATTCCATTGTTTTAGTGTAATTTTCATTGTTATTACCTGCAACGTTTATCCT
>ML786746.1:27274-53483 GCA_009831015.1 Picea engelmannii | reverse complement strand
GGTACTTGGGTTCTAAATTAGAGCTTTAAACAACACTTACAGGTTCTATTGCATGAATAGATTAGCATGCAGTGATCATGGGTAGAAGTACTAGATTGCTATGGAAGTTGATTTAACTATGTCTTTAGATTAAAGAAAATCCCTAAGGGTCGAACCCTTGCCTCTGTATAAACAAGAATATTAAGGAGTAATGGACATAAATTTTTCCATCATTCATAGATTGTAAATTCGTTTTTTTGTGGATAAAACTAAATCTGTCAATTCCTTGTTTGGTATATTGGCTATGTTATTACTTAGAAGTCTAAATGGATAGGGAATATCGACTATTACCGAATATGTAAATACCTATAATTTAGATGATTCTCAGACAACATGTAATTTAATATATTTAATTTGCTCCTCTATTGTTTTAATTCTAGAAGACTTCGTTGTAGCCAACAAAGCGATTTATTTTATTTTATTTCATTGGCACCAACCTTATATAGAGGTTGGAACAATTTATTGTTTGTTAGCAAAGCTATGAAATTTCGAACTTATCATTTAAATTCATAGGGCCTTCGTTCCTCTAGCATTTCGGTTCAGGAATATGTTTGTGTTGACAGACTTGGTTCGTTTTCATGTACTAAATTTCCAGCACTTAATAAATGGTTAGTTGGATTTAATCATCTTCCATTTGGTCATTAACACCGATTGATATACATATCGTATGATTTTTGAAGTGAGTCTGGTCAGTCGTATGGTTATCTTTATACATATATAATTATATATGTATTTGCATACAAAGTTATCTCCTATTAAATATAATCGTTTGCAACAATACTTTCAATATGATAGGGTAATCTATCCAAATTCAAGAGATAAGTCACAGAGATGTATAAATGTAGTATAGGTGTGTAATATTCGTAAATTTTAGGTTTATTCCAGAATAGTGATTACTAAACATAATAATCAGATCTACATGATGCACCAAACTAGAAAAATATTTCTAACATAAATAATTAAGTAGAATTATGTTAATTACAATTGTAGTTCCTTGCATATTTCCCATACAAATTTCATCCCAGACAAACTATTTAGTAAATTTTACTCAACAAATGTAGCTAAAATATGAAAGTTTATCCTACTTATCACTGCATTCCTTCATAATTAAATAACATAGTACCTCATTCATATTCAAACATAATAAATACTACTAGCCAATAATTCACAATGACAAGTAAAGAGAGAAGGAGAATATGTACATATCCAGAAAATTTTGCCGAACAACAAATGGAACAACCATGTTCCTCCCAACCTTAGAACTTGGCGGCCAAATCACTTGTCCTATTCACCCCCTATCCTGACCATGAATCCATGAGGGATAACTCAGAACTCCTCCTCAAAAAATGCCTATTAGTTTCAATAGTATTCTCCTTGCCTCACACTTAACAATTAGTGTTCACAACAATAAGAGATAGATTTATTTCCTGCATACTAGGCAGCATCCTGCCTCCTCCCATATGTTATATATCCAAAAGAAAAAGTGCCTAGGTCTTTTTCCCCCTTGGGAATTTTCACAACTTTCCAAATACCTGATTTTCAGGGGCTGCCAATGGCCAAATTCTTGATTTTCCACTTGTAATAATCAGCCCTGAGGTAGTTCCAACATGTTCCCCACTCATGGAGTCATCGTCAGCTGATTTTAACCTGGTTGTTCCATTTGTCCATCAGAAATAAATATAAAATATTTTGTTTCATACAAGTGTCATAGTCAAGTAGTTAGTTGGTTCAAATCATATCTCTACCCAATAGTCATAATCATTAATTACAATTAACTAAATTTGAAATTCGTAATTTCCATAAATGGTGAAAATTTTCCAATTTTGAATTTACCAAAAGCAGAAATAATTTCCCATGAAATTTCAGACTTTAAAAATAAATTTATTTTGGGGATGTTACATCCTTTCCCCCTTCAATAAAACACTGTCCTCAATGTTCCTTCCTTTATTGGAATGGGATTGGATGAGATTTTTGTAAATCTCCCTCCAACTCCCAAGTGGCCTCCTCAGGGCTAAAGTGCTTCCATTGCACTTTTACCTAGGCGAGGGCTCTGTTCTAAAGTGTTATTTCTCTCTTGTCCAGAATGTGCAGAGGTTCCCCTTGGAACTCTCCTTCTAGTTCCACCTGCACCAAGTTCCAATCGATCATATTAGTAGGGTCATGAACATAATTCTTTAACAAAGAAACATGAAATAAATTATGAATTTTAGATTGGTAGGAAGTGCAAGTTTGTATGCTACGGGTCTAATTCGAGCTAAGATCTCGAAAGGCCCACAAAACCTGGGTGCCAACTTGGCACAATTCCCTACCTTTAGTGAAATTTTTCGGGCTTTGACTTTTAAATAGACGTGGTCTCCCACTTGAAATTCCAAGTTTCTTCTTTTCTGGTCCGTGTAACTTTTCTATCTGTCCTATGCATCTTTTAGGTTATATTGTACTTTTCTTACTGTGCTCTCCATTTCCAAGAGCATCTCTGGTCCAACCATGATTCTGTCAACTGGGTTATCCCTGCTAATTAGAGTCGTACACTTTATGTCATACAGTACCTCGAAAGGGCTCATTTTAGCCGAATTTTGGTACCCATTGTTGTATGCAAATTCTACCAAGTATAGGTAGTCTTCCCGCTTGCTTGGTTTTGTTCTTACATACATGTAGATCATATCTTCTATGATTTGGTTTGTTTGTTCAGTATGTCCATCCATTTGTGGATGATAACTCATGCTGAAATTCAAGTTAGTATTTAACCCTACAAACAATTCTTTCCAAAAAAACAGATGTAAATTTTACGTCTCTATCTGAAATCACCATTTTAGGAATAACATGCAATCTAAAAAAAAAATCATGAATATTTCAGCAATGTTAATAGCTTTAAAAGTAGACTTCACAGGAATAAAGTGTGAAAACTTACTAAGTTTATCGATTACCACCGTAATTGAAACATTATGTTTCTGATTTCTAGGAAAACCTGTAATAAATTCTAGATATAGTCTCCCATTTTCATTCTGGCACAGGTAAGGGCAACAATAGACCAGTTGGATGTTGGTGTTTGTCTTTTACCTGCTAACAATATTAACACTTAGCTAAGTATTATGTTGTTATTCCCTTCATATTAGGCCAATAAAATAACTTTCTTGGTGTTGTTATCATTTTTTGTTATCCTGGATGACCCAAATATGGTTTCTTATGAACTTCATCCAAAACTGTTAGTTTTAAATCTGTTGAATCTGATATGTATATTCTATTTTTAAATCATAGTAGACCACTTTTGTCCAAACTTAGGTTTGTTTTGTCTGAACTTTCTGTATTGCATTTTCTTCTGATAAAAATCACACGTATCGAATTTAGCATATAGTTTGTGCTTTCTTAAAGTTTGCAGCACTATCCTTAAGTTCTCTTCATGTTCTTCCTCTGTTTTAGAATATAATAGAATTTTGTCAATAAATACTAACACAAACTTGTCCAAGTACTGACTGAAAATAATGTTCATTAAACACATAAACGTGGTTGGCGCGTTAGTGAGTCTGATAGGTATAACCACAAATTCATATATATCTCGTTCGAAAAGTTGTTTTACTTATATCCTCATATTTTTATCCTAACCTGGTGATAACCAGATCATAAATCCAATTTCGAGAAAATCTTTGCCCCACCTACTTGATCGAACAGATCATTTATGTTAGGAAAGGGATACTTGTTCTTAATAGTCATTTGGTTTAATTGTCTATAATCGATGCATAATCTCATAGTTCCATATTTAATTTTCATAAAGAGGACTGGTGCTCCCCATGGTGAAACACTCAGTGTAATATATTCTTTGTCCAATAATTCCTGTAGTTGAATTTTTAGTTCTGTTAATTCTGGCAAACTCATTCGGTAATGTGCTTTTGAGATAGGGGTTGAACCAGGCAGTAGGTCGATAGAAAAGTCGATCTCCCTCCATGGGGGTAATTCAGGTATCTCATCAACAAACACATCTCTAAAATCATGCAACACGAAAAAATCCTCCAAGTTGGGTTTTTTTTTTTTTTTCTAATAGGTTCTCATGCATTTCTTGAATTGCATTGTTGAAATCTGTCTAATTGATATTGGTTTTTATATACCTTGAACTATCCTAGCAGTGTTATTTTCGTCCTTATACTAAAGTGATTTTTCATAACAACATAGCACTGCTTTATGCCTTTCTAACCAATCCATTCTATTAATTACGTCATAATATCCTAACGATAGAATTTTTAGATTTGTCTTTATGTTTTGACCACCTAAACTGAACTCATAATCAAAAATAAAGTCAACAACTTTTCTTTTCATTCCTGTTGCTAGTTGTACCAGCCAAGATTTTTTATGTCTTATTTTCTTAAGTTTATTTGAGTCCACTATACCAGGAGTGATATAACTTAATGTATCTATAGGATCAATTAAAACACAAATTCAAGTGTTATTGATTTTACGTCAAATTTCCACCATAGAGGACTGGTGGTCAGCTTGTCGGACCTCCATGGTTGCATTGATCTGATGTAAGCTTTCGCCTACATCCCCTAATGTAGAGGCTTATTGTAAATTGTGAACAGTAGTTCTATTTGCTGAAATCAAACGTGGATAATTCCTCCTTAGAGGAGTGTAGTGTCCCAAAGGCCGAGCCCCATTGCAAACCATGTTCTGAAAGAAATTGTAATTATGTTTTATAGGCTAGTGAGCCAATTTTTTATAAGCTGGTGGCTTATGTAATTGTTAGGCCAAAGAGCTTAAGGGTTGGAGGCCAAGGGCCTAATTGCGTACTTGTATGTATGCAGAACATTTAATAAAATTGTAAACATCGCCAGGTGCAGACCGACCACGATGAATGAGCTAAGGGGGACTAAGCATCCACAGAGTGGGCAAGGAATTAGGGGCTGAAGGTGGGAAAAGGGGCTAAGTGTTGAGCCTAGGGGCTAAGCCTAGGGGGCTTAAGCCTGGGAATAATATTTTAATATTATCCCAAAAGACATGTGCATTTTGTGTTTTATCTTAAGTTTCTGGCAAGGGGAGAACATGCAAGGGAGACGCGTGCTGGTGGAATGCATGCAGTTTCATGGGTGACAAGTATCAACCCTAACGCATGCGAATAAAATGGCTAGGGTGAGCTGTGAGAAGGGTTCCTCCTCCATTCCACCCGACTACCTGAGTGTGTAGAGAGCGTTGAATAGTACGACCAACCCAACCTCTGCAAGAATACTTCGTGCATTTTGAGAGTTGTGAACCCGTATTGTCTTTGATAGTTCGTGCACATCCTTTGTCCGACTAATCGAACCTATGCATGGGGGCTCTATTCCAAAGATGAGACCCTGAACCATTCCGCCATTGTTGAAGCAGTGGGAAAGCCTATGTTGTTCTGAAGATCCAGTCTCACCCTCCATTCTGAGTCATGGAGTCTGTGTCAACCCCTGCAGGAGTTACTGATCATGCATTCCTGTGAACCATCACTGTGAGGCCTTGAGCCATTGTTGAGCCTGTTTGAGAGGTCGTTTTTGTATTTTCAGTTGGCTATGGTAACCACACAGAGCTGGACTATGCGTGGCTTGATGGCCAGCACAAGTTGTGATTGAGCCTGTGTGTGATCTCTCTCTAGGTGAGGGAGGTGGATGTTGTTGGAAGAGGTTTCTTCCAGAGAGTGTCCAGCACCAGCTTCAGGCTCTGAGACTTCCTGATTCAGCCTGTTGCCAAGACCCAAAGAGGGAGGTTAGCACCGATGTACTATGCTTGTGAAGGTGTATACTCTCGGGTAGAACGAGCATGTGGGGAATGAGAGTCTGATAGTAGTGGGTGTAAGATGGCATCCTGGGAAGAATCCTTCGAGATTATATGTGTTGCTTTCCCTGTAACCTCAACCTAGCTTAGGATTCCTTGCCTTGGGGTGGAGCTTAGTCCCAGCTCGGGGGTGACCCACTGCTAAGCTGATGAGCAGTGTGGTCTAAGGATGGGAGGTTCGTGGAAGGCCTACACTTGGTTGGTGGAATCTACCATTGTTAGAAGATAAGTATCTGATTATGCTTTAATCATGTTTTGCATGACTGTGCTACTTATGTATCATGATTTCCGTTGTGTATATGAATTAATATGATATGTTATTGATTGTTAATTATAGCAGTAAATAATATGTTTTACTCTTAACTTAAATGTGTTTATTTGTTTAAATGCATGTGGATTGTATAACATCTATATGAGTTATGTACAAAGTGTTTAGTAGCATAAAAGGTGTGCTACAGTTTGGTATCAGAGACAAGGTTTCGACACTGAGCCTAGATGGGCCAGTGGAGCTGTCTTTGGACCAAGGATGCTAAGGAAAATTGGGTCTGGAAGGCCAATTTCGGACCATGGTGTGCTCCAAAGTGTCAAGAAGTTACTTGATGAGTTTTTAATATTAGGAGGTATAGCAGTGTTATGAAACCGTCGCCAGTGTGGTATAAGTCCACAGGGAGAGAGGACTCCGCACCAGAAGTGTAGGAGCTTTAGGATCTGTTCAGGAGGGAAGGTGAACCCTCATGACCGTTAGATCTGGAAAGTGTGCACGAGGTTCAAAGCCCTTTGGAAATTGCACAGGAGTGTGGAAATCACGATACACGAAATCCTGAATTAGTTAGGAACCGTCTGAGCCGTCAAATCTCAACTGGAAAACCTGATAGCCATTGGATCTGTCAGGAGATATCCGAGGGTTAAAACCCCAGTGAATAGGGATGAAAGTCCTGAAATAGATCTGAATAGTCCGAATGATGGAGGCCACGTGTCGTGAGATTACCCATTCGGGAAATTGGGAATCGCGGAATCGAGAATCTTGATGACGAGGGCTCGGGATTTTTCATGCTGAAAACCCCGGGATAGATCTGAATCGTCCGATGGATGGAGGTTACGTGTCAAGAGATTAACCGCATTAGGAAACTAGGGATAGAGATTTTTGGAATTCTGTGATCGAGAGTTCGGACTCTTGTGATGATAAACCCGATGAACAGACGAGATTCTTTCGGAGGATCTCAGGGTCTGTGAAAACCGTTAGATGTGAGGAAGAGATGTTGGCTTTAAGTTGGGGTGAGAATGCAGATTAACGTAAGTAACAAGCAGATCTGGACGACCAGAGTCCACCCGCCTAGATCTACGACTGAGGTTCTAATCCAGAGCCCCCTTTTTGTTCTACCTTTAATTGGGGGGGGGTGTCCGAAATAGTGTGGTGTGTGAAATGGGGGCCCCCTCTGCCACCTGTACTCCACTTAAAGGTGCACAATGCGATTGATGTCGTAGATCTGAGAAAGATCTGACTGTTGGATTTTTCTAGGAATGGACATGGACACATGGAGATGTACCACGTGCTAGTGGGTCGAGAAGAGAAGTGAGAGAGGTGGGACCCGATGACGTAGTTAAAAGTGACATGGACCCTCATGAACGTACCACATGCCACCGTAGTTGTGGGCGACCACTGTACTATGTGGGCCCGGAGGGTAACATAAATCAAAATTTTGGAAGTCGTGGGTTGGAAAGGAAAGCAAGTCTAAAAGCCTCGTTGACCGAAACCCCGAAACCCGGAGTTCCAAAATCCCAAAGTTATGAAAATGAAAGTTTTGAAAACCTGAAAATTACAAAGCCGAATGAGAGCTCAGAAAACTTATTTGAATCAAAACATCTTTCGTTCTTGTTCATATTGGCTTGTAAATGTTTAGGATTGTTCTTGAAGGATTAATCGCCTGATAAACTTCGAATTTAATTGCACAGTGCATTTGCAGAGTTCAACGAAGGTTATAACTTTAGTTAACCAACACCGAGTATGGAGTGGGGAAAGGTGGAGATTAACCCCAAAACATAAGACGAATAGGAAGGAAAGGATGTTAACCTAGGAGTCGAAGGATCGAACTCCAATGGGCATGGAAAAGAGAAGGATAAGGAAGGACACATAATGAAAATCATTAAAGGATTGCAAAGAGAGGCCAAGGCTCGCCGAGCTGATAGTTGAAAGCTCATGAAAGTCAGGGATCGGTAGGGTGATTTAAACTTGAAATTTTTGAAGAGCCTAAAAAGAATAGAGAAGAAACTCAAGAAGGGAAGAGACTTAAGTACGACAAAGAGTCACAGAAACCATGGGAAAAGAAGTAGGTCGAGGAGTGGTAGCCGACATCTTAGTCGCTCCCAAAGACTTTCTGACAGGAAGACACACAGTAGTTCAAGCCCATCCCCTACCAGAAAACATCAAAAATTTGGAAAGGAGGAATTGAAAGGGGAGATGAACAAGATTAAACCTCCAACATTCGATGGAGAACATAAGAAGGAGGAAGATGCCAAGACATGGTTGCTTGGCATGAAGAAATGCTTCCAACTGCAGAATTATTCCACCCATGCAGAAGGAAGAATCGCAATGTACCAACTAAAAGGAAAAGCATTCATGTGGTGGGATCAGTTTGTGTAGGTGCAACACATCAAAGAGAAAGAGGTCACTTGGAAGGAATTTAAGAGGTATTTTGAGAAGAAATACCTGACTAAAATATACTATGACAAAAAGATGAAGGAGTTCTTTGAACTCAAGCTAGGCAGCATGAATATTGATGAGTATGAACGAAGTTTCCTAGAACTACTGAAGTATGTTCCATTCATCAAAGATGAGGCTGTCAAGATTCATAGATATCTGAGTGGACTACCACCTTCCATGAGTGACAAGATTCAATATGATGATCCTAAGACCATGGAAGAAACAATAAGAAAGGTGAAATGCTTGTATGAACATCAAGGAGAAAGGCCCATCCTTCAGAAGCTTTGGAATGATCAAAGGAAGTTTAAGAAGGAACAGAGGCAGAAGGGAAACAAGCCTTCCTTTTTCAGAAATAGTCTTCAGGGACAACCATCGTTTAGAGAGCTGAGAATGAATGAAGAGGGAGCAAAAAGACAGAGACAAATGCCCATTCATTGTTGGGGCTATCAAGGAAACCACAAGTACAGAGATTGTCCCCATAAAAATGGTAAAGAAAGAACTGTACATACTGTTCAGCAAGCTGAAATAGTGGGAAATATGGGCAGCAAAATGTTGAGGATCTACGCAGCCCTGGACAACAAGCAAGCAGAATTTCAATCACATATGATTGAAGTGGAAGGTACGATCAATAACCGACCACTTGTTATTTTAATTGATTCAGGGGCTAGCCATAGTTATGTAGATCCTAGAGTACTGGACAGTTTGCATCTAATGAGAAGCAAACATGAGAAGTCTTGGTTAGTGAAATTGTCCATAGGGGCCAAGAGGAAGGTCACTGAATTGGTTAAGTCCTATTTAGTGGACATGAAAGGAATGAGCACTAAGGCTGAATTGAACATTTTGCCTTTAGGTTTATACAATTTCCTAATTGGGATGGACTGGTTGGACCAACACCATGCCCTTCTGGATTGCCGTAACAAGAGGTTTACATTCCTGAACGAGGAGGGAAATTAGGTAACAATCCAAGTAATTCCCAGAGCCATGGCTGTGAGGGAAATCTCAACCATGCAGCTAAAGAAATGTTACTAGAAAGGCTGTGAATTAATTGCAGCTCGGGAGGAAGAAGCATCCCGAGATGTAGTATCGAATCTGGAAGACCAAAAAGTACTCAAGAAATTCAAGGATATATTTCAGGAGGTACCTGGACTACCTCCGAAGAGGGACATCGATTTTTCTATAAATTTGATGCCTGGAACAACTTCAGTTTCGAAGGCTCTTTATAGAATGAGCACACCAGAGATGGAAGAGTTGCAATTGCAGCTTGAAGAGATACTAAAGAAAGGTTACATTCACCCTAGTGTGTCACCATGGGGAGCACCAGTCCTATTCGTGAAGAAGAAAGATGGGATGTTGAGGTTGTGCATTGATTTTTGGCAGTTGAATAAGGTCACTGTCAAGAACAATTATCCTCTGCCAAGGATTGATGATCTTTTTGATTAGTTGAAGGATGTAAAGATATTTTCGAAAATAGATCTCCGATCAGGATATCACCAAGTGAGAATAAAGGATGAGGACATCAACAAGACTTACTTTAGAACAAGGTATGGTCATTATGAGTTCATGGTGGTGTCGTTTGGGTTGTACAATGCGCTTGTTGTTTTCATGTGCTTAATGAATGGAGTGTTTAAAGATTATTTGGACAAGCTTGTCATAGTCTTCTTGGATGATATCTTGGTGTATTCCAAGACAAAGGAAGAACATGTACAACACCTGAGAATGGTGTTGCAGGTGTTGAGAGAACACCAGTAGTACGCAAAACTGATTAAGTGCTCATTTTACCAAAGGCATATCCATTACTTGGGACACATTATATCTGAAGAAGGGGTTGTTGTGGATCCTGAAAAGGTACAAGCCATTCAGGAATGGCCAGCGCTAAGGAATGTGGCAGAAATTAGATCTTTTATGGGTCTGGCGGGCTACTATAGGAGATTCATAGCTGGATTCTCAAGGATAGCTCATTCTATCACTTCCTTGCAAAGGAAGGAGAAGAAGTTCCAGTGGAATGAAGAATGTGAGAGTAGCTTCTAGCGATTGAAGCAGTTGCTAACTAGTTCTCCAATCCTGAAGATTGCAGATCCAAACAAGGATTACGTAGTGTGCACAGATGCATGTAAGGAGGGGCTAGGAGGAGTTCTCAGCCAAGAGGGATTTGTAGTTTGTTATGAATCCTGAAAGTTGAAGGAACATGATAAGAATTATGCCACTCATGATTTAGATCTAGAAGGAATTGTCCACGCCTTGAGGAAATGGAGACATTACATCATGGGCAAGAGAGTCAAGTTGAGGACAGCCCATAGCAGTTTGAAGTAGTTATTTGATCATCCAACCTTAAATTCCAGGCAAATCAGATGGTTGGAGTTTCTGTGAGAATATGACTTTGATATCAAGCATATCAAGGGGAAAGAAAATAAGGTGGTTAATGCACTCAGCAGAAAAGTGCACGAATTACATGTTGCAGCCATTAGCATGTACTGGAATGAGATGAAAGACAAAATTTTGGAAGCTGCAAATACTGATTTGTTGTACAAAGGTATTGTAGCAAAGCTATAGCAGTGTGAAGAACCACATCCGAAGGAAGGTTACACCTTGGGAGCTGATGGTTTAATTCTGTATAAAAATAGAGTGTATGTACCCAATGTCCGAGAATTGAAGCTGACAATTCTAAAGGAGATGCATAATGTGGCTTATGTTGGACATCCTGAATATCAGAAGACTATGGCAGTAGTCAAAGGCCATTATTTTTGGCCGAGGTTGAAGAAAGAAATCGCTGAATACATCGTCAAATGTATGGAGTGCCAAAAGGTTAAGGCTGAACACAGACGCCCACCAGTGTTGCTGCAGCCTTTACCTATTCCTGAATGGAAATGGGATGTGGTAACAATGGATTTTATCACAGGATTGTCCAGAACAAGAAAGAAACATGATTCAATCATGGTGGTGGTGGACAAGCTTACTAAAGTTGCCCACTTTATTCCATTGAAAACCAACCACAGAGCAACAGATGTTCCTGACATTTTCCTAAAAGAAGTTGCACGCTTGCATGGGATTCCTAAGACAATTGTGTCTGATAGGGACTCGAAATTCACTTCGAATTTCTAGAAAGGACTATTCAAAGGATTCGGAAGGAATCTAAACTTTAGCATAATGTATCATCCCAAATCCGATGGACAGACAGAGAGAGTGAATAGAGTAATAGAAGACATGATGAGAATGTATGTGATGGATAAACCATCAAGGCGGGAAGACTACCTGCATTTGGTAGAATTCGCTTACAATAATGGGTATCATGCATCATTGAAGATGAGCCCATTCGAAGCGCTTTATGGAAGAAAGTGAAACACTCCAGTGAGCTGGGATAATCCAACTGACAGAGTAGTAGTTGGGCCTGAGCTACTCAAAAAGATGGAAGACCAAATGATAAGAATTAAACATAATCTAAAAGTTGCCCAGGATAGGTAGAAAAGTTACACTGATAGTAACAAAACCCATAGAGAATTCAAAGTGGGTGACCATGTTTTCCTGAAAGTGAAAACTAAGAGGAGTTCCCTGAGGCTGGGAAGTTGCACCAAGTTGGCAGCAAGATTTTGTGGGCCATTTGAGATCCTGGAAAGGATTGAGCCAGTTGCATACATGCTTCCATTACCTGTATCTATGACTGTACATAATGTGTTTCATGTTTCACTACTTAAGAAATATGTACCTGATGCTAATCATGTTATCGATTGGAATGTGATTTAGGTGGAACCAGAAGGTGTCCTGCAAGTGCATCCTATGCGCATATTGGATAAGAAAAGCAAACAGCTCCAGAATCAAGCTATAGAGATTGTAAAAGTCCAGTGGACCTGGTACGGTCCTGAGGACGCGACATGGGAGCATGCAGATGTTATGCGGGCATAGTACCCGCATCTTTTTGAAAATTTTTGAAAAGCTTGCAGATGCTGTGTAAAGTTGCACTGAGGACAGTGCAAAAATAAGGGGAGGGGGATTGTAGTGTCCCCAAGGCTGAGCCCCATTGCAAACCATGTTCTGAAATAAATTGTAATTATGTTTTATAGGTTGGTGAGCCAAGTTTTTATAAGCTGGTGGCTTATGTAATTGTTAGGCCAGAGAGCCAAAGGGTTGGAGGCCAAGGGCCTGATTTCGTACTTGAAATTTCCGAAGCATCGAATTTGTCTCTAAGTCATTACTTGAAATTTTTTTAAATTCTTTTACTCCTTACTGTCTTTGTTTTCCGCAGGAATGTTGGTGCCTATCCTCTCTTGAATTGGAGTCTCACCCTCCATAGAAGGTACTTGGGTTCTAAATTAGAGCTTTAAACAAAACTTACAGGTTCTATTGCATGAATAGATTAGCATGCAGCTATCGTGGGTAGAAGTACGAGATTGCTATGGAAGTTGGTTTAACTATGTCTTCAGATTAAAGAAAATCCTTGAGGGTCGAACCCTTGGAGTCATAGATCACGTTGGAGTCGAGGTTTCGGGAATTCGGAGATCATAGTTTCGAGAGGTGAGGAACCTTTTCTGCTGTGGATCTCGCAAGTCAGGAAATCCTGAAGAGTGAAAGGAAAAAATCCAGAAACATTGAAGGAAAATAACCGTGGGCCCAATCGGTTTTTGGGGTTCCGGGGGTCAAGAGACAGAGTTGCATGTCAACGCAACTCCTGAAATCACGAAAAGGAAAACACCGAAAGGTGGGTCCCAAGCATTAGTCAGAAGGACACATGTGACGGAAGCTGAAAGAAGTGGTCAAGCTTTGGGAAAAATCCTAAAAGATCATCAATCTCGCCAAAAAGGGGAAATTTTAAAAACTGGGAAATCATAAGGGAAGAGGAATGAGTGTTGGTCGATCACTCAAACCCCGAAAAGATGAAATAATTGGCAACAAGAGGCATGTGTTCAGCGCATTGGAGGAGTCAAACTTCGTTGACATTTTGGGTTTTGGAGGTTGAAGAGACAAGAGGCTCGACAACAGGATTCAATAAATCATGAAATCCGAAATCCCGAAAGGGAAAAATCCTCGATCCCATTTATTGGTCGGTTGTGGAGTTAACGCCAGTGTTTGATCACATAAGAATAACTCAGAAGGACTTGTGGAGTACACCTTGTGTGTGTGTGGTATTCCCTGTGGGGGAAACCAAAGAGTCAATCTGACTCAGAGGAAGATTTGCAATGATCCTAAGATCGAGAGGTCACACAGAACCTGTTGAGGCAGGGGGTGCTGCATCAAATGGTATCATAGCTTGATTTTGTCTGTATATTTCAGGTAGAGTGAGCTAGAGGAAAAGGAGTAATCCAATACCATCAAGTGGTATCAGGGCTTGATTTTGTCTGTATATTTCAGACAGAGTGAGCTAGAAGAAAATGAGTACTCTGATACCATCAAGTGGTATTAGAGCTACAAAACAAGTTCTTTTCTTTCCGTAGCAAAGAAAAGAGGAACTTTTTATAGCTATGCCACTGAGAATATGAAACAGGCCAATGCCAATGACTGATCCAGCAAGAGAAAGAGAAATGTGCGAGTTACATGCCAGGCTTGATGCCATGGAGACAACACAAAGGCGCACAATTGACGTTGGGGATATCAGCGAGGATGAAAGTGAAAATGAAGCTGGAAACGAAGGAGAAGAGGTTGCAGTCGAACATGTTGCAGATGAACGCCTATTCAGGGATGTTGCAAGGATAGGTGCCAAAGAAAAAATGGACATTCCAGTGTATGAGGGAAACCTGGATGTTGAAGAGATTCTAGAGTGGATTAGAGCTCTGGATAAATAATTTGACTATGAGGATGTCAAGGAAGACAAGAAGGTCAAACATGCCATTACTAGACTTAATGGCATGCATCACTATGGTGGGATGAACTGCAGGCTGACAGACGCTGCAAGGGAATGCAGAAAATCAAAAGTTGGGACAGAATGGTTGCAAAGATGAAGGCCAAATTTATACCCAGGGATTATCAAATCACTCTATTTCGGAGGATGCAAAATTTGAGATAGAAGTTGATGTCAGTGAAAGAATACACTGAAGAGTTATACAAGATAAACATCATAGCAGGCCATTGATAAAGCGATGATGAAAAAGTTGTCAAGTACATGAATGGTATGCGGTATGAAATTCAATATGAGATGAACATGATGACTATTCGAAATGTGGAAGATGCTTATTAGATAGCTCTAGAAGCTGAAGAGAAGCTGAGTCGGAAACAAGGTCAAAGAGGTCGGGGTAGAAGTCAAGCCAGAGGCAAAACAATTGCCCAAGATAGAACTCAGAAATCTAAAGAAGAGGGGAAGAAACCTCAAACTCAAAATGAGAGAGGAGGAAGCTCACAGAGAGGGCATTATGCTGATAGAAATACTTTTCCTCAAGCTAGAGGAAGAGGAAGAGGCAGAGGCGGTGAAGTAAAATGCTTCATCTGTGGAAAGGTTGGACATAAATCCTATGAGTGTCCAGATAAGAAGAAAGATGGTGGTGAAACTCACATTGATGAAGCTCAAGGACAGAATGTTGAGGTAGAAGACACTAAGGGCGGAAGATCCTTAATGATGAGGAAAGTTCTCTTGAAGCCAGAGAAGGAGGCTGAGAACCCAGCCCAAAGGAACAATCTATTTCGGACTACTTGCAAAACCACATATAGGGTATGCAAGGTCATAGTGGACAGTGGTAACAAAAAAAATATCATATCGATATAGATGGTAGAAAAGATGGAGCTGGAGACTGTTGTACATCGAAGCCCATACATAGTTTTGTGGCTACAAAAAGGACATTAGGTAAATGTCACTAAACAATGTTTAGTTGAATTTAAAATACAAGGATATAAAGATGAAATATTATGTGATGTCATTCCCATGGATGTTTGTCATCTATTTCTGGGTAGACCATGGCAATATGACAGAAACGTGATTCATGATGGGAGAAAGAACACATACACCCTAGAGAAAAATGGTAGGACTCACATGTTGTTTTTGATTAAGGATAAAGAAGTGAAAACAAAGATGAGCAACACTGTACTTCTCATGAGTGGGAAAGAACTTCTTAATAAGGTTAAGAAGAAGGAAGACACATAATTTATTATGGTCAGGAAGCCCAAAATTGTTTTGACCATTATGAGAATAGATGATCTACCTGAAAAAATCCAAGAATTGTTGGGAGAGTTTGCTGACATAGTAGTGGACGAACTACCTTATTCGTTTCCACCTATTAGGAGTATAAGCCATCATATCGATCTTATACCTGGAGCCAGTTTACTCAACAAAGCCACATACATGTTGACACAGTAGGAAAATGAAGAAGTCAAGAGATAGGTCCACAACTTAATGGACAAAGGATTGATTCAAGAGAGCTTGAGTCCATGTGTTGGTCCAATAGTTCTCAGTCCAAAGAAAGATGCAGGTTGGAGAATGTGTACAGACTCAAAGGAAATCAATAAGATTACCATCAGATACAGATTTCCATTACCAAGGATGGACAACTTGATGTATTGCTTGAGTGGAGCAAAATTTTTTTCAAAGATTGATTTGAAAAGCGGGTATCATCAAATTCGAATGAGAGAAGGTGTTGAATGGAATACAACATTCAAGATGAATGAGGGGATGTATGAATGGCTTGTCATGCCATTTGGCTTAACAAATGCACCTAGTACTTTCATGAGGTTGATGAACGAAGTCTTGAAGGATTTTATACAGAAATTTGTCATTGTATATCTCGATGATATATTAATTTTCAGCAAGACAGAAGTAGAGCACTTAAAGCATTTAGCTCCAGTGATGAGGAGATTACAACAAGAGAAATTGTTGATTAATGTGAAGAAATCATCATTTATGAGAACAAAACTCATTTATTTGGGTTTTTTTATCTCTATAAATGAGTTGAATATGGATCCAGAAAGGGTAAATGCAATTAAGAATTGGCCATCATCGAAAAATGTGTTTGAAGATCGAATCTTCCATGGTTTGGCAAGTTTCTACAGGAAATTCATTCTAAATTTCAGTGGAATTAGTGCACCAATGATGGATACGGTGAAGATAATACACAAATCTTTTCACTGGATGGAGGAAGCAGAGAAGAGCTTCAATCTACTGAAGAAGAGGATGACTGAGCAACTAATTTTGGCTTTTCTAGATTTCAGCAGGACATTCCAGGTTACGTGTGACACAAGTGGATTTGCAATTAGAGCGGTCTTCAGCCAATATGATAGGACGATCACGTATTTCAATGAGAAACTAAATGAAGTGAATATTAAGTACTCAACATATGACAAATAATTCTATGCAGTCATACAAGCACTAACGAAATGGAGACATTATTTGGTTCCTAAAGAGTTTGTTTTGTATAGTGATAATCATGCTTTACAATTCGTGACTCAATAGGAGAAATTGAACCAAAAACATCTTAAATGGGTTGAATTCATGTAGAATTTTACTTTTGTGACTAAGAATATTTCTGGAACTTATAACAAAGTTGTTGATGCTTTGAGAAGGAAATGTTTGCTTATGTGGGAATTCAGAGTCAAGACTTTAGGTTTTGATAACCTCAAAGAAATGTATAGGGATGATCCAGATTTCAAGGAGGCATATGAGGCATATAAGAATCCAATTCTCATAGACAGAAGACAATGGACTGAATACATGATCCAAGATGGATTATTGTTTAGGGGAAATCAACTATGTATTCCAAAATGCTCCATGAGGGAGAATTTGTTGAAAGAAAAACACAGTGGAGGATTGGCCGGACACTTCGGTCATGACAAGACATTCTCAAAGATGAATGGCTCATATTTTTGGCTAGGGATGAGGACAGATGTCAGGAAATTTGTGGATAGGTGCAGAATTTGTCAGCACACTGAAGGAAAAAGGAAGAACATAGGGTTATATCAACGAATAGAAAGGCCGTGGGACATAGTCAGCATGGATTTTATATTAGGACTGCCAAGGAAACAAAGAGGATGTGATTCAATCTTTTTGGTAGTCGACATATTTTCAAAGATGGAACATTTCATACCATTCCAGAAAACTAGCGACGCAACTCATATTACAAACCTGTTTTTCAAGGAAGTCGTCAGACTTCACGGCTTGCCAAGGAGTATCGTGTCTGATTGAGATACCAAGTTCGTAGGGCATTTCTGGAGGAACTTATGGAAAAAGATGGGGATAAGTTTGTCTTTTAGCTCAGCATATCATCCTCAAACGGATGGATAGACAGAAGTCATGAACAAAAGCTTGGGAGATTTGTTGAGGAGCTTAGTGACTGAACACCACAGTCAATGGGATCACATTCTGCCATAGGCAAAATTTGCTTATAATGATTCACTCAATAAAAGCATGGGGCAAAGTCCATTCCAGATTGTATATGGAATGTATCCAAGGGGAGTTTCTGAATTGAAAGATTCAGAACAAGATGAATTCATGAGTGCTACTACATGATACTTTGCAGAAGGAATGGAGGAGCTTCATAGCCGAATCAAGGAGTGATTGCAGAGTTCGAGTCAAGAATACAAGCGGAGAGAAGATCAACACAGGAAAGAACTTCAATTTGAAGTTGGTGATCTGATTCTTTCACATACGACGAGGAGAGGTTCCCAATGGGAACATATAACAAACTCAAGATGAAAAAGATTGGATCGTGCAAGTTCATAAGGAAATTTGGGGAAAACGCATATGAGATTGAATTACCTGATGGGATCATAATATCACCAATATTCGATGTTGCGAATTTGTAGCCTTACAGAGCTGAAGAAGTAGGAGAAGAGGAGGAACAGAAAGAGGTTCAATGGACAAAACAACTTCCTGTAGATGAAAAACCACAGATGGAAAGCATAATTGACAAGAGGATTAGCAAAAAGACCAGGAGAAAAGAGTATTTTGAATACTTGGTCAAATAGAAGGGACATCCAGTTGAAGATGATAGTTGGGAAGATGAAGTAGAAATTCATAAGCATGGACAGACCATGCAAGAGCTCATGAATAGGAGTTCATGAAAATTTTCAAGCGAGGGAGTATGATGCAGGAGCATCGTAAGAAGCCAACCAAGCAGGCATAAAGGCGAAAGATAGCTGGAAAAGTGTAGCACACATTTTGCACATTTTGAAATGTTTTTAAAAAATTAATGAGAAGATATTAATGTAGTAGTTAAATGAAGTGTACTTGCATGTTGTAAATAGATCTTGAGCGATTTTCTCTCATCTGTTAGGTGTAATAGACATTAAGTCTATTTAATGAATGTAGGTAGATCTGAATTAAGAGATTAGACAGTTTTAAAAGCGTAGGAGGGAAAACGGATATAGACACCCTCACCCTTGTATTATTGTATCATTAGAACAAAAGAAGAAGAGAGATTTTATAAGTTGTTGAGCTGTAGCAGAGAGCTGTAGAGAAGCACCCATGTACAGGAGCACTTGAGTTAATACATGAAGCTTTGACTCAATTTTCATGGTGTTATGATGCTTACTATTTACATTTGCTGAATGGTATGCTTACAGTTGATTTATTTCTCTATTTATGCATTTGTTTCAATGTTGGGTTGAATGTGTTATTTCACATTAAGTATATAAAGTCTGATAGAGGAGAAGAATGAGATTCAATTGTTTCTCATCCTGAGAGTCCCTGTAAGGAGTGCAGTGAAATGTCCGTAAGGTGTGTGTTGAAAAGAGTCTGAGTTTTATCTCAGAAAGCTTAGGAGAGATACCATTGTTCTCATACCAACAGAAGTGTAGGTGAAGCACAGAGGCATGCAAGGTGTGTGTAGGATAGTTGAAACCTTAAAAGTTATCAACTAAGGTGAAGGTGGAAGGACTGTTGTTGCAAAGAGTGCATAGGGTCAAGGACTCAAATAACCAAGAAGTTATTTGAAAGTTTTCTACAAGGAGTGCGAGCAGGATTCCTCTCGGAGGCTTGAATTGCAAGTGAAAGATCAGGAGGGTTAGTACCTTTGAAGTATTCAAAGGAAGTCAGGGAGGGAAATCACCGCGCAGAAGTTAAGTTTAGTGGAAGAACACCAAGTCAGTTTGGCCAAAGATTCTTGAGGAGTGAATCAGATGGTCATAATTCTCCGTGGAGAACTCGCGAAGTCATGGGGACTGTAGGATCTAGTAAATATGAAAGGTGGTTAGGAGTTGGGCGAACCCATCACTTTGGTTTCAAGAATCAATGTGGACTATTGATCGTGGTCAGTTGAGTGTTAGATCATTTCATAATTTCGAGTTTCGTAGGTCTGAAGTGTAAGCCAAAACCCTTGATCACTCTAGCTCCTGAATCGCGAAAGGGATTATCGCATGTGAAGATGAACGAGTGAGTTTTGGCACTTTGGGAATTCGGGGTTCGGTATTTCAAGAGTCTTGACAATAAGGAGCCGAGACATAGTGGAGTGAAAATCTCAAAGTCATGAAACGTGACAAGACTTTGGCATGGAATTTAGGGATTTTGGCACTTTAGGTGTCGAGATGTAGACAAGGCAGTGATCTTTGGAATTGAAAGTTTCAAACTCCTAGTTCGTGAAAAGACGAAAGATCCAGAGTCATCGAATCATGGAGGATCTTAGCCGTAGATCACGTTGGAGGCGAGGTTTCAGGAATTCAGAGATCAGAGTTTCAGGAGGTGAGGAACCTTTATACTGTGGATCTCACAAGTCACAAGATCCCAAACAGTGAAAGGAAAAACTCCAAAAACATTGAAGTACAATTGTCTTGGGCCCAATTGGGTTTTAGGGTTTCAGGAGTCAAGAGACAGAGTTGAATGTCAATGCAACTCCCGAAATCACAAAAAGGAAAATGCCAAAAGGTGGGTCCCAAGCATTAGTCATAAGGACACATGTGACAAAAGATGAAAGAAGTGGTCAAGCTTCGGGAAAAATCCCGAAAGATGATCGATCTCACCAAAAAGGGGAAATTTGGGAAACTAAGAAATCATAAGGGAAGAGGAACGAGTGTTGGTCAATCACTCAAGTCCCGAAAAGCCAAAATAAGTGGCAACAAGAGGAATGTGTTCGGTGCATTGGAGGAGTCAACCTTCGTTGATGTTTTGGGTTTTGAAGGTTGAAGAGACAAGAGGCTCAACAACAGGATTCGCGAAATCGTGAAATCCGAAATCCCAAAAGGGAAAGAGACCCGATCACATTTATTGGTCGATTGTGGAGTTAACGTTGGTGTTTGATCACATAGGCATAACTCATAAGGACCTATGGAATACACCTTGTTCATGTGTGGTATTCCCTTTGGGTGAAACCAAAGAGTCAATCTGACTCAGAGGAAGATTTGGAATGATCCTAAGACCGGGAGGTCGCACAGAGCCTACTAAGACAGGGGGTGATGCATTAGTTCTAAACCTAACTTGTTTGAACTTCTTCTTCTCCATAACTAAGAGTTAAGTAAGGTGGCATGGGAATACTATCAAGTTTTAAATACCCTACCTGCTATATTAAACAGAGACCCTGTTCATGTGTGGTATTCCCTTTGGGGGAAACCAAAGAGTCAATATGACTCAGAGGAAGATTTGGAATGATCCTAAGACCGGGAGGTCACACAGAACCTACTGAGGCAGGGGGTGCTGCATCAGTTCTAAACCTAACTTGTCTGCACTTGTTCTTCTCCATAACTAAGAGTTAAGTAAGGTGGCATGGGCATACTATCAAGTTTTAAATACCCTACCTGCTATATTAAACATAGACTCCTTGGGATAATTCTTATCCCTCATGCCCACTGCACTCTCACCACCTCACATTGATCACATGGTCTCAACACAGATCTTTACTCATCAGCATTAGTCGGATCATTAGGGGTTTTCTAGTGTTCTTTTGTCAATTCCTATACATGTGGTTATGCAAAGCTTGGTCAAATGACCTCTGTTACTCTTCGGCCTGATGTAGTGACCAACCATCATGAAGCTGGGACTCACATCGATGACAAGAGTGTCTTAAGAGAACATTGGTCAGATTCTTTCAAAGGTAAGCATTATTCTTTGCTGGTTATTCTTCCTTTTCCCTACGTGGTTACACCATCAGGTAACGATACGTATAATCTATCTCTGTCCTCTCGAGTGTTGAATATTTGGAAGGACTTATTATCTATTCTATAGAGGCTTTTAAGTAGGAGCTTAGACTAATATAATAAAGATAGAGTTCGATTGAAACCGGGGCTCTGTCACTTCATAGTTTTTTTTCTTTTCTTTTTGTTTTCTACCTCCATTTGATGTAACTGAAGAATTCTCATCTTGAACCCTAAGGGCTTTAATCTTAGAATGTTTCTGTGGAAAAACATCATGGCCAAAATTTGTAACTCTGTTTTAACATTTGTTCTACAATGGTTCTTCGTCGAGGGTGGAAATTCAATTCTCCAATGTTTAATAGTCATTATCTATGGGTCAACATCCTACTATAATTTATGTAGGAATAGATCGTATTTCATTGCACTGAACCTTTATGTTTCACCTCTCGACCTCCCCGTAAGGAGTCTTGGATTTCTGGGTTATTAAATGCAAATCCTTGTTGTAAAGTAATGTACATTTTACTTTATTATTTGTACAGACTAGAGATATCTACAGGGTTTTCCTAACTATGGTTCAATGCATCTGAAACAATGATGGTTTCATTATGCATTATAAGTATTCAGAGTCTTTAAAGAATTACCCTAAGAGGATTTACCCCATACTCATCCAGAGATATCTGGCCATTAGGAAACATAAAAGGGTTTTCATCTTATCTTTATTGATAGGGGTTTCCAGGCACCCCGATTCCCTGTTGACTCTCATGGTCTTATTATCGTCGACCGTTAGTGCATAGTGGAAAAGGTAAATTGTATTGGTTGTAATGGTTTTGTAATTTGTATAAATTTGGTAGTGTATAATCTCTGTATATTTAATCATTTCAATTTTAACAGTTCCTTGTATTTCTTTATGGTAATCACTGTTAACGAATTGTTTATAGCGATCTAATGATGGGACCCATGGTTTTTGCGAGGATACCCATCAGATCGACCTAGAACCACTTCTCCCTTCCAGTCTGTGGATGTCTTCCTCAACTACGTAGATGGCACGACCGACCCAGACCACCAGTTAAGTTATATTGGGAATCCTAGATATGACATTTTTGAAGCATCGAATTTGTCTCTAAGTCGTTATTCGAAATTTTGTTAAATTATTTTACTCATTACTGTCTTTGTTTTCGACAGGATTGTTGGTGCCTATCGTCTCTTGAATTGGAGTCACACCCTACACAAAAGGTACTCGAGTTCTAAATTAGCGCTTTAAACAACACTTATAGGTTCTATTGCATGAATAGATTAGCATGCAGTTATCATGGGTAGAAGTGCCAGATTGCTATCATAGTTGGCTTAACTATGTATTAAGATTAAATAAAATCCATAATGGCTGAACCCTTGCCTCTATATAAACGAGAATATTTAGTAATGGAAAGAAATTTCACCATCATTCATAGATTGTAAAGTCGATTTTTTTGTGGATAAAACTAAATCTATCAATTCCTTGTTTGGTATATTGACTATGTTATTACTTACAATTATGGACGGATAGAGAATCTTGACTATTAAAGAATATGTAAATACCTATAATTTAGATGATTCTCAGACAACATGTAATTTAATATATTTAATTTGCTCCTGTATTGTTTTAATTCCAGAAGACTTCGTTGTGACCAACCAAGGGATCTATTTTGTTTTATTTCATTCACACCAGCCTTATATAGAGGCTGGAACGATTTATTGTTTTTTATCAAAGCTATGAAATTTTGAACCTATCATTTAAATTCATCGAGCCTTTGTTCCGCTAGCATTTTGGTTCAGAACTACGTTTGCATTGACAGAATTGGTTCGTTTTCATGTACTAAATTTCCAGCACTTAATAAATGATGAGTTGAACTTAATCGTCTTCCATTTTGTCATTAGCACCTTTTGATATACATATCTTAAGCTTTTTGAAGTGAGCCCAGTCAGTCGTATGGTTATATTTATACATATATAATTATATATGTATTTGCTTACAAAGTTATCTCCTATTAAATATAATTGTTTGCAATAGTAGTTTCAATATGATAGTGTTGGTTATGGAGCTTGATTATCTTCCTAATTCAGAGGTCTTATGTTTTTCAGCCATGTTTATACCCCATGAAGACTTTACACCCCAGAATTATGTACACTCTTCCACACGGGGGAGTGCAGAGTGGGGGTACCCCCTTTGCGGGGTCCGGGGGGGCTATCCCCCTGGCTGGGGGGAAAGCGAGCCCCTAGGGGGGGGGTCAGGGGGGCTATCCCCCCGGCTGGGGGCTTTGGGGGGAAAGCGAGCCCCTAAGGGGGTTCATGGGCAGCGTGCCCCAATGGGGGTTCGAGGTCGAAACCCCCAAAGGAAAATTTTCCTTGTAAATGTATATTGTAATTTCATTCTAAATATGGAATGTTCATTATAAAGTCGCAGATCTAATGGTGGAAATTATGTTAGGGTTTTTTTCCCTAGAAGGCAACCCTCTGTTATGAGGGAAATGTATTTCGGCTATGCATTATGGAGAGTATTGTATTCTGAGAGAGGATATTGTGAGAGAAATAAGAGGAAGTTACAATGGGTTTGTTGTAGGTTGTATCCCTTCATTTGCTGGATAATAATAAAGCAAGGACCTAACAATTTCTCTGGTGGATGTAGCCCACACTGGGTGAGCCACGTAAAACTATGTCTCTATTGTATTGTGTATATTTTTTGTTTTGTTTCCACATTTGTTTTATTTTATTTCTCCATGGTCCTATTTTTCTAACAACTGGTATCAGAGTGAAAGGTAACTCGTAGGAAAAGAGAGTTCCTGGTTCGAGTGGGAGCAATGTCAGAAGATGGAAAGTTTAGGGCCGAGAAATTTAATGGAAAAAACTACCAGTTATGGAAGATGTAGATGGAAGATTACTTATATCAAAAGGATCTATTCCAACCTTTGGGTGGAGTAGAAAAGAAGCCAATTACCATGAAGGACGAAGAATGAGAGACTCTTAAAAGAAAGGCTCTAGGAACAACACGGTTGATCTTGGAAGCGTTGGTGGATTTCAATATTTTGAAAGAAAAGACAAAGAAGGATATGATGTACGTGTTGGGTAAACTGTATGAAAAACCCTCGACATCCAATATGGTATTTCTAATGAAGATATTATTTAATATGAGGATGCCAGAAAGTGGGTCTGTTGTAGATCATTTAAATGAATTTAATATGGTTACTAATCAACTAAGTTCTGTAAAAGTGTACTTTGATGATGAGGTTAGGGCTCTTCTAATATTGTGCTCATTTCTAGAAATATGGAACGACTTGGTCATGGTTTTAAGTAACTCTGTCTCTGGTTCAAATAATTTAAAATTTGATGATGTTGTTGGTGTTATCCTTAGTGAGTAAATGCAATGGAAAATCACAGGTGAGACATTAGGTAATGTGTTGAACATGGAGAAAAAGGGAAGAGAAAAGGATAGAGGAAAGGGCTCAAGGAACTGGGAGAATTCTAGGAAGGGAAGAACCAAATCCAAACTTGGAAAGATAGAGTGTTGGAATTGTCGGAAGAAAGGACATCTGAAGAAATACAGTAGAGCTCCAAAGAAACAAAGAGATGGACAACAGGATAGAAATCAGGAAACAAATGTAACAGGTGATGTGTTACAAGATTCTGTAGATAATATTTCTGAGTCTTGGGTAGTAGATTCCGGGGCTTCATTTCATGCCACACCCCATAGGAAACACTTTCTATATTATGTTCAAGGTGATTTTGGACAGGTTCATTTGGGTGATGATGCACCATGCAAAATTGTTGGAATGGGAAAGGTAAAAATAAATCAACGGAATGGAAACCAATGGTTGTTGAAAGAGGTAAGACATGTTCCATATTTAAGGAAAAATATAATTTCAACATGGCAGTTGGCAAGTGAAGGTTGAGTATCCATATTTATAGATAAGATGTGGAAGGTCATCAAATGATCATTGGTGATATCAAAAGGAGAGAAGGTAGGTACATTATATTTATATACTGGTAATACTGACTCTTCTATCTCTTTAGATTCTACAGGAGTGGATAAATCACTGTGGCATCATAGGCTAGGACACATGAGTGAGAAGGGTATGCAGATACTTCACAAAATAAATTTGCTGCCAAATATTAAACAAATTGATTTGGACTTAAGTGAGCATTGTGTTTATGGAAAACAGAAGAGAGTAAGATTTCTCAGAGTCGAAAAAGAAAAGAAGAATGAAACATTAGAGCTTGTGCATACAGGTGTATGGGGACCATATCAAGTATCATCTCTTGGTGTCTCTCGTTATTATGTTACTTTTATTGATGATGAAACTAGAAAAACTTGGGTTTATTGCAATCGACAAAAATATGATGTTTTTGATACTTTTAAGAAATGGAAAGCTTTAGTTGAGAATGAGACAGGAAAAAGTTTGAAGTGTCTCAGATCAGATAATGGAGGCGAATATTGTAGAAAGGAGTCTGATGATTACTGTTCATACCATGGTATTCGTAGAGAGAAGACAGTTCCAAGAAAACCATAAGAAAATAGTGTGTCAGAAAGGATGAATAAGACAATCATGGAGCATGCAAGGAGTATGAGATTTCATGTTGGTTTCCCCTTACAATTCTGGGAAGATGCTATAGATATTGTTATTTACTTATTAAACAGAGCACCTTCAAGCTCTTTGGATGGTATAATTCCAGAGGAGGAATGGA